>JACATO010000125.1:2447500-2480000 GCA_018389105.1 Nautilus pompilius | reverse complement strand
AGCACTATCACGTGTGTACACTACCACGAAGGAAACGCTGTCTTGTGTATCCACGGTCAGTACGATGTCACCTATATTTACGGTCCTCCGTAGAATCTGTTCCAGGTGATGGGGGAATGATAAAAAGTGTCCGCAGAATAGATTACAGGGGCAGGGGACAAATTGCTAAAATGTCCAGCAATGAAAGCATACGAACGTCAACAAATTTTTAAATAGAGATACTAATCAGGATTTCTTTCCTACCGAAGGTATTTAATTAGATCAATATATTATTTTTTTTTACATTAGTATCCTTCTTGTGCCGTCCCACCAGAGCTCAACAACAAACAAAAAAAAATACAACAAATTGTATTCAATACAAATCGTGAACGTCTGCGGTTTTGTTCACATTTAACCACAACTTTTTGAATAAGTTCGTGCTTCTCCGCTGTAACTTTTGTCCTGCGAACACTTATCATACAAAGTCCCGACTACCAGTCGTCCGCCATTGTTGACCTCCGCCATGTTTTCACCCTTCTCATTGCGCTAAACGACCTTTCTGCTGCGCAGGTTGCCGCAGTTGCTTCTTTCAGGCTTGGGGAAGTAACTAAGCCACAGTGAATATTGATTTGGCCACACACGACGGAAACTTGATTTCTTTTGCATCCTTTCAAAACCGTAATTCTCAAGAGATGAGCCACTCTTTTTTTTTTTTGTTTTTACAAATAGATCGTGGTCACAATTGTCTTTTAGTTTTATAGACGAATTAACACGCAGTTCAGTATCATCCGTATTATCATCAGAATGATTGGGTTGATCACATCTAACTGCTTTTGTTGAATCTGGACCAGAGATACGTAAATTCTGCTCCCTTCCCTGGTATTTCCAATTTCCGCTCTGCTAAAAACTTTCTGACATCCATTTTCGGATTAATAAAATACTTAAAACAAATACAAATGTAAACCGTTCTTAACGACTTTACTGGGTGACTACACCTTTGGTTGGGATGTCTTTGGCAATTTTTATAGCTTAGTGAGATCTGAAAGTGGTTCATAGCGCTTAGTTCAACCAACCAATTAGAAACGCTGCTAGGGTCACTAACAGATTAATCAGAACACAGTTATACTAACCGATTGGCGGCCTAGTCATTTCTTAATTAACCTATCAGCTTGTTTCTCAAACTAGACTGAGGGACATGGTACTTTGACATATGCACGCTCTGCAAGTGCCTTATATTGTATTTCCTTATACTGGTACTCTCTTCCTGGCCTTTAACTCTTTGGCCTTCGGCCGGGTGCGGCCAAACTCGTTATTTCTTGTCCGATTCACCATTCTCACCGGTGCTTGGCGAATCAGGCAAAAAATATTGCCATCAGGGTTACACCGTCACCATCAACTTTCCGAGGAGAAATATTACCCACCTCTTACCCCCATTTTTTCCAACGCCCATGTATGTATTCACTATCAATGGAAATAGTATCTCGAGAATTCAGTGCCAGTGACGGATCATCCCGTGCAATTAATGTTACTAGGAAGAGTATCCCATGTATTTAAATGTACTAGTCAGACTGTATTTATTTTCTCTATAGAGACAATCTTGGATATTCACAAGACAAAAGGTATAGACTATCGCGTGAATGCACCATCATTGAGCATAGCATCTTGTGTTTCACTGTAATTATGCAGACAATTTCATATATTGTCTTTTAATACTGAGACTATCTTGTGTAGCGATTGACAATAGGCTGAATATCTCGTACTTTTCCTGTCACTAGGCAAACTATTTCTTATATGGAAAATTCACAAGCGATACACCTCGTATGTTGACAGTATTAGTAAGTCAATCTGGTGCAATCACTGCCATAAAGAAGACTATCTCCTGAGTTCACTGTCTATAAGAGGAATATCTAGCGTACTCCCTGTCACTAGCAAGATTATCCAGTAAATGCAATGTCACTAGGAAAATTCTGTCACTAGACATAGTGTTTGGAATTTTCACTATACCTATACGGACAATTTCGTATCTCTAAATAACGATACTTGTATAATCCTTGATACTAAGATCAATATCTTGTGCTTTCAAAGTTACCACGCAGATAATCTCGTGCGATCACTTCACAAGGAAGGCTGCCGTGTGAATTCAATGTTCATACTAGAACTATCCTGTGTGTCCCTTTTCACTAGGCAGAATATGACATCTTTTCACTGTTACTAGGAAAAATATCTCGTGAATTCACTGTCACTAGGCCGACTATCTCATGTAGTTTAATTTGACTAGGCAGAATATGTGGTGTTTACACTGTCACTGAGCAGAAAATATTTTACACACAATGTCACAAGGCGGACATCTATTATATTGACAGTCACTATGAAAACGATCTCGTGTAATCTTCCTGATATATCCGTGATCTGATTACACATTCGAGGGCAGTTTCTCCAATTTTTATATAAATCCAATGGGCTTCTACTTTGCTCTTTATGTCCTTTATTGCATAAATTGTACAATTTAATGACTTTTCAAAGCATCAGTGATTCAGTATACTTAAAGAGTTCATAAAATTGTGTTTACCTACAGTGACCAATTATAGCGGAAAATGGAACAAGTTATACACCAGTAATCCTTAATTAATGATGTGGCTCTAATCGACCTCGATTGCTTTAACTCTATGATCCAAAGATCAGAAGGAGCAAACTCATAACGTCAATTATAGAAGCTGCATCTTTACGTTTAATTGAAAATTACTGGTGTTGTAACAACTTTTCTTTGTAGCACCTAGCCTCGGTCTTTCCTATAGTTCCTGAACAACTCATTTAACTGTTCCATTCTGAGGGCTTCAAGATCGCCAGTTAAAACTGTATTCTACACTTCAGCCATTCCAATATAATTTGTTCGTATTTTTAGTTTGAGGTCCGTATTTTGTGTGTGTGTGTGTGTGTGTGTGTGTGTGTGTGTGTTGTAAGTGTGTGAGAGTGTGTATGGTGTATATGTGTGTGTGAGTGAGTGTGTATGGTGTATGTGTGTGTGTGTAAATGTGTGTGTGTAAGTGTGTGAGAGTGTGTATGGTGTATGTGTTTGTGTATGTGTGTGAGTAAGTGAGTGTGTGTGAGTGTGTATGGTGTATGTGTGTGAGTGAGTGTGTGTGTAAATGTGTGTGTGTAAGTGAGTGTTGTGTATGTGTGTGAGTGAGTGTGTGTGTAAATGTGTGTGTGTAAGTGAGTGTTGTGTGTGTGTGAGAGTGTGTATGGTGTATATGTGTGTGTGAGTGAGTGTGTATGGTGTATGTGTGTGTGTAAATGTGTGTGTGTAAGTGAGTGTTGTGTAAGTGTGTGAGAGTGTGTATGGTGTATGTGTTTGTGTATGTGTGTGAGTGAGTGTGTGTAAATGTGTGTGTGTAAGTGAGTGTTGTGTATGTGTGTGTGTGTGTGTGTGTGTGTGTGTTGTGTGTGTGTGTGTGTGTGTGTGTGTGTGCCATAGTTGGTCTTCGTATGCTGGCAATCAACTAAAGATGTAGAATTTAAAATATTGTTTTGATTTGTTTTTACTTTGGCGTATGTCTATTTTTCTTTATGAGTTTTTGTATCCGTTAAAATCTTAAGTTTGTTCCGCTATGTTTTTGTTTTTTTTAAATAAATGCTGCATTCACTTTAACTGATGTATTTGCTAAACCTCCTGACACGGAGGCTGCAGTGAGCTGGGAGCCTGACTTCAGCAGACTGGAACCAGGTTCGTTTCGCTAATTTCAGTAAATGCAACCTTGACTTTGATGATGGTTGTGTACATGTTTGATTATATATGTAAGTGAGGGAAATGTAGCGGATTAACAAAATACACCGACAAAATCCACTTCCACTAATAGAAATTTTTTCTCAAATAAAATCCCTTCAGTAACCACGTGTAGTTTTATTGAAGAGAAATTCGGAGAGCGCCCGCCATACCCCGAATAGCGGACAGATCTTTGTGTACGTACTTGCTGTTATTACTATTTACATTCTATTTGCTTGTTTATTAATTGCTTTTAAGGAATAGATTGTCTTGACGGATATCGATGAAACGGTGTTTAGATTTTTCCCTTCCAATAACCTGGAAGCTGTAGATTACCAGTTACGGGAGTAGTTTCGTGCAACAAATGGCGTAGCAAAAGAATATTCAGGTTGCGTTATACATCCATCTTTGATGAGGCATCACTCATCTCGTCCGCAGTGTTGTCATGTATGTCTGGAGCCAACAGTGAGTATATACAGCCTGTCATCAGTAAACAAGGCCAAAGAGTTTTAACTCACCACTTCATCCGTCCTGAGGAAAATTCACTCGGTAATACATCTCATTCCCGAGGTTCAACGTTTAAAATATACCCATATAACTAGAACTAGACAGAAATACGTCTTCACATGGCATTGAAAGTCGCGTAAAATTCAAGTATGAGTGTAAGCGTCATGTAACGATAGTAAAACTGAGTAATTAAATACCAGATTCTGTTAGTCTAATTAATTGTATTTTTGTAGACATCAAATGCGGAAAAGAAACTAGTACAGAATAAGAAAAAAACTAGACACGTGAGATAAAATCTGTAAGACATCCGTGAGAAGTTTACCTAAATAACTATTTATTGCTTCCTTTTGCTGGAAACTTGCTGGTTATAACGTCGGATTTTTACTAACCTATCAATATTTGTACAGCACCATTCTCATGCATTAATGTATCTGACAGAAATCTACATTTGTCGGGTGCGACTGTGTGCATACTGAACGTCTAGGTGAACAAAGATACCAGTGTACACAATCACCACGGCCAAAGACAGGCGGGGACGGACCACTCGATACTTCTCCTTTCGCCTGAAGGTCGTGGCACGAGTCCGTTCAGAGTCATTGACAGATTGCCGGAGGTCTCCGGATTTTCTTGGGCTTACACCAAACATTATCGCGAAGTTCGCCAAGGCGAGTGTTTCTGTTTGCGGTAGAACGAAGCCTGGGAATTTGCTTCAGCAGTGGCGCGATGACAAGGCAGTGAGAGCATCGTTACCCGCCTCCTCCACATTCACCGTCCCAGTACTTTCCCCTAGAACCGCCCCCTTGCAACGAGAAATAGGCCGAAGAACGACTTAGCGTCGTCTCCGCCGGCTTATCTGCAGGCGGGGACACCGTCCGTCCGCGAGAATACACGTTTTGACAGACGGGTTTGGCCAGCGGACCAGAGATCCGTCGAGGTTCTCAAGTGTTCTTTGGTGGGTTGAGGTTCTTGCACTTCCCATCCGGAGACCACGTCGCGTATAGAGGTGGGCGCTGTCTCGGTACGGGCTTCAATCTGGCGGATACTGAGATGCGATGCCCACGTTTTTGTTTTTTTTTTTTTAAATAAGACGGCACCGCGCGAATCTGGAAGAGGGATCAGGCATCCAACTTCTCCGTGTACTCGGAAATCCCTGACATGAAGTCGGTCGGGTATCTGTGGGAGCATCCGGACCTTCAGTTGACAGAAACCAGTGCGCGACCAACCGACGGGAGTAATTAAAGGGACTTTTCGCACGGATATCGAGAAACCGGAGATAGGACCGTCTTATTGATCCCCTGGTGCTGCAGCCTGCTGTACCTGGTACTGGGATAACTTAGCCATCTGTTCTCATGCAATATCCTAGTTTGTCACTTAAGCACCGAATTATTGTGGCCTCGTTTTAAAAAGAAAACTCGCAATTTAACTATTTATTTTAATTTCATTTCATTTGTTGTTGAAATTATTTTAACCCTAAATTCCTTCAATTATCCAATAATTCATAAAAAAAAGATAACTGCGGATAAAACCGAAAGCCTGTCTGCCGAATCCTGCAGTCATTGGTCCAGTCTTTATGTTCATTCGTTATATGTTTTTTAAAAAGTAACATAAAAAAGGGAATATTGTGGAGAATTTTTGTTTATTTTTTAATTTTTTTTTAAAATTGAAACTATTGCTGATGAAGAAACTCGTTGTTCAGAAAGCAGTCTTACCTTTTTTTCTCTTAGACTGATATAAAAAGATCTGCAAGACGGAAAGCAAAGACTTCTATAGTCACAGGGCAGCACGGTTACCTGACTGCGAGAAACTGTCTCCATCATTGTGGAATTCTGTTAAAAGCGTGTACTAAAAATTCTATGATGACTAGTTGATTGTGAAAATAAACATAGCGAAGCTTCTTACAGTCTGCGCTCACAAATTAATAACAATGGGGAAATTAGGTACAGGTTTTTTTTCAAGAATTCGGATACTAAGTATATTTTCAAAGTGTAAACATGACTACTTTCTCGAAGTACGCGCGCGCACACACACACACCCGCAGAGAGACATGCACAATCTCTCTGTACTGACGTCATATCCCCCCCTCTCTCTGTACTGACGTCATCTCTCTCTCTCTCTCTCTCTCTCTCTGTACTGACATCATATGTTTTTCTCTCTCCCTCCTCACACACACACACACACACACACATCCTCGCAGAGACACATGCACAATCTCTCTGTACTGACGTCATATCTCTTTCTCTCTCCCTTCACACACACACACACACACACACACACACGCAGAGAGAGACGCACCCGCAGAGACACATGCACAATCTCTCTATATATACTGACGTCATAGCCCCCTCTCTATGTACTGACGTCATATCTCTTTCTCTCTCTCTCCCTCCTCTCTCTCTCTCTCTCTCTCACACACACACACACACACACACACACACACACACACACACACACACACACACACACGGAAAAGTGCTTGAGCTAATTAATTTTCTTTTGATACGAAGTAGAGAAGACAGTTTCTCTGTTTAAACTCTGATGAAAATTTAGCCCGCGTCCATTTATATTCCGCCCGCCTGTCACTCGATAGCTAAATGTTTTGAAGAATAAAATACGGTTTCTTCTAGACGCCTGGTATAATATCAAAAGTGTAGTGTATTGCTTTTGTTGTTGTACATATAGAAAGTCAGAGGGTCAGAACATTTTTAAATTTGCTCCGCTGTTAATACAGAAAGGAAATATGCATATTTTGAAAAATATTTATGCTATTTGCATAAACTCTCTGTATTTCAATATTTAATTCTATAGCTATTATAAGTAAATAAATATAAAAACTTACTATAATATATACGGTATAATTTCCTATAAAACTATTATCAGTATTTTTCACAACGAAAAAATATTGTCAGAGTCATCTGTATAATTATACATACACTATACTTTAAAAGTTCGTAGCTTTTATTCTTATAAATGCAAGTGTTAAACCGGAATTTTGAAATCGCAATAAACTTTTTTGTGAAAATAATTTTATAATGACAGTGTGCTGAAAGTTCCATAAAACTGCTCGCCAATATAATTAGGGCCAACAGCTGGTGTTTGTTTCTAATTAACTCTATTGCGCACTCTCCCTTTAATGACATTTTTTATTTTATATTTTCTGCCTTAGTGTAAATTAATCTCCTAACATTAACCACGTTTTAATTTTGCTCAGGCACATAATTAACAACAGGAAAACTGACAGTTTGTAATGTCAAACAAGGGAGGACAACTCCAGTTAGCAAAGGTTAAGTTACATGTAAATTGATTGTCAGTGTGATAAGCAGTAACCTGCCATCGTGCAACAAAGTTCAGTAACTGCTTTTCTTGTTTGTGCGAAGCTGGTCAGACTTAGCTACTATGGCTTCTCACTCGTATAAACCACAACGGCTTCTTTTCTTCTGGTAATCAAATAAACTTAACTAGAACAGCAAATTAAGGTCTGTCAATCGCTCACGGATTAGTAAATGGTAGCATCTGTGTCTATGAATGCGGAAAGTACTGTTCTTCTTCTATTCAAAAGTCGACATACATCCCGTTTTGCTTTTTGGCCCAGCGGACCGCGACTCTAATTGTTTTCTGCTCATTCTCATCGGATGGCGTTTGTTCAGAATCAGATCGCTCTTCGCATGAATTCTTTGGAGCCAGGGTGGGTGTCCGTCTCGTGGTCCGTCCTGCAGCAGTTCAACCCCCTAGCAGTAGTTGTGAGTCTCTCCCTCTTTTTTTTCTTTCATGAGTCTTTTTCTTTAGTCGACAAGCCAAGAGCTCCCCAGCCCTCTAGGGATTGCATCAAGTGAGAGATGCTATCTGGGGAGGTTTAAAACTAACAGCGTGAGACAAAGGAAACGAAATAGGTAAATAGCGCAGCGGGTGATCATGTTTTACTAAATGCGCTAGAAGAAATAATGGCGATGTAAACTTTAATGAACATATGCGTTTACAATCGTCTTGTTAGTAAAACTAGTTAGAAAAACCTACATTTTGGCGATCTTTAAGATTTCGAAGAATCAACAAAAACAACCGCGGATAAGAAATCCAAGAAATGGCCAAGATAATTTGATGATACCTTCCCCATCTGGTCATATGACAGAGAAGATCTAGAACAGAACACCTAAACAACGTTCACCCAATGTTTTAAATTTACCCTGGAGATAGAAAGCAGCGGTCAACTGTCTTTCCTAGATCTGTTTTCCAAGAAAATGGGCAAAACGATTACCAGAGTGTGTAGGAGGCGATGCATTCTAGAAACCAACTACCTACACTAGGATTTCATTAGCAAACAGTGAGTCAAGAAAGAAATAATTTTAATGCATTAAAAAAAAAAAATGGCAGAAAAGAATTCCATGGTGTATGGCTGAGACTGGACATTTTGTCAGAAAGACACTAGAGCTTGAAAATAAAGGATTGTGATTTTATACATTAAAGCAGCTGCCAAACGCCTGGCCCGACTCTACGACTAAATTCAACGCACTAAGAAATCAATTTACACCTCTAGTCCGAAGAAAACACCCGTTGTTCACCACTGCTACGGTTCTAGCTTTTGAAAAACTAGACACCTACTGCAAGCTAGTATCACTACGCACTGAAACACAGTCTTCATCAGGACCACGCCTGGATGGCAGCGACAGCAGACCGTCGCCCGAATGTCGGTGTAATGGGGAAATACTCGGACTAGACGTTTGGTGTCTTTTCTGTAGGTAACAAACAATAACTGGCAGCTTGGCTGGGAAAGAAAGAAACAAGATACTCGATTTATCTTGCGAATTATCTACTGCTACCAATCTCCTGTGTCACGTGGTTCGAGTGTAATCGAATAAGGTCTGCTAATTCTATTTGCTCGTTAATGTCATTATAAAATCTGAAAACTTGCAGCTTGTAATGTTTTATAATCTATTTTTTTTTTTTTTTAATAAACTGCAATTTTATAAATACAATAGACTAACGACCCTATATCTAAACTGTTTACGTTTCTGGTACAGTAGGGAAAACGTAGTTAGTTAGGCCGGTTCATTGGATATTCAAGTTTTTTTTAAAGCTTGATATAATGTTTTCATTAAACAGTTAAATTTGAAAATTATAAAGTTTTTGAAAATCCCCCCCATTTTTTTGTATTTTATAGAAGTATATAAATTAAATCCAAAAGTACAAAAGTGGATCAATTGAATTATTTCTCATGCAGGTCTATTTATAGCGCAATATTTACGATTAAATGATATTTAGACCAGATGCTGTAATTAAAACTGAAGTTAAAAAGGGAAGTGGAATAAGACGAAAGGAAGCAAAACATGGATATCGAATATTCGCATCAAACCGTAAAGTTAATTCTATCATGGTTTTTATGATTATAAATTAAGAAAATGAAATGAGTAAATAGTAATTATCCCGAGTGGATTATCAGTAAGTAGGCCTTTTTATTTGGAAAACTATTTACTGTAGATGCGCCGGAGTTTCATTTACCTCGGTAGACGTCTACGGTGTATTTTCCTGTCTCCGTTAACTATTTCGACCACATAAGGCTTTCGTTTATTACCTTTCTTCTCCTAATTAAAATCATTGCTTTTGATGTGGTCTGTGGAAAGGTCCATGACCTTGAAAACCAGTAACGTGATAGGTGTTTAAAGTGTTTTAGTAAAACTTAAAGAGAAATTGGGTGAAAATCCACTTTTACTCTATCGTTAATGGCAGACACCAGAAACAAAACACCGTCTGTAAAACAAGATGTCCAGTATACTTCAGAACTGATGCCATCCGTCGTGTCATGTGACCTGCTTCTGACTGCTCCATTGCTCTCTGTCGGTCGGATATGACTAGAATCCTGAGGATCATTAACTAAAATCAGGGCTGGAATAACGCATAAGCAAACGAGGCGTCTACATAGAGCAGGGAAAGGGGGGGGAGATGAAATCCGAGACAGTCTATCTTACTTCACACAAAATTAAACTGGCTGACCCGGAACTTGTATTACCGCCCGGAAGTGAGCGCCGCACAAATGAGTTACTTCGATTTTGCTTGACGATGTCCTTTTTTTGAGTAGCAAAGCATTAAAAACAAGAAACGGGGAAGAAGAGGAATGCAAACAGCAGAGGCTGGTTTAGAAAGATGTCGGATACTAAAAGCCCCAAATCGCCGGAAACCCCGGAAGTCGAACACCAAGTTGAAACCGGAGACGAGGCCGCACGACGAGTTTACTGGAACCAGGTCTGAAGGCCCGGCTGAGTAAGCACTAATCTATGAAAACTTTGCGTTGTTATCTTTTTGTTAAACCAGCCGAGTAGTAATAATAATAACTTAAAAAATGGTGTGGACTCTTCCTTTGCTTCATTGCGCAGACGTGGAACGACAAACCCGTACCTGACTAAGGGGCGCTTTCACCGAAGAAGACAAAACGGCGAAGTGGTCTCGAAGGATTTGTGTTGCCGTTGTCCGCAAGTTATTTTCTACAAAGTGTCGTCTTTCAGTTCAGGATTCAGTGATGGGAAATCGGTGCCAGTCGCTTGTACGGACGAGAAAACTCAAGGACTTCGTAGTGCACGCGGAGACACCGAGGAATGTATTCGTATCAATTCCCATTTTCTTAATCAATCAAACATGGAGCAGCCATACTGGCGAGATATTTTAAGACGTGTTGATGGTGATCTCATCAGGGTCTGCGTTTTCGTCGTAAAAACGAAATTATTTCGTTGCCGGGAAAGGAACCTTCCGAGGACTTTCACCTGATTAGTTCAGTCGCTTTGATCCGTTTCTGTCGGAACCTTTAAGCAAAATATGTGAATCCTGGCAAAAGAATGTCGAATTACTTGTCTTCCACAATTTATGACGCATTAATTCGACTGGTGTCTGATGATCGAGCTTGCCTTGATAACCACGTATGGAAAAGAATGGTGGACCCATTCATGGTTATGAATACCTGGGGGAAATGTCACATCTTTGCTACAGGAATTTGATACTGATATCGGTGACTGTGTCACAGGTGCTGCAGCATTGCTAGCAGCACGTTCGGCAAATATTTGACGCTTCAGATAAGGATTACAGTTCAAAACCATCTTGTTCTACGTATTCTCCAAGACGAATTGTTCCGTGTGGTGCGTGATGATGTTTAGATGCTGGTTCGTTTTTTTATAGTTTTGTTAAAATTCTGAGATGTCTTCCGTTTCAAGCGATCTTGGAAGTTGTTGCATCTCATTTAGGAAAAAAAAAAAAGATAACAAAGACCTGACGCTGAAACGTCTTTCTGCAACCAGATCTGCAATAGCTGAAGCAACGAAGGATATGCAGCTGGGCTGCAGAGCCATTCAGGATACTTTGACTGAAATATCTGTTGATAATGGAAACTCAAAGAGCGCAATGGTTAATCTGGAAACTGTGAAGTTGTTGTTATGAGTATTGTATGGGGGGTTCACCTTTCAAAAAACCAATCTTACTAACCAACTTCTGCATTAAAAACAGATAAATATATATGTATGATTTTTATTCTGTACGACTCGCTTATTGAATTTGTTGGACAAGTCAAAAATGGCTTTCAGATCTACGAAATTTAGAGGGGAAACGCTCGCAGATACCAAATAGTACAAAGCAGGACCGCAGCGGAATGAAGATGGGGAAAAAAAAATGGATGGAGAACCGACAATTTCCAGAAGCCAAACTTTCGAGACAAAAAGGCGTTTAATGTTGAGACTCATTACCGTAAAAGAAGCATCGAGGTTTACAACGAAAACTTCACATACAATTCTGATTTACTGCAAACTTTGATCGTGGGGTTCACAGGCCTGCACAAACGTTTTATAAAAATCTATCCATAATATTTGGAAAACGGATTTCTACACGAATTCTGCTACTTTATTTTAGTGTTTTGAAATTCAGAGAGCTAAGCCTGAAGAACATTTTGTAATGCGAACGTTTGCCGAAGGATATACCTGTCCTTACCACCTTTCAACTGCTTTAAAGAACGAGCATTTTTTTTTTTTTTTAAATGATGCCTGTCAGAAATCATCAACCAACAGTAAAGCAAAGAACGGTAACTGCTCTGGCTGTATGGACGACTAAACACAGCACCAACACTCGATTCCGATCACCTTATCGACAATGTTTATCGAAAAAAAAGAGAACCCTAACTGCACAAAAAGGGCGCATGCATGTTTGTTTTTTTTTTATTATTTTAATATACGATTATTTTGTGGACTAAAGGAGACCTACACTTAGCGAGCAAAAGTTTGAGAACCTTCTTATATCCAAGAATTGGATAACGATCAACACGTGGTCGTTCTTGTTCCTGTTATGAATACTTTATTTTTCTTTTTCAGTAAAAAAAACGGGACAAGGTTCTTCGTTAGGGGGATTTTACGTGTACTGCAGACTTTATTTCGAAATCTGTGTTTAGCGAAACTTCTTGCATTAAACTCTGTCTATCACATCCGGTCAGTCGTCCCGTTCAGCGTAGCGCTTTTCGCATTCGTCATCCTCAACAAACTGGAATGGAGCATAATTGGCCATTTCTGATCAGAACCAAGCAAAATATTTTTAAACCGAAAGTAGTCAATCCTTTTGAAAATTGGTAAGTGGGAATTGTAAAAAAAAAAAAAAAAATAATAATAATAATACGCATCACACACACACAAGATATTTATAGTTATCTGTCTCAGAAGGTGGGGATGAGTTACTGTAGCACTGACTGAATGCGCCCCGAAAGGTAAACCGACCAGAATCCAGTTCCAAACGTAGCCGACCAGTGGATTGGTTCGTGCCTGTTTATATAAGCAGGCAAATCATGGGTCGCCACGAACGTAGCGATACCGTACGTTAATATAGCTTTAGACCGCCAATACCCGCATAATCGTCGCAGCAGTATGACCGATACTCCCAGCCTTGCCTGTCACTCGGCCGTTAAGAGGCCTCATCCACATCGGAGAGTCCAGCTTCGATCGTCTCACTAGCATAAACAATAAGGCAAGGTTTTCATAGGCTCGTAGTTTTAAACTTTTACTAGTATAAACTCGCGATTTGTTAGACAGGTTTTAAGATTTTGGTGATGTTCAGATTTTTCAACAGTTATTTCTAAAAAAATCCCGCTGTTTTGCTGCTGTCAGAGTTAGGATTAATTCTGCAGTTTTTCGGTTTATTGGTAACTCGCTCAAAAACAGTCTTTTCTCAGCCATAACTTATTATTCATTTTTAAACCAGAAAAATGACGAAATGTATAACTTTCTTTTGTAAGTGAATCAGCGCTGATTATTTAATTGTAATACCTGGCTATGTTACTGATTGTTTTGCCAATGTGAAATGCCACGCATTGGTTGCCTAGTTTTATTTTCGCTTCATATTTTGAAAATAAAAAAAATGTTTGCGTTGCTTTTACCAATTGTTTTATTTTAAAATTTATTTGTTATTTTACTGGCTTTGTTTTCTTAGTGAAGTACAATCGAGCAGATCGTCAATATGGAAACTAAAACTCCACTCTACACACTACCTCTCCCCATCTTTCTCGATGTATTGATGTCATCTTTCTTTTTGTAATGACGCATCTTTCTCTTAAGATGTCATCATCTCTCTGTAATGATGTCATCTGTCTCTCTAATGACGTCATCTCTCTCTTTAATAACATTAACTATCACTGTACTGACGCCATCTTTCTCTCTTTTAAGATGTCATCATCATCTCTCTCTAATGACGTCATCTCTCTCTTTAATGACATTAACTATCACTGTACTGACGCCATCTTTCTCTCTTTTAAGATGTCATCATCATCTCTCTGTAATGATGTCATCTCTCTCTCTAATGATTAACTATCACTATACTGACGCCATCTTTCTCTCTTTTAAGATGTCATCATCTCTCTCTTTGTAATGATGTCATCTCTCTCTCTAATGATTAACTATCACTATACTGACGCTATCTTTCTCTCTTTTAAGATGTCATCATCTCTCTCTTTGTAATGATGTCATCTGTCTCTCTAATGACGTCATCTCTCTTTTTAATGACATTAACTATCACTGTACTGGCGTAATCTTTCTCTGTACTGACGCCATCTTTCTTTTATGATTTCATCTCTGTAATGATGTCACGTCTCCACCTCTCTCTGTAGTCACGTAATCTTTGTCTTCTCTGTAGTGATGTCCTCTCTGCACTGTCATCTCTTCATCTCCCTATGTACTGACCTAATCTTTCTCTCTCTGTACTGATGTCATCTCTCTATAATGAGGTCATCTCTCTCTCTCTCTCTCTCTCTCTCTCTCTCTCGCTCTCTCTCTCTCTCTCTCTCTGTGTGTGTGTGTGTGTCTGTTTTGCACAAATTCTGAGCAAACTGAAAATATCCTAACATTTACACCACGGTAACAGAAAACTAAAATACGTATATTCTTTGACAATTTATTCGCGAACCATCATCTTTTTTTCATAAAAATTTTTTTTTTTGGCACTCGATCCTATAAACACGGGTGCCACTGAGATTATTTAACTGGGCGCACGTTCGTCCAGCTAAGAGCTCTACGTCTGAGTGACGGGAAACCACGTCTAACGCAAATTTAGAAACACCTCTGCTATCAAGGGTTTTATTCGATTTTTTGTGGGGAGGTCACAGTTCATCTGCTCTGCGAGTGTCTCTGTTCTTACCGCTTACCATCTAAACCAAAAGCACAGAAGAGAGAAAGCTAAAAACTAAGACACCATAGAATTTTAAAAACAACTTCGCCCAGAATTTAAAATCTGTTTTCATACATAGATTTTCAAACATAAAAGAGCATTAAAAATCCATAAATTAATGAGTTCTTTTTTTTTACTTTCTTTACTATCACTTAATTAGAACAGATAACATCTCTAACCATCGTGTGTACCTGAACAAGCCATACAGCACGCGCCGCTATGTATAACGCGCACCCTTATATAACACGCTTTTGTTTTTCAAATTAATTTTATCAGAAATAACAGAATTTATACATAGATACAAGGTATTTCTTAACTATGTGATAAATGAATCAAATAATTTTGTCTATTTGTTTGTTTTTATTTCAATTTTTAGTAAAATATTTGTTTAGATTGTCTCTAGAGGCAGTTTTTACGTTTATTAAATTCTGTTGCTCACAAACGCTGCACTTCACATTTATAACTTTCCCATCAATTGTGTTCGCTTTTATATACTTTATTATTTATGATTGATGCGTACAAAATCATAAATATTTTTAACTTACTGTTGAGTCGCTATAGGGGTATGTGTAATTAGTTATTCGGCTTGGCCTCAGAGACTAGTTATTAGTGGTTCTTCATATCTAAAGATCACGTGGTATTCGAGGGGAGGGAATACTGGGGCCTTATATCTAAGGTTGAGTCGCCATCTCTTGGGAAGACCCCTGACGGTGATACTTTTGATCTTCACGGGACCACTAAGCAAGCGAGCAACTTTTGTGAAAACATAAATAAACGAAGAAAAGTACAAAACTAAAAGAAAGTTCAAGGTAAAATACTCACCACCAAGGAAGATGGACTATATTTAAACTTCTTATTTATGATTTCGGTATCATTAGAATGGTCTATACAGTAAATAAAAATCTTTCAACAAGGAAAACAAATATCGGTTGTGATGATTAAATACCAAAAAGGGGAATTTCTCATGCTGCACTCGAAGAATATTTATCACTAGATAGGAAAAATGATCGCAACTGGCTGCAGAAGGTTTGTGTATTATTTTCAAGTATGGAACAAACGTTTTTATATATAATGATTTCATAATTTTATAGCAGTCAAAGTGAAACAACAAATACATAGATAATATTATTTTGGTAATAAAATATCAGATGTTAATGTAATTTGCACTGAATTATCTTAAGAGAACCTTTCCCTGGCTACGCTGTAACGAATGATGCCGTAATTGAAACTGACAGGTACTAGCGATTTATCTGTAAAATATGTTGCAACTGTGTTTAATTATAATATTCGTTGTTGGCTATCGTCGGAAGTGCCCGTTGTATACGTACTTTACCTGAAACAAGGACAATATCCACACCTTTCTTAACAGGTTAAAATCGCGCCCTGTTCTGACGAAGAACGTCGTCGACAGATAACGGTTTGAAACGTCCTTGAAGCAGATATGTATTTATGTAATAGAAAATCTGTATTTATTTAATCAGTTACCAGCCTGAGCTACCATAAATCTAACGAATATCGTCACAAAATTGCCAAAGACTAAAACGCGGACACGGGGTATAAAAGATAACAACAACAAAAAAGGAAATTAGAGCTTTATGATTTTTTTTTTTGTCTTCTGTCGTGTAAACATAAATCCGATTAAACTTATAAAACAGAATTATGGGTTGACTTCATGGTGGAGATTTGTCAACATATTCAGCATTTTCAACAAATGAAATAGCCTTTTCTATAAATTCGGTCTTAATTAAATAATTAAATACGATCAGAAACTGAAATAATGAAAAAATAAAGTAACTGGAATGTATAAAATAAATAGTGTATCCGTATTTGTTTTTCTTTAATTAAGAGAAAAATTGTTAATGAATACAAAAAATGTATAATGCTGAACTATAAAACTATCACAAGAGAAAGATTTACTTCATTCAAAGTATAACATTTATTTATGTGTAATATTAATATCGTGAGTGACTAGTTTAATACAATATTAATTACATGTAACGTTAACAGGGTAATGCTTAGCCGTCTGTTAACATACAGACCGAATTTACTGTGTAACGACATATATATTTTTTTATTATTATTCATTACCAATTTTTAAGAGATTTCAGTCAACGTTAATGTTTGGTGTCTTTAAAACATGTATGAAGAAGTAGCGTAGCTCTTCTAGCAAGAAGACTGAAAACACGTCCTTGTACTTCATACCTGTGCAAGATTGTGCGCGGTATGGGTAATTTTTGTCCATTCGCTCATCTGTGAGAAGTACTTTAGCAGTGTAGCAGATCGTCGTAAATGGTAACGATAATTCTAAGTAAACTTCAGCTTGCTTGAGCCCTTTAAGGAATACATCGGTATATTCACAAGAGGGGGTGGGGTGGGCAACGGTCCTGGCAGAGTAATCTCCCTCTCCGACCCCCCCACAATAAATATACGTTTGGGAAGTCTCGCAGGCCCGTGGAAAGCCCATTACACTCTGTAAATTCACGGTCGTAGTCCCAAGAGTAAAATAAAAAGAAAAACACCCCTCAAGAGGATAAATACACTGCATTGTTCCATAGTTATCACCTGGTGATGCATTTTTTCATTAAAACGGCTGTTCGAAAGTTCCTCAGATCGCCGTCGCGTAGTGCTTTATTTTCATTGAATCTGATGTATTTTACAGTACTAAGGATTTCTAGAAAACAGGCTTGGCCACGGATTATTTAAATTAAATTAAATAAGCGGTAAACCTCTGGATTACCTCCTACCCGGTTAAAAGCGCACGCACAGATTTCCACACCTGATACAAAAAGCCGTAGTTGCGCAAACGAGATGCCACGATGTAACAGAAAATTACGATAATCGAAACCACAAGTCTGTAGACTGCTAGAGAACCTTTTAACCCGTTCGATAAGTATTTTACTTCCGCTATGCTGAATGTGATGCTAAAACTTCAGTCAGCAGAGCCTGAACCAAAGCCTTTTGTATATTTCCATATTTTTTTAAATGAAAATAGATCTTTGCAATTAATTCCATTTAACTCTCTTTCAGCTAGAACCCATCGGAAACACAAATCGTCTCGATCGCCTTAGAAACTCAACAGTAGCACGACATTGTTGAACTTAGAGTTTGTTTTTGTCTTGAAATCGCCTGCTATTAAGAACTAAAAGCCAGTTATAAAATCGCAAGCAGAAAGTGTCAGCAGAAGGTTTTCCTTCTGCTGGGCTGTGGACCGAACCGAAGGCTGACAAGTTTTCTTTGGTAACGTTTGCTTTTATTGTCTTCGACCGCATTTCTTATCCCCCGTACATATCTGAGTTTTTAAAAAATTAAGCCGGGGGCGGGATAAACAACGAAACCAGGAAATCTAAGACAATTCTCTACAGAAGTCTCATCTTTTTTTTTTTATATATAGAAATTTAAAGTTCTTTAAGGAATATGCAATCAAAAACCATTTAAAAATCAGAGCGTTTCTAACAGTGTTTTGCCATAATGGAAATATAAACAATAAAAGCGTAAATATGTGTTTTGTAAAAGGGAAATGCATCCAAAATCTTTAAAATATGAAAATTTCTTGTTGCATCACTCGATGGCTGAAATGTTGGGTTTCTGTTTATCATGACAGAACCCGTACTCTTCCGATAACTGAAACCCAATATTTCGTGCAGTAAGTTCTTGTTTTTCAAAACGTTGAATGTTATTGGTCTGCTGGCCAAAGATGCCAAGAGCAGTAAGTAATGAGTAATATTTCCGTACAGATGATGTCCGGTGTCTGTCTGTCTCGCTATAATTCAGCTGGACGTCGTAGTAAAAAAAAAGAGCAGTTATGAATGCCCCCTTTTTTTTAAAATTCTGATTAATAAATTGTATAAATAGTTTTAAAACAAATCGATAATATCATCAGGTAGCTCCAGGTTTTTGTTTTTTTTTTTTTTTCCCTTTCCCCATTTGCCCTCCCAGTGGAGATTTATGCGGGCTCACCGCGAGATAAGGGTATTCCGGTACCAGTCCGCGCGAGCCCGTGTCACGGTCCGCTTCTCTTCCTAATGTAAGGAAAACATGGGAAAAGAACGAGCGATTACCAAAGGATCAAGATTCCAGACGGTGGCCTTTGGCCTTACCAACAACAACAACAACAAAAAAAACTTAGAGGAACAACACCGGTGATGCTAGGCGCTCTGAAAAGTAAGTTTCTCTGACGAGCTGCGCCACCAGATGGCGTCAAACCTGGTGAAAAATCGTTATTTCCTTTATGTTTATACTCCACACGACTTCGGCTTGTGTCCGCCTTGGTGCTCGGTCAGAGAACGACGGCGCGGAAGAAAACACGCTTTATGAGCGAAACCTTTTTTAATTAACCCTCCCCCCCACTTTAGCGACATCTAGCCCAGCGCATAGTATTCGTGGTCAACCAGTGAGCGCGGCCTGCCTCCCCAGCCAAGTTCTCTACAAGATCGTTAAAATCGCCTTTCGCGTCGGCGCCATGTTTGATTCAATTCAAATTTTGAAATCTATTAGCCCCGTACACACAGTCACCCCTCGCGTGTTCCCGATGGACAGCTTTCGTGTAAGCTTTGCTGTTCCAGTCGTAATGATCGTTCGTGTAAACCTACCCATTATTTTAATGAAATAATTATTTACTGGTATTGATTGCTCCTAAGGAATTATTGACAGTGATGCCTGCTGGTTGTTTGGCAGTATGAGTTCTCTTTGTTCCATCATCGAAGCTGACTCGAATTACTGCCGTGTTTCAGGTTTGTCAATCGATAGGTTCTCTTCTGTAAGAGATGGCTGGTTAAGTAATGCCGACCATTGTCATGTGAAGCGACGACGACGACGACTCCCTTCTACTACAAGAAATAAAGAACGGGTTTTTTTTTAAAAAAAAGTGGGGTCAATAATATCACCGAATGACACCATGTTTTTCCCCCGGTCACGTGTGAACGAGACGCGCGGATTCACGCGCGCGACGCAGTAAACAGAGCCTATGATAACAGTTACCTGTACGAATCGTCCTCGATTCATCCCTAATCATCCCCTAATCATCCTCTAATCTACACCTCCCTAATTGCCCCTAAGGTTTCGGTACAAATTAGGTTGATGCCAGACGAATCTAGGAGTATGATCTAATAAAAAGGACTAGTCTAATCGGTAGGTTTTTAAAGTTAATTACTCTAAGCACAAAAGTGTAGCTTTATAACTACTGTAACATTAACCCTACCCCGCCCACCCGCGCACCTTCGTGGTGTGAAGAGTAATCCCCGTGATTCTAGAAACCAAATTAATCTTTGTTTACGTGCTGCGATGAAAGGACAGAAGAAAAAAAAAATTTTTTTTTTAATTCATGTGTTTGTTTGACCTTTTCGCTTAACGGCCGAGATTTCCTCTATGGCTGTTTAAAGCCACCGTGAGTAAGTAAAGAGGTTCGAACACTTAAGAAAGTTTCACTGTCAGAAACCCGGATGGACAACAAAACGTAGAAATCTAATTAAAAACTGCCTACATTTCCACGTTTATCTGGGGCTCGCGCTCCAACTATCTACTGCAGTTCGGCTTTAACCTGAAAAGTTATTTCTCTAATGCGGGAATTTCAGTTATAACTTAATAGCTGGGAAACCAACTCGGTTCGAGTCCCGGCCTATCCAAGAAAATCTTTAGTAAAGTTCAACCGACATCGTCTAGAAAAACAAGCAAGCGAAAGTTCAGAAGTTCAAAAGTTTAAAAGTATTCTTTCGTAGAAAGGCAACAAAATAATAATAATAATAATAATAATAATAATAATAATAATAATAATAATAATATAATAATAATAATAATAATAATTGTTATTATTATTATCTCTCTTTCATCTCTCTCTCTCTCTCTCTCTCTCTCTCATCATCATCATCATCATCATCATCTCTCTGTCTCTCATCATCATCATCATCATCATCTCTCTCATCACATATCTCTCTCTCTCTCTCTCTCTCTCTCTCTCTCTCTCTCTCTCTCTCCATCCCTTTCCTATTCCCCATAAAATGAGTACACAACACTGACCAACAACTGTCTCACGATGTTAAAAGGTAAGAGTATACCTGGAGCCAACAATTGAGTGTCTCTTTATTTCTAGTTTAGCCCCAGACCCTGTTACCTGGAGTTTAAATAACAATTGGGAACATGCATACACGCGCAGGTTTCACGTATCTCCTCAAATGGAAAAGGGAATATGATGCAGCGGCTGTAAAAGTTGCCGGTTATGAATGGATGGAGAGGGGGGAAGAGACGGTGCAGGTGTTCCTGCCTAAAAGACACGGACAGATTAAATTATAATGGCGTAAAGGATGAATTACTCACCGATTAGAATCCATAAAAAACATTCTCTCGCCATTCTTAAATCTTCAGAGGATGCGATTTCCTACTGACCGTAGCTCGAGACTGTTGAATCTCGCAAAAACTGCAAATCACTTTCCACGCAGCGACTAACCAACGCAGAGCCTGGAACGTTCCACAATTGGAACAGACCGCTACAGAGTACAACTCCAGTACGTTGATGGCTGAGTGAACGAGCGGAGGTCGTCCAACTGT
The DNA here is from genome assembly GCA_018389105.1 of Nautilus pompilius. Classification (NCBI taxonomy): domain Eukaryota; kingdom Metazoa; phylum Mollusca; class Cephalopoda; order Nautilida; family Nautilidae; genus Nautilus; species Nautilus pompilius. Next base: position 2,458,543 of record JACATO010000125.1, on the reverse strand, counting down.
TGCTGCCTCCGCTGTTGTTGTTATTATAGTCCTTCTATCGAGTCCATCTTCCCATTTTCCTGACTGCGTAGGTAGAACCGACCGATGCTTCCTTTCCTTTGTTCTTTCCTAAAAAATATCCGTGCAGGGAAAATATACAACTTTCTTTCACTCGATGCAATAGACAGTTTACTCTATCTTTCATTATTATTATTATTATTATTATTATTATTATTATTATTATTATTATTATTATTATTATTATTATTATTATTAGATCTATATTATGGGAGTCCTTCAGCAAGGTTAATGCAGTTATACAATAATAATAATAATAATAATAATAATAATAATAATAATAATAATAATAATAATAATAATGAAGGTGTGATCCTAGTAGCGATGGACAGTTATTTAGTTGGGTTTATTCTCTGTTTACCACTCACTCAAACTTGATTTCCCTTTCACATCGATTTTTAAAGAAAGTCTACAGATAATCTCGTTTAGTCGTTCATACAATCTGATCTCTAGCAAGTGCTGCATTTACCCGGTCAGTAATTAATATATACCTACCTTTCTTTAGCCTTGTATATATATATATAAAGTAATCGTGCTAAGATCCGAATTTCATATTCTGGTGGTCGTTTTCCCTTTTTTTAATTTGATCATGCAGCCATTAAGGTGAAGAGTTTCACAAGGAGACGTGATAATTCGTAAAATCCACGATTAAGAAGATCATGCCCATAAAACCCCAAACGTTCCGGTGTTCGAAGGGGAAATCTGCTCCAGCTGAGATGCTGGGAGTCGCTAAAAAGACTGGTAATCCTCCGGGTGTGTGGAAAAACACCGTTTTAAATGGATCAATGCAAAGCAGCTTGGAAATTTCTAGTGGATTTGATAGAAACTGTAAAACGTTTCCATAATCTGAATTGCATAATTTAAATTTTGAATTAAACGAAAATATTTTAAAGACGGAGAACAAAAGTAACATTTATAAACAAAAATATATTTAAAAAATGGATGAATATTTGGAACAATCGCCGCTCACCTTTAACAGAGCAAACTGTCAACACCGAACACAAAGTCGGTATGTCCGCGTGCGTGTAGGAGATGAAATGTGTAAATTCAAAATACAAGCATAAATCAAAGGAACGTATAGACTGATAGATAAATTAGGATTCCACGGTTAGTGTAAAACCTGACCAGTCTGTCCACATCCTGCGAACAACCAACCTTTCCGCTCGGAATTCGAAGAGTTATAACGCCCAACGTTGCCCTCCCTCGACCCACAGGATCGCTACATGGATATAAACATCCAAACTCCAAACATTAATGCAAATTAAAACATAACTTCGTTAAGTTGTTGTTTCTTTATACATCAAGGAATCAAGGACACAATAGTCCAAATTAAAGATGAAGGGAAAACCACAGAGACTTGTCATAAGTAATAAAGACGCCTGAGACTTCAACAGGCTGTTCAGATCACATGACAAGCACGTGATCACAAGACTGAGGTGCAGTTGGTGGTGTGACTTCAGCCCCGTAGCAAAATTTTTTCCGTTAAGGGTTTTCTTTGTTGTTGTTGTTGCTTGTCTGTGCCAATGGACATCGGCCCAAAGAGGACAGTATTTTCATTCCCTGCACACAGATCCATTGAGCAAATGTGGGCTATGACCGAACAATCGCCTAAACGCACTTCCCGAGATTCCCTAATACAGAATCTACGCTAAGACTGGTTTTTGTTGCTGGAAAAACAGACATTTCTAGTTGTTGTTCGTCAGCCGAGTCAACTTTAGAAAAAAAAAAATGGCGGAATAACCTAACCACCTGTTAAACACAAAGCAAAATGGCGAGGTTACTAATTACTTGTGGTGTGAATGGTAACAGGGGAAATAACTACGCGAAGTATAAGCAGATTACTACGTATAGTAAAAAAAAATAGCAAACTGAAAGGACTTCAATTGATGTTTTAAAAATTAGTCTTTGAAAAGATGCATTATCAAAATTTAAATATGGCCATTATAAATAATTCACGTGGATTAATAATTATCTAAATTAGTCGTAATGTAACTAATTATTCAGGTTTATTCGGAAATATTAAGATTCTTTACTGTTTGGTTGTTTTTGTTTTGGGTAGGACTGCCAGATACCAGGTTAAGTCGAATAAGTTAAAGAAAAGATGCATACGGCAGATAGAGAAATGGAAAGGTGCTGACTAAGATCTCGAATTTTCGTCTTTAACGTAAATCCGAGAAGCGGTTCGTGACATCATTTTAATATAATCCTCAACCCTGCTTTAAATCCTGATCCATTCGGGCACATTAATATCGTCGGTAGTCGGCGAACTCCGCCCACTGGTCGTAAACAATTCCGTACGCACAGTTTCTCTATGGGGTTTTTTCTTTTATTCCAATATCGTTATATGTAATAAATTGTTTGCTGATCTTTTCAAACTTTCGCTATATTCAATGGTTTCACATTAAATAATAAAAAAAAAAAAAAGAAGAGAGAACAATTTATCGAAATCGGATACCGCAAACAGAAGTCGGTGAGCAGAAATGGTCCAAGCCCAGTAATTGTGTTTGTCGTTGATTGTTCTGTGTTTAAATGGACACCGATCGCAAGACGGGTTATTGCACACTGTACCCGGGCTGTTTGATTTTTACGTAATTGCAGCTTTAAAAGTAAAAGAGAATGTATATGGTGTTAAACACATGTCTGCGCTTATAGGCAATACGTCCAAAAATCCATCTAGCGAAACCAGTTTCAGCAATGGCATCCATCCCGGCATTTACACGATCGAATTATCTCTTCCACGGCGGCTGACCACACACACACACACAAAAAGAGTTAAAGTCCGCCTTTGTTAAATTCTAACTTAGTACCATCTTTTTATCATATGCAAATACGACCGGATTCGTCTTGTTTGCCAACGGGACTTCTGCGTTCTCCTGACTGCATATTTAGACAGCAGGAGCCATCCACGCCAGCTGGCTGTTTTGAATTACACAATAAGTTGTAACGTGCACTACTTGGAAGGTCTTGTTTTATTGGCGCTTATAGATTATTTATTTACGCTTTTGATTAGAATTTTCTTTCTGGAATTTTATCTCGGGATAGCGAGGTGACAGTTATTCGCAACTGACCCCCCCCTGATTTGCTGTTATGATTTTCGATGTGGTGTCTTGTACCGACATTTTTCGAGCTTACGAACCGGAACCCGGAGTAGTAATAGACGCACCTCACGAGCAACATCCGGTGGTGCTTCAGCTGTGGTTCGAGCCGTCATATCCAGTCCGCCATTTTGGAAGATTCATATCTTGGTAAACATCTCGATTGCTGGTCAGAAAGGTCGCCATATTGGAATGAAGACATCTGAGGAAATCTGCAGTCCGCCATTTTGAAAGATTCATATCTTGGTAAACATCTCGATTGCTGGTCAGAAAGGTCGCCATATTGGAATGAAGACATCTGAGGAAATCTGCAGTCCGCCATTTTGAAAGATTCATATCTTGGTAAACATCTCGATTGCTGGTCAGAAAGGTCGCCATATTGGAATGAAGACATCTGAGGAAATCTGTGCTGAGCCGCTTTAAATGAAAGGTGCTGCAGACAGGGGGGAAAACACAAGACAAAATAAACCAATTAACACCTAATAACCGATGTTAGATTAATTATAACTGTCAGAGGAAATGCTAGGAAAATGCGAACGAGTGTAAAGTAATGAGGATTTTGGCTCTACGAGAGCCAGCTGTTAAGAAAGTTTACAGTGAGATAATTACCTCTGAAGCTAATTGGCGGCTTGATCCCCCATCTATGTCACGAATCCCAAATACTTGTTTTATGAAGATCAACAATTAACGCCATCCTAAAGGTTAATTACTTATATCCATCCGGCAGCGTACCCGTGAAAGATATGTGAAATTCCACGGAAGGTGGGGCCGAAATCACAGACTGCTTAGTCGGTACATTTTCGATCCGAAGTAAACGGTCATTCGTCTACACACCGCCCAAGAGCCTCACAGACCTGCGAACAAGTGGGAATTTTATATGCGCGTATACCCTCCATAGTCCAGCTGGATAGTAATCGTCATTAACAAAATAAAATGTTTAAAATGTAGTATTTACAAATCTTTCGCTGCTAAATGCCCCCTTCCCGTGTATCTATATTGTGAGAGAGACGTCGGAGAGAGGTAGAAACCACCTCACGAAGCACTGCTTGAGATAGCACGGAAACCTTTTAAAGTTCGCCGTTGCGAACTTTCGTCCGATATCGTCTCCATTATCGTTAGTCCGAGAGCCAGATAGGGGAACCCCTCCCACTCTCACCTTGGTGAATTCACGCCAATTTAATTGTTTGCCCGTTGGGAATTTTTTTTTTTTTTTTGCGTTCATCTTCTTTTTTGGTGTCTTAATGTAACCACTGTTATTAAGAATCTCTGAAAGTAAAGATGGGGGGGTTAGGATAGATAATAGTTCATTTTATCAACAGAATTCTGCCGAACTATATCACACGAACCACCATCGGATAGGTCTTTAAATACTCTACCCCGGAGACCTACAGCATATATGTAGTTATGCAAGAATAACGTCACTATAATGTCATACCTGAGCACAGTTATGTAAATTAGTCTAAACCTGATATAACTTTGATGTAAATATTCCAATTTGATGTATTCAAGTGACACTCGTAGATGCTCAAACATCATCAAAGTTATGCTCTAATCTCATACCTGCTCAAACTCTTCTAGAAAATCGCCCTATAAAGTCACATGAACGCCTCTGGATGAATTGACACGAGAAATTATTAACTCCAATTTGTACTCATCAAGATCATGTTGGCACTCCGACTTGGGCAGCAGAAATACCAATATTCAGACATCCTACATCTCTATTTTTCCTCTCTCCGAAGCTAAAAAATCAGATAAATAAATATCTTTGTTGGAAAAACATTGAAGGTTTTTATATTCTAACTTACATTTTTTAAAGTGTTTATATGTGTGATGGCACTACAATGAGTGGTGAGCTATCTTCGCTCGCAGGAAACAGGAACTTTGAGCGTTAAAAGCAACCGGAAACAGCCCAACGACAGATCAGCAGCAGAACCTAGTGGGTAGCGCGGCATCTATTGATAACGCACACCGAAACAAAAGATATAAATGACAGTCAGCGGAGTCCTGTTCACATTTGATGGCAGGTGTATCGAGCTGACTGTGGATAAATACTCAAAGTCGTCGTCGGCTGCTTAAACGGAGATAAAATTTGAAGAGGCTGCTAGAATCCCAATTTACGTCCAGGCTTTTTTTGCATAACAAATTAGCTTAATTTTTTTTTCTTTATTAGTCAATTTTTTAAAATTTAATAATACGTCTTTTCAGATTTATTTCCGCTCTAAGCCAACAAAAACCTGAGCAGACTCGTAAAATACTCAGTAAAAGACAACAAATAGTCTAGCGCAAAAAATCTGTTATCTCAATGTTTCTGCGCCAGTATCTTCAATGTACCTCGCATTTATCCCAAACTTACCTATTAAATCGTTTCAGAATTATTTCCTCTGCTGTTTAACAAATTTACCGCATTATTATTTGGTACGTGAGCCCATTGCTTTATATGAAGCATGCCACCTTGTTTTCATGTTCCCCTATAGGTTATTAATGTATGAATGTGAAATATTGTTCCAAATATTTTGTATTTTCCCCAGTTTATCCAAGATGTTTGATTGCTGATTGACCTTCTCAGTAGCCATATAATTCCATATAGTTTCAATGATGTTTATATCAGGACTTTGAGCAGGCCAAGTCGTTTTTGTAAGTGTTCCATCGGTCTCATGTTCCAGTCAGTTTTTCACCGCATTGTCAACAATATACCTGTGCGTTTTCGTATTGGAAGATGGGACCCCCTGCTCAGTGAGATGAATTCCTGGGTGAAATAGCATGATGAATGAGAACCTACCTGTATCTGTCAGTAGTCAGTATATCTTTTATTTAGCATGCAAATCTTTGACACTTAGCTAATATTCAGTCCCACCTCTGTATCGATCTGCTGCCATGATTCACTAAAGCTGATGTACATTGACTGTTGTTTCTTTCTCCTTGACCACTGAACAAACTGTCATTGATTCTTGCCAAACAGTTCATCTGTAAAAAAAACAAAACAACAACACTATCTCACTGTTTTACTGCTTTATGTCCCTTCTCTTCAGCATTGTTGCACATCTACTGAGAACACTTCACGCTAATGGGTACCTCACTGTTTTTGAAGAAACATTAATACCCATTCTTGCAGCTAAGTTATTTGAATCTCTACTGGCTCGTCGTTTATAAATAGGGGATCGTAGCCGGAGGTAGTTCAACATTTTGGAGAGCTTTGGCTTTCCTCTCCGACCGTGTCTGTTGGCGACAGTACCTGCTTCGCATATCCTCCTCAGATTCTTGCGTGAAGTTCCTTCTGAAACACGGAGTTCGGTTGAAATCTGGAATAGCCTACACTAGGTAAGGCTGACTTCTATCTTTTCAGGGGGTTTTATTCCCAAGAGCTATAGTATTCACCACATTAATTACACTAGTACTTTTATAGTTCTTCTGCAAGTGTGGCATTTCTGACTGCCTGCATGTCAGCCATTCACAGTGTACTCTATCAACACGTGACCATACTATAGAGTATTTCATTTTTACACATGAGACGCGCTTCCATCACATTTTATTTGAATTTTATACCAGTTTTTTTCTTTTGTTTCCATAATTATTTCCAAAAAATTTATGTACATATGCATTTTAATTTGGAATTGTATTGTTTTTTCACTGATTATCCGATAATCTAGCAGCTTTTTTTTTCTATTTAATTAAATACATTTGCAATTCCTTCTTCGCTGTCTTAACTTTATTTGAATTTGGCAGATTTCTGATGTTTTTTTTGTTTTTAATTAGACGTTGATGATGGTTTCCTGTTAGCAAGTCTAATGGTAAAAGTAGGTGCCGGTAGATTTGGGACTTTTAAAAATTAAATCTCAAGAACAAAATTTTATAACGACTATTACTAAAAATCAGCTGCTTTCGAGTTGTACACCGACGCTCTGCGACAGCCAGGAGAATTATCAGAACTGTCTTCAGTCACCGTTTCGGATATTGGATTCCCTGTCCCCCTCTGTGCGCTGGTGGGATGCTTCCCTGCATTTTTATAAAACGTTTAATTTTGATGCAATTTTACAGTATCCGATTGTATCTTCTTTTTTTTTTTTTTGGCAAATGAAAATTCTATTCGATTTATTTATAAAGTTAAGCTTGAATTATAAACTTAACGTTACCTCCAAAGCTTTTAGAAATCTTAACGTAAACCAATTTTTACTTCTATTTCTAAAAAAATCCACTAGGGTCTCGTGATCTTCCTAATGGAATTATTTCCTTGCGAGAAATGTCGCTATTTAAAATGTAAATTAAATTAACATCTTGTTTTTAAACATTAAAAAGACTTTGCATTATAATGATGTGGCAGATTAAATAAACCGTTAAAGATTATCAGACTTTCGTCGGTGATCAGGCAATTAAAAAACAAAACACCAAACCGGTCTGAGATTCCGGACTTTAAGATTGAAATTCCTTGTTTGTCCGAGATTTTTTTTTCAGAGAGACGAAAAGATGTGTTTTACGTTCGCTATAAATAGGGGGGGACGGAATAAAATGGCTTCTTGTACACCAAACTCTGGTGTGACACACGGCGGTCCAGCGGTATCTTCTGGCTCGGCCCAGTACCGTCTTTAGTGTAGTTTTCTTTCTACCTGATAGGGGGCGGGGTCCGTTGTGGAGATCGCATCTCCGAATCGAACTAATCCGGACATTACTACGAATCTGTCTTGTTTTTGCTTCTTCCATTTGCTATCCTATTCTTTAATTAAAATTTTTAATTTTGGTGAAGTAGGGGTTTGTGAAAGAAAAATTGACAAAAGGGGGCGAAGAATTTCTGCGAATAAGAACTGCAGCGTTTCAGAAACATTTCAGTTCCGCTTTTTTGTTGATGTCCTGGTGAAATAGGACGTTGACTGTCACCTTTACGACCTGCGAACCAGGCCCTGCAATTAGTTAATAGACACGATCAAGTTCATTCACGTAATTCAAAAATAAACGATGCTACTGTAAGTGGCGGGAGTTTATATGGAGTTGCGTTAGTGTGTTTGGAAATCAAGTTAAGGACCTTCTAGGAAATGCTCAGATTTGGCATTTCAAGCCAACCTGGAAGAAAGGTTACGCGATACACTTGACATTCAGCCCAAGATTAAATGATTTCAGAAATTTTTGTTTTTCTGGTTGCCATGGTAGTAAGCTCAATGGAAAATGCGAAGACACCCGGGCGTGGCTTTCATCTATTGCAGTGGTTCCCAACCGGTGGGTCGCGGAACCCTGGAAGTTTCAATCGCATGACTGAGTCAAGAAACTGTTCACGAGTATGTATTTGTTTTGTGTATATGTACCGTATTTGCCGGCTTATAAGACGCACTTTTTTTCCAGAAAAAAGTATACAAAAATTACCCTGCGTCCAATACGCCGGTATCACGGATGGGAGGCCGAGCGCTGAAGGTGTAAGGCTTGTCTCCCATGGCAGGCACTCCAGGTTGGATCACAGGCTTCTGCGGTAACACACTTGCATCACCGGCCCCTCGCGGCTTCCTGTCGCTCTACCACCCTCATAGAAACACGGACAATACACGCCGGCGACAAAGGCCGGAACTCGAACTGTTACCACAGTAGGACTGACGCAATCGAGCCGCGCTCCCATTGGCTAACGCCACTGGGGCCTGCCGCTAAAAGACTCGGACCACGACACCTGGGGCAGAGCACGGTACAAGGACTGGACTGTGACTTCGTCCGGACGGACACTAGCCAGCCCGATTTTAGGCCAACTTGGGCACCAAACTGTCAATATATTCAAATAAAACTCTTATTTATGAGATTTTTTCGCTAAATTTATTCTTAGATATCTTTTTTTTTCAATTATGGAAGTGTAGCAGGGGGTCGCAGGTCTTTTGAGTATTGGAAAAAGGTCCACGAGTCCGAAAAGGTTGGGAACCTCTGCTCTAAACTATTCATCGGAATTGAATAATTCTTCCTTGATTTTAAGATGACACCTTTTTACTCCTTAAAATTTGTATTAATTGTTTTAGTTTTAAAACCTGCATACTTACCAAGAACTACAGCAGACTCATACAGCCAACAAACTCTTAAAACGAAATTTCACTTGTCATCACACAGACAGTCTGTGTTCTAAAATCCACGGAATTTGGGTGAAAAATGAGAAAGCCATGAGTGCCTACAGATAGACATCGCACCAGCGAATCCGTACTTCCACCACTTTTGTTATTGTCTACTACATGACCTGAATGTTCTTCCACCAGTCGAATATACATATATAAACGCTAAAAAGTATTATCTCTTTAAAATTATCCCCCCACCTCGAACATGTTTTTAGTAACACTCTCCCAGGAGCTACCGAAGGACGCATTTGGTAGCGTCTGTCCTGAAGTCTTGATGTCATTATTCGGTAGCGGCGACCAAACAAGTAGCAACAGAAGCAGATATTCTTATTGGTACACTATCAATAGATGTGGCTGGCGAACTGATGGAAGAAGCGCACTTTTTTTAATAGATGCATATGTAACTATGTCCTCTTATTTAAATTACCATCCAACACCAACGGCCGCTGTAGTTGGTTCCGTTCTGCATTGCAACGGAATATCCCGTTTTTACCATACAGTTGTGGAAGCAACAGTATGTTTTCTGGTCGGCAATGGATCTCCTGGGTGAGCTTTCTCTCGCTACAAGCTCGCTGCTGGTTGTGTATCTGCTAAGCCTGATATTAATCAACAATCCTCAACGGTTTCCCAAATACCCTGCGCACAAATAGGAACTCCGTCTGACAAGGAAATGCGATACTTAATCTCCACCCCGTGCGGTCTTACGGGAAAACTTGCAGACGTCTTGAAAAGCAAGTTATTTCATTTGTATGCAATGTCTTCATCTTTGGGCATCTTGTTAGCATAAGTAGTTGCCTTTCGACCTGGAGAGGGATGGGCTCCGCCACGTTGTAAAATGCTCCAGACACACCTTTCGTGGTGACTCGACGACCTATGGGTTATGGGACAGAGTAGTTGCTTATCATTTCACGATTTGTCCCCCCACTAATGGTAATAATGGCGTGGTGCCTTAATGCTATATTGCTTCCAGATACGCGTTTGGCCATCAAAAGGATGTCGATTTTCGTGAAATTGTGTTCACATGAAAATATAAATAATGATTCCGTTTTTTTTTGCTTTTTAAACATTTGCAGTCCACAAAACTGACTATGGTACCGTCCTGATCGTAGAAGCCAGGCGTGTCGACCACCAAACGGTTAGCGAGTCAGTAGACTATCTACCAGCTCTATTTTTTTGTCTTTATGGTGTAAAATACTAAACTTTGGTTTAAAAATATCGAGGAGGGAGATAAACATTAATGACATGACCATAGTTATACTAAAATCTTCCTATGAAATAACATTTTGTTTTCAGATTTATTGCGCTCCCGAATACAACGAGAAAAATAACAGTATTCGCATCTAGAGTTTTAGTGTTATATACATTCGATGCTGAAACTATAATAAACTGTCTATATTTAAATATCGTATACAAATGTTTAGTTTTCGGTGTTCTAACAGTACATATAAGTGTTTTGCTTGTATTTAGTTTTCTAAATGTTCCATATTTAGGACCGGTTTCTTGAACTTAAGAAGCAATGTTAAACGATATATTAATGTATTCAGCTTTAGATGCTGAACTTGATATACAAGTCTTCAGGTTCAGATGCTGAAGCGTTGTTTGAACATTGTATACACTTGTTTACATTTAAAGTCACACAGCAGAATTTGAATATAAATATTAAAGCGTCACACAGAATTGTCTAGATGTAGATGTTTAAATGCTTATTACAAGTCAAGCATTTCAGTCCAAATGATGAAATCTTAGATGCAAATGATTCGATTTAGATTTTGTAGCGTTGAGCACAGGTGGTCAGTTTTAAATGTTCACAGATTACCTAC
>JACATO010000124.1:2472500-2757500 GCA_018389105.1 Nautilus pompilius | reverse complement strand
TTTTTACCGGAAGTGGAATTTTGGAGTTAATTAAAATTCTATTCGAAAAATATATTATTATTATTTTTTAATTATTATTTTAAATAAAAGCACTAAATTTGTACTTTGAACTTCACAGCTTTGTTAAAATATTAGTGTAGGTCATACGAAAATAATCGGGCGTCCATGGTCGTATACAGCAGACGACACTTGAGATGATGGCTATAAGATTAATTTGATGCATATAATACGTGGAGACGACGATTATTTTTACATTTTCTAATTGTCGAAAGTCGCGGATAAGTAAATAAATATATTGTTGATATCTAATGGAAGAAATTTTAACTTAAACATTCTGAACTGAGGTCTTATTTAAAATCGGTCTGACATCGAGCTGAAATTCGGTGAAAATATTTCTAATTTTACTTGTCATTTATTCATTTACCTTTTCTGAAATATGTGTTCCACAACGAATATTTATCTATTATATTTTGTTATTATTTTAGTAACCACAACTTTAAAAAAAAGCCAACAAATTAAATGGGCTTGCTACATTATAATCCATTACTTCCAGTTCCTACTACAGGCCAAATGTTTGCGTGTATTGTTGATTGTTTCCCCGGATGTCTTTATTTCTCTTCTCTTTCTTGTCTGCAGCAGGGTGTATTCACTACGGCCGACGATGATTATTTCGTGGAGCCATTGTGGAATCATACGAATAATGTCAACGTACAAGGATACCCCCACATTGTTTATAAACGGTCGGCCTTGAAGTTCCCCACTGACGCGGCTCATTGTGGCGTAGAAGGTACTGAAGTGCCTGTTCTGTTGTAACTATGCTCAGTAAACTTGATAAGAACTGAGGCTTAATTTAAAACTTTTACCTGTTTTTGTAAGAGGGGTACCAGTTTTCGGCTAGAAATTTCGAAATAACGCTCTGCATCTTGAATATAATCAAAGACAAGCTGGGAGAATTTGGGTCTGTTCTTCTGAATTAAGTAAATGATTTTGATTTTTTTTTTTAAAGACAAAACACTTTTTAATCTTTATCTTTAGTTTTGACATGGTAACAGGATACATTGTTTAAAATAACTGCTTTTGTTAAGGTATAACTCTTATTCTTTTTGGTAGATTTGTTATGAATTGTGTATTTAAGTAGGAAGTTTCTTCTTGGTGAAGCCTGTCTCAGCTTTCGAGGTCTAAGGACATTTCACCGTGAGCTAGAAGGGGAAGGTGTGGCGTGGCCAAGCAAGTTTCCTAGGTATGGCTGGGGGCTGTTAAACAGTGCAAGCCATTCAAGAGTTACCCATGGGACTTCCACCACATGTAACTGCAAACCCCTACTAGATTTCTTGTTTAAATATGAGAGGAAACTCACATGAACAGCCTGGTGAATGATAGTGAAATGATGCCAGGGAGGTACATCAAGCTGAGCTGGTCTTAACCTAGATTCAAACTCAAGCCGTCAACCATGGTAGTCCAGTAGTAGCCTTTAAAAACAAAGAAAAATAACAAAATCTATATTTTGCATATGCATTTATCTCACTTGCATAAAGTGATTTTGATTTTTGGTATTATTATTACTATTTTACTTTTCTAACTAGATAGTATCCATCACAGACTGAAATGGTTTTCCAAAAAATTTGTCAGAGTTTCTAGCAAATCTCTGAAGCCTTCCAGCAACACTGCTTTGAACAATTATGGGAGCTGGGGATCAGAAGCTCTACGCCAAAGAAGGTCTGTTAGTAGAGAGCAGAATGTGGAAACACTTGTCGTGGCTGATAAAATGATGTTAAATTATCATGGCCAGCATGAAATTGAACCCTATGTCCTTACCATCTTGAACATTGTAAGTAGTATCAGTTTTGTTGAAAAACTTGAATTCATTTAATTTTTAATTATTTTATTCATCATGGAATTTTGACATCTATTCAATTCTTTTTTATCTTGATGCTAAAAAAATAAACTTGAATTATGTGTTAGGAGTTGCCATTTTGTTTTTTTTAAAAGTAGTTTTCAAATAGGCTTTTCTTTAATCTTTAAAAAAAATAGGAAAAAGAACTGAAAATCAATATTTGGTTTCTCTAGGGGCATTTTTTTATTTTGTATTTTGAGGTCAGGTGGCCAAACTGTACCACAATCCCACTATTGGTAATTCAGTAAACATCATTGTAACCAGATTGGTACTATTGACAGACAAGCAGGTAGGTTTTTATACCTTGTTATAATCAAAACAGCTTTTATATTTTAACTTTGTGATTGAAAGCCTTAAAAATACTTTTGTTTGATTATTTATTTTTATTTGTTAAATTATTACAGTAAAATTTTTTTTTAAAGTTTTTATATTTCTCTGTAACTCTAAAAAACAACAACAAATATTTGATTTCAAAATGTACTTCTTTTTTCCCTCTGGAAAAGGATTTCCTTTAAAATATTTGTCAGAAACTAAATAATGTGTAAATGTAAAACAATTACAATATTTCTTTAAAGTTGAAAAGTTAAATATTTTCTCAAATATTTTATTTAACTTTTATTACAGTTCCTCTCCCCCACACACTGTAAATCAAGCAAAAGTTTAGCAATAACTTGTGCAGTGTTTCTCTTACAGTTATGAATTTTTTAACTGAAAATAATTTAAAGAAAAACAATATTGTTAATTGTTGCAAATTTTTTTCTTTAACTGAAAAAAAAAGATAGAAAAACGTAATTGCTGAGAATCCAAATGAAAATATATAATAATATTTTTTAAAAATTATCTTACTATTACTGTACTTGATTGTGTAAATATGTTGAGCTACAAAGTACTTGTACTTCTGATTATATGTAGGATTACTTGATAGGTTTCATTTACATTGAGTAGTTGAAAAGTACACTACTACAAATTTGCTAAGGAGCAAACAATCATCAACAAACTACGAGGACTAGATCTAACACTAGTACAATTTGCTTTTAGTCCCTTATCCCTTCTTTTGAATCTTTACCCACAGAATGGCCAAATTTTCTCAAATGCATCAAGGTTTGAGATGCATATGCATATATAGTCCCCTGGTTTTCACATTGTATTTCATGCTGTCATTTTTGCCATTTAAAAAGTGCTCTATTGCCAAATTTGTCATTCTTTAAGCTGGTTTATGCGTGCAACAAAAGTGACATTTAACTGCCACAGACCCTGCCAGAGGGATTGATATGCAGGCAGTCCCCGGGTTACAAACAACTTCCGTTCTTACAACGGCCTCTAAGTCGAATTTGTATGTCAGCCGGAACCCATACCAACAGTTTGTACTCAATGTCTGTTTGTCTAATAGTATATACTACACTTAAACTATGTACGCATAAGAAACATTAAAAACATACTTGAACACTTTAAGCACACTCGCTGCTTCCCCTTGCAGTCTGACGTTATGCAAGTTTGCCCTCACTTTTAAACGGTTAACCCAACCACGACCAGCAACAAATTCCTCTTCACTTTCACTAGATGTACTAGCACGTGCAGCTTTCAAATCATTGAAAAGGCCTCTAGCCTTTCCTTGCACTAACGCAAGGCTAATCGGCACATTTCGCTGATTTTGGTCCTCCAGCCATATCTAAAATCCTTCCCGTCTCAATAACCAACCCACTGCGTTCCTTCGTGATTAACGTTGCCTTCATCGAGGAAGAACCTTTAACATGCTCCATTATCTGTCTTTCAAAATGGCCGCCGATCGTTGACCGACTGAAGCCTAGCGCCTTGCCAACGTTTGTCGGCGTCTCACCCATCTCGGAACGCCTTACAATGTCAACTTTCTCCTCCATCGTTATTGTTTCTCTCTTCTTTGATGCATCACCAGCACGTGCATCAGATTTTCGTTTAGGAGCCATGATAGGGGTTTGCACGTTATCAGAAATTGAATAGGAATTCACACGAACGACGTCTTAACGAGTACAAGATCCGAAACAATGGACTTTACAGCGATCTGTTCGTATGGACGGAACACCGTAAGTCGGGGACCGCCTGTATTGGAAACCGGAGCAACTTAATGTCATATGGCAGGTGAAATGAGCATAAACGAAGCCTCATCTCTGTGGCCTGGATTAATCATCAAACCTTTTGTAGTACTGCTAGATAACATGGTAGGGGCTGATCCAAATCAACAATGCATCAGCAGGACTGATTTTAGGTCTTACAAGTGAGAAGAAACCATTTCCAGATAGCAACTCGGTTGAAGTCTGACCTTCAGAATTTAGCAGGTGTCCATCTTAACACAAACTATACATAATCAGTTATGGGCTAATGGTATGCAGTCAACAGAAGCCTCTGTCTGTATGACAATAATCATGGGTCACCACAGGGCATGGCAGCAATGGGCTGTGAATCAAGTAGAATTTAATTCATGAACAAGACTGGCCAGATTTTGTCTGCACATGTACAGATCAACATGCCAGCATGAAGAAGACCAGTGGAGATGTTTCAAGATGCCAACATTACTGAACATGATTGCTATGGAGATGACTCATCGAAGGTATGGGAAGGCATTTGCTGGGATGGAAAGACTTACCTTCATTTCTTCCAGAATGGTGCCATGGCAAGTTTAAGGTATAGGGATGGAATTCTTGATATTATGTCAGGCTATACACTGGTGCTATTGGGGATAACTTCATTATAATGGATGACAATGCTCCCTACATTGTGCAAAATAGTTGACCAGTACCAGGAGCAGGAGGCAATTATCTGTAAGGAGTAGTAAACTCATTCTCCAGATCCTTATCAAATCAACATTTTTAACATGTTTGAAGCTGCCATTTGAAGACACCTTGTACTGCCAAAACCTTGCAACAACTTAGTGATGCTCTTGTAAAAGAATTGGATAATCTGGCACAGATTAACATTCAACATTGTTATTAGTGGTAGAGGTTCTCACACAAGATGATGAATGAATTTTCCACTTTGGAGCAAATTTCAAATTTTGCATTCTCTGTCTCCTTAACTAAAAATCCATGTTTTTGAAGGATATCTTTATTGACCCATTATGACTTTATAATTGATAATATCTTTGAAATTACCAACATTATTGTCTTGTTAAATGATTGCTTATACACTTTCAAATTTTGCTTTCCTTATGGTACCTAACAACATTAAGACATCCCTTAATTCTTGTGGTTTTATTTCATTTTTCCTTTTTTTTTTCAATTTGAGCCCATATTACTAAAACATTTGCAAAATGAAAATTGCAGTATTTATTTTACAGGTTGAGTTTCATGGGGTTACATCAAAAAACGATTGAATGT
The DNA here is from genome assembly GCA_018389105.1 of Nautilus pompilius. Taxonomy (NCBI): domain Eukaryota; kingdom Metazoa; phylum Mollusca; class Cephalopoda; order Nautilida; family Nautilidae; genus Nautilus; species Nautilus pompilius. Next base: position 2,752,256 of record JACATO010000124.1, on the reverse strand, counting down.
GATACTGATTGTGCAGCTAAAGCTACTAATTCACAACATGATTATAATTTGTCATTCTAATTGTGCAGTAAATATTACTGGTCCAAGGGAAACAACTTATGATAGAATTTGATATAATAGTCTCATTTTGTTCATCTGTTACTTTTGTTCTAAAAGAGATCTAAATACAAATATCATGGAATCATTATACTGATTCTCTGTGTGAAGACATTTAAAATCTATATTCTGATTAACTAGTGAACCTATTGTTTTTCTCTAATATATCACTTAAAATATATTATGGTCTTTGTGAATGATAACCAAAATTTAAAAAATTAAAATAGAAAAAGTTATAATATTTAATATTATAAGATATAATGTAGTAAATCTCTTTCAAACCTTTAAGTTTAAGCAGCAGCTCTTGGTCAACATATTTTAAGAAGGATGTAACTGGTAAACTAGAACTTCTGCTTACAAACAATAGTGCAATCTAACACGCCTAGGTGCATATTGCACTTTCAAATCTTTCTACATTTGTAATTAAGTTATTAACTACGTCAGAAGTAGGAGCAAAAATAACTCACAAAGCAGAGATATACACTTAGTAGCATTAAATACCAGCAATGAGTAAATGCTTAAAGGGGTCTTGCTGTTACTATAATCTAGGGACCACCTGAAAATGTTTGATCAAAAGTACATTTTGTATCAGAAACACCTGAATGTTAATATCTTGCATTCAGTAAAACTAGATTATTTCTTGTAGTGATTGTAATTTAGAAGTAGCAAGTCTAGCGAAATAATTATGTCAAATCAGTGTGATGATAATGGTGATTATGGCATTGTATTCTTTTTTTATTTTTCAGCCAAATCTAGTGATCAATCATCATGCGGATAAATCTTTGGGCAGTTTTTGCAGATGGCAAAAAACTATAAACTCTCCAGAAAACAACAACAAGTCAAGGAATTTAGGTATAGCTCATCATGACAACGCTGTTCTGTTGACAAGGTATGCCACATAAAAAAACCCCAAAAAAAATTGTAAGTATATAATACATTAGATATTACAATAATATTAAACAATTTAACCTTTTCTGTTTTAGGTATGACATATGTACATATAAAAACAAGCCATGTGCTACTTTGGGTAAGTCCAGTTCTTGTTAAGATAATAATTTTATTAGCTTATATTGCTGGTTTTTGTTTTGGGATTGTGATCTAGTCAACATTAACAACAACAACCAAATTTTAATTTATTTGTATCTAAGTTTCTTAAATAACTGCCAAAAAAGTGCATCCCCTCAAAACCTTTGTCACTGTTTTTCTTATCTTTATTTGTTTATGTTCAAGTGCTACTTCACTAAATTCTAGTGAATTAATATTAGCATCTTCCATGGTTGTCAACATTTTTGCATAAAAAACAGAGTTTTATTGGCTGAAGTACCTTCCAAAGTACAGAATGTCTATTGTATAGCTAAGCTTTGAATTTTAGTATTAATACTGATGAAAGTCTAAGACTTAAGAAAGTAAGCCGGAAATGTATTAAAATTCTTAAGAGAAAAAGAAAATGTTATTTCATTATGTTGGAATGAAATTATAATATACAATTACATTTCATTAGAAGATTGTTTTCTTGTTTTTTAAATGTGATTGTACATTTTCTAGGTTTGGCACCAGTTTCTGGTATGTGTGAAGGAGACAGAAGCTGCAGTATAAATGAAGATATTGGACTTGCTTCTGCTTATACAATTGCCCATGAAATTGGACACAAGTGGGTATTCAGCACTTTTATTTAAATATAGTGTGTTCTTAAACAGGATTTAAAGGTGCACTATAGCTTAAAGAGGAAAGAATTAATTTATTTTCTTTTGAAACTATTCCCCAAATGTATATTGTTAATATTTATTTTGAGGTCTAAAAGAAATCTGTGTCACCTGAAGAATCGTTGGCTATTGAAGGGGTATTTTGTTTAAAAACTGTTTGTTTGTTGTTGTTTTTCTTTTTAAAATTTTACAGGAAAGGATAAAGTACGAATGTTACTGTGTAAGGTTTGTTGCACAGTTGTTGTAGATCTCTGCACACTAAAAACAATAAATAAATTGTACAGTAAACTGAGAGGGAAAAGGTGACAAATGTTGGAGTGTAAAGATTGGTTGTGCAACTACATGCTTTTAGATACAGCTCATGGTATTTGCATCTTTCTATTTGTGGGATGAATGATCAAATTATGTTTTTTCAAACATACTACCCTGGTTAGAAACCATTTGAAAATAGCAAATATAGATAGACTTAAAATGGAATAACTCTTCTTACAGTCTTAACAAAAACACCAACTATATTTTAGATAAATACATGTGAATAGTATAATTTTTTTAAAAAGTAAATAAGTCTAATATAAATTAAAAACCATGGAAGCATCCTTATAATATACACTTTCAGTGACAATATAAAAATCACATTTTAGCAAAGCTGACATCAGGATGTTCAATAAAATATTCTTTATTTCATTATTTAAAGTTTTTAAAATATTTTAATTTTTTTTTTACTTTGGTTCATTAAGAGGTAGAAAACGGTGTACATGCAATAATAGTTTTCTTAAACGGAAAAAAAACCCCAACTAACCGAAGTGTGTGTGTATTCTGTATTTTATTAAGAAAGTCTCTGAATTTTGACAGTTTTGGAATGCAGCATGATGGTGCTGGAAACTTGTGCGGAACACCAGGACACGAACCAGCCATGATTATGGCGGCCCATCTGTCAAAGAATACAATACCATTCCTGTGGTCCACTTGTAGCAGGGAGTATATAACAAATTTTCTAGAGTACGTCTTTTGGTTTTCTTGAGCTGTCAGATTTTTCATTTTTTGATAGGCATTTTCTTAGTTTTGACCAGCACATTATATCACGCATAATATGTAATCATTGAATGAAGTAAGTAAATAAACAAAAATCAGTCAGTGATGAATAGTATTGCTTTACTGTTCATAGCATTGCCAAAATGCTGATATTGTACTCTGATTAACTCTTATCTAACAGCCATCGTTATTTAGTAAGTAATTTATCAGAATTTATTTTGACAGTTATAAATTTTGATAAACATTTTTTGTGATAAACCTTTCCAAATTGTATAAGATTTGTCTATTATGGAGAGGAGGAAAAAAAAGAGAGAAATTTGAGTATAGCTGAAATAAATGAGTGACTTAAAATTAAAAGAAAAACAAAACCTATGTCTGTTATATTTTGTGGACATGATGAAATAGTCAAACACAATGAATATATATTTTTTTAAGAATAAGCTGGAAAATAAGCGAAAAAATTTTTTTGTTTGCTTTTTTGATTTAGTTCAAGAAGGGGGTACTGTTTAGAAAATGCACCATCTGAGAAAGATTTTGAATTTCCAAGAAAGTTACCTGGGCAAATTCATGATGCAAATGAACAATGTAAATTGCAGTTCAGGTCCAAGTCTGAAGCCTGTAAACCTGAGGTAATTCATAGATTATTTTTTTTTTATTTTTAAAAATGTTTTTTAAGAAAATTTGTTCACAGTCAGGTAAAAAAAAGTTAGCTCACTTGAAGTCAGATAGTAGGTAGTGACAAATCCATGACTCATGATTTTGACTTGGTGAAGTTGTAGATCTCATTTGATTTAGTCTTAAGATTGCCCTAAAATTGGGTTTGTTGGTTGTTCTTTTATATTTATTTTTTAAAAAATAAATAATGAAACATTTCCATACATTTGAATCTATTTACTGTTAATTAGAAAATTAATAATCCTTACAGAATGAATAATAATTTGCTTGCAGGAATTATGTAGAGAACTTTGGTGTATAAACCTTAATGGAACATGTGTGACAAACAATATTCCTGCTGCTGATGGAACAGAATGTCAACTAGACACTGCAAATAAAGGTGTAAGTAGGAACTTGATACAATTTTTTTAAAAAAATTGTTGCTAGCCACATGATATATTAATGAAAACTTTGTCATGTTTCTTATGAGATAAACAAAAGATTCCTGTGAAATACTCAAAATGCAATATTTATAACTTTTAAAGCTCTTTTAAAAACTCATTGGTTACCTAATATGCCACTAGTTTTGGTGTTGCTTCATATAAAAAAACATAACTTCACAGATTAGACAGTTGTTAATATAATTTCGATGCAGTCTGGCAGATCATTGGAAAATAAAGATGGCCATGTACAAAAGGATTAAAGCTTAAGAGTATGTAAACCTGAAATCATCTTAATGAAACTATGTCAAGATCAACCTGTAATAGCATAGTTAAAACAATGGATTTTCTAGCATTTTACATAACATCAATGTAACTGTTTTAAGTGTAACCTCATGACTCTTATGATTTCAACAAATAGAAACAAATTTACTGAGAGTGTTTTCCATTAACATGCAACAGTCACAGATCATTTTTGGTAGTGAGCAATGCTGTTTATTAAACTTTTTTTTCTCTTTTAACTGAATGAACCCTTATTTTTTAAATATGAATAAAGTTGTCAAAATTTATTTAGTTGTGATAAATCAAGATGTTAAAAAGCTAGATGATTAGAATTTTTGATTATTATGGTTTTATCCAAGTGCTGAGTAACCGTGTTAGATTGTTTATAATATCTAGTTATATATTTACAGAATTTTTTCCTTCTAGAATTTTCAAATAAGGGAACAGCAAGAAAAAGATCAACGTCCACAGCCTTAACTATGCAGTGACAAATGTCGACATGATCTCTCAGATAACCGACTTCAACAAAAATCTCAATGTGAAAAATAAGGAGTTCCATTTGCTAACAAAGCTAACGAAATATTTGGAATGATAGGATTAACTATCAAACATAAGACCAAAGAAATTTTAATATCATTAGAAATTTTTAGTTGGTTCCATAGTTAAGAAAGGATAATGAAATATTAGAAAGAGCTCAGCATATATTCGCCAAAATCATATAGAACGTACTTCATGATTTAAAATATTAGATTTACCTAGATTAAATATTAGAAAGGTGAGAGGTAATCTGATGGATGTTTTCAAAAATAATTACGGATTTTGAGCATTGAGCAAATCCTTTTGGCAATTTCCAGTTAGAAATACAGAGGGTCATAAGTATAAGTTGGTTAAAGTATCAGCACAACTTGATATTAGAAAAAAATAATTTAATATAATTGTAAATACATGGAATAAATTAACTCTAGTATTTTTTGATAGGATAAACCATCTTAAAAATTAGATTGATAGGCAATATTTTTTTCTTGAGAGCTTTGTGTAAATCATAGTAGCTTCCTGTTTTCTTGCAGCAAGTATGCTGAACTAAACTTTCACACATTCAAACATATGAAGGCAATGTGAATACAGTAATTACACTGGTCAACAAAATTAAATGTATTATACTCATTATGAATGCAAACCAACTTTTTTAGACTAATTTTTCATGCTGATTTCAAATTTCACTCCATTTGTATGCAGCACGTATCAGTTTTTCAGTAGATACATGCAAATATTTACATATTTGTATATATGAAATCATTAACGTAATAAATAAGGACATATTATTTTTAGAAAGTAAATGAGTTTGAGTTAAAAATCATCACTATCATTCTACAAAGAGTGAATACACAAAAAATGGGTCAGACAAAACAGACAAAGTTAGAACAACAGAGTTAGAAACATTATGATTTGGATTTCCTGCGGTGTTCCTGATCTGGTTGATCACGGTAAAGTGTCCAGCAGTAGTCAGCCAGCATACTGTCATTCCAGAAGCCTTGGTACCATTTCTCCATAGCACTAATGTCCTGGTGAAATCTTTCACCATGTTCATCAGACACTGCTCCAAGGTTATCTGCGAAGAAATCCAGATGGCAGTCCAAGAAGTGAACTTTCAGTGACATGTGACAACCCATTGCTGAGTAACATTTCAGAAGATTCTTGATGCCATCCTTGTAGTCCATTGTCTTCTTGTTGCCCAAGAAATTCTTGCAGATCCAATTGAAAGCATTCCAGGCAGGCAGTTTGTTCATCCAGTGTTGTCTTGAAGTTGACATCTTTGAGTACTTCTCTAATTTGGGGCCCGACAAAGATACCCTCTTTCAACTTTGCCTGTGTGATTTTGGGAAACTTTTCTACAATATACTCAAACCCTCTGGCATTTCTATTCCCTAGTGTCTTTACAAACTGTTTCATCAGTCCAAGATTTATGTGCAAAGGAGGCAATAGGACATTACATGGATCTACAAGAGGTGCCAGTTTGATTCGGAATAATGTCTGTCAGTTGCCCGACTATCCCATAGACACAAGAAACAACAGTATTTTGTGAAACCTGACTGCATTCCCATTAACATTTCAATGACTTTTAAATCTCCACATATTTTCCATGAGTATCTTTCATAGGCAATGGCATGAAGTAAAAGTTCCATATTCTCATGGTCTTTCAGCTCCCTCCATATCATTGGAATGGCAAAAGGCATGGACTTCTTCCTCTTGAACCAGTCACATAAGCCATTTGAGCAAGCTGAGCAGATAAAATGTGATACCCATAACTTGTCCTGATCTCCAAGAGGACAGTCAAAGTATAGCTTATAAATCTTCTTGATCTCTGGTGTTATTGTATGTTTTTGAGCTTTCACAATAAATTGTCCACAGACATAACAAAACACATCAGGAGGATTTCTACACTGTCTTGACATTGTTAACACTGTAAAATAAGTAAGGAAATAGATACAAACGGTTATACTTATATTGAATTTGAGATGATGAAATATTGCATCTGAACTATGCAGCAATGAATACTGTAGTTTATTTTAAAGGTATGTTTCCATGATGTAAATGAAATACATGCATACACATCATTAATTGGAATTTCTATATAATGCATGAGCTAAAACCAAAAAACTTTCTCATCTTGAAAACTGTACGTGATGTCAAAAAACTAATTGTATATTTGAAATCAGCATTAAAAACTACACTAAGTACACCTTGACATATGCTTGATGAAAAATACTTGTTGACCAGTGTTATAAGAGACTTATTTCTTTGATAACAAATTATTCTAAATTATAAAATACTTTTTTCCTTGGAATTTAATGTGACTATATATTTTACTGATTTATCCATTTATTTTTAGTGGTGTTACAGGGGGCACTGTGAAAAGCTAAGTTATGAACCTAGAAGTGTAGATGGAGACTGGAGTGACTGGACTGGCTGGGGAAATTGTTCTCGTACATGTGATGGTGGGGTGGAATCTAGTGAGAGACACTGCAACAGTCCTGTGTAAGTGGGAAAACATGTGAAGAGATTGTATGTATATTGTACAAAATTTACCATTTCTTGTGAGATTACTTCTATGTTTTGGCTGCGGATGGATTAGTCCTAAGTTAAACCTCTATTGGGAACCATCAAGGTTTTGTGAACTTCCCACATCATGGTTTCTTTGCATAGTAGGCTTGTTTTTCTTTGGTTACTTTGGCTTTTCCCCCTCAAATAAACAAAATATGTTAGCAGGGACTTTTCAATTAGCTGCTTGCTGCACCTTGTTGTAGGTGATAGACCAAGGCTCAGTTATCTGTTGAAAGAATTTGATGCATTTGGTTTGGAAATGGAACTGTGTTACTATTTAACCTGCTTTCAGCCTTAATACACATAGGCACTGGAAGTATGGAAGAAGAGCTATATGATCTGCATACTAACAGTCCTACGTGCATTGTAAATAACCTGTATATTTTAAATCATTAAAGTAAATTTTTATTGTTTTATTAGTTTGCTGTGTATTAGTGCTGCTGATGCTTTTTTTGACAGACCTAAAAATGGAGGGAAATATTGCATTGGAGAACGAAGAAAGTACAGGTCGTGTAACATACAAGTAAGATGGTGTTTATCCCTGAATTTTTGTGTAAATTTTTTTTTTTTAATTTTGAAAAATATTTAACCATATAACAAGGATCTTATTCTGTATATAGTAAGAAGTCGGAATGGTTTTATAAAGTTGGAGTGACCTGTTGAAAGATGAATTGAAATTTTGAAAAGAAAGAAGTTTCAGCTGAAATTTATTTTTCAAAATGTCTGTTCAGAATTTTATTTTTCTAATAATCTTGCCACTTTTATGATGGTTTTAAAAAGCAAAAACATGTTACATTTAATCTACAGTATTTACTGTTAAAAGAAAGTGAAGCTGCTTTCTTTGCTGTTGGAGACTTTCTCTGTTATCTTTTCGTTTATTTTAAAAAAAAAAAAAAACTGAAATTTTAAATTTATTATTATCAGGATTGTCCAAAAAATTCAACCAACTTCAGAAAAATACAGTGTGCCAGTTATGACAGTGTACCATTTCGTGGAAGATTCTACAAATGGAAACCCTTTGCTGGATGTGAGCATTCTGTATTTTGATAGTTTACATTAACATTAATTTATTTTTAAAAAAGCTGAAAATGATTTATCAACTTAAAAAAAAAAAACTTGAAATAACTATACACAGTTGTTTTTTTAAAATAGTACTTCAATGTAGAAAATATGTAAACTTACTGTCTGTAGCCTAAACATTTTTTGTAATATATTATTTACTTTTCCTTTAAATATTTTCTGCAGCAATAAATAAGTTTATATTATTCTAGAAAGATTTTTTTGTATATACGCCTATCTGAAAAATTCTCTCTCTTTTGGCTATTGCAAAAAAAAAGGTTGGTGGTTTCCCTTGATAATATCCTGCTTTTGTTGACATAAAAAATTTTCTTTAATATTTTTAATAAAGGAACAACAAAACAAATTAATTTCCATTGTCTTCTTAATACATTTTTTACTCTTAACTTTTCAGAGAATCAAATTTGATTACTTAAACATATCTACTATATGTTGAATTGGTTTAAGATAGATAAAGTCCTTTGCATGCTATAAAAAACTTACTACCAAAAATGGACCTTACATGATATTTAAACTAATTTAGCAAAGATGTATTCCTTGAAGGCATACAGCATCCAGCTGATGGTTAAGGAGAAGCTTAAATAAATCTCTGAAAGCAAAATTTAGCTCACAATATGTTTCAGTTTTAGTTGTAATTTGTTACCTCAAATTACAATTATTTTATTGCAGCACATACAAAACCATGTTCCTTGAACTGTTTGGCAGATGGCTATAATTTCTATACCGAACGTGCTCCCAATGTCATTGATGGTACCCGCTGCTTTCCTGATAGACTAGACATGTGTATAAATGGAAAATGTTGGGTAAGTTGGTACATCTTGATTAGAGTGTGTTGTTTATTTTATTCTCTGATGAGGCACACAAGTTCCTAACAAATTTTGTGCAACTAACCTATCTTGGATCAAAGTACAGGTTTTGTGTTTATGATGTATGTTTTATTTATGGGAAAATTGCATAAACATGCATACAGTGCCATTTACGATGAAGAATCATGCAGTAAAATCTGATAGGTAGCACCAGACTAATGTTGGCTTTACAATTTTACCTTCTAATTTTGGATGTTGGTTTATTTACAACAAACTTTTGTAAAACAGTTATTTAAAAAAAAAAGATTTTATTTATTTATTTTTACTATTATAAGTAGATACAAAGATTCAGCAATTTTGATTTTAAATGTTGGTATGTCAAGTCAGTAAGGAGATGGAGAAAAGTTTTGTTATTATTATTGTAACAAGCATACTGTTTTCCAAGTTATTTAAAGTCAGAAAATGCAGAACAATTTTGAAGATAGTGACATAGAAGATTCAGTAGTGAGCCTCATATGAGGGAAATGATCTGTCATAGTATGTTTTGAGGAGATTGGAAATGTTGCTGATTCACACTGATTCCATCATTTTCCTTTTGCATTTTATGACTAGTAGTAGAAACCAGTTCACCCAACATGGGCACATGGCCTCCTTGGAGATGATAATACTTATAATTGCCAAAATTACCATCAACCCTACATTGCAGGACAACATTTTGTGGAGTTGTGAAAGATTGTTCAGTCTAAATAGGTGTGTCAATAGACATAAATGCATCACATGGGGAGTCATGATAATCCTCAAATTGTACAAGAGACATCAATGAACTGTCTTGGTGTCATGATTTGGATAGAAATCTACACCAATGTTGAACTCTAAGAAAATGTAATGGATGTTGTTTTAATTTCTTAGGACTCTTTTCTTGATGTGACAGGTATCTGTATTTCGTGTTATGATGCAGAATAAATGACAATTAAAATAATATAAAATAAACTTCCTGTGTTATTTTGTTACTGAAATGTGAGGATTTGAGTATGTTTGGTTAATTATGGAAAACTTGGCATAGGTTATGATTTTAAATGAGATTTTTTTCTCTAATGTTATAACTTCGCTTCACTTGTCCCATAACCAATAGGTTGTTGGGGCACCTCAAGAGGTGTGTCTAGGGCATTTTACAACCTGGCAGAGCCCATCCATCTCCAGGTTGAGAATATTATAACTTACAGATATTAAAAATAACAAAGTTATTTTTTAACAGATTCTGCAATTTTGACAAAATGTTTTTAAAAGATATTTTAAACAGTCAAACCACAAAATGTATATTTAAAATTCATATATTTCTAACAAGGATAAAACTTGCTCAATCTTTCCCATATGACTTTTTGTTTGTTTGTTGGGTGAGGGGGTAGAATAAAAAATGTAATTTTACAATCTAAGAAAAAAATGTTAAAAAGTAATGTGATCTTATTACCAGTATATATTCCCAAAATATGGCCATGCAGTAAAAGAAAGTTTGAAGCACTTCTGCAAAAGTTATAAGAAAATCAATGTTGAATTTTAATGTGATTATATGGATTTATCTGGCTAGTCTTGTATTGCTTTAGATTAACAAGAACTATTCAAATATATAATTGATTAAGTAAACAGCATTTGTAGACCAAAAACGTAGAAAAGTTTACAAAGTTTTGGTTTACTTTATGAATATTATCTAATAGCATTCTATGCATACCTGCCCTTAACAAAACATAATAAATACATTAATCAAAATTTATTATTCATACTTTATTAGTTTTACTGGTAAGTAAAAAGAAGTTTAAAGAATTTAAAGAAAAACTTATTTAAAAAGTTTCATACAAATTTGATTGACCTTTGTTTTGCTCTGTGAATGAGCATTACATTTTAGGGAGTTTATTGATTGGGCAGATCATTTATCACAATGAATATTGGATTTTTTAAAAAAAAATATGTGATCCTTTTTGTTTGAACTTCTTGGCATGTAAAAATACAAGGCATCATATACACTATCAGGCAGTTTGAGACGGACCAAAATGGTAATGGCACCAACAGATTGTTTTTGCTGTTAGAGAACTAAGGGAAATAATTTGTTTTAATGTAATATCGAAGAAAACCGCACATCACACTTATTTTAGTTAGATATTAGAAACATCCACTAATTTACATCACAAAAACATTAATTTATATGAAAATTTTTGTTACATGTTGGCATTATCAAACAGGTACGCAATTCTTTTAGACCATGCATCATGTAAAATTGTCTGTAGAATGTTTACATTTGAAATACCATCATTAACTTTTTAAAATTGTTTCCAGAAAATGTTCTGTTAGGTTTAAATCTGTACTCATAGATGCCCAATTTATCACTTAAATATTTCTGCCTGTTATTATTTGCTTTCAGGTATCTTCTATATGTCTTTGAAGTATTCTTCAGGTTGTTATCTTTGTGTATTTAGACGTTTCCAATAAAATATCAAATGCAGCTTACTAGGAATTGCATGGTGGATTAAAATAGAGTAACATATCATATTATTCAGAGGATGATTGAGTTTTCTTAGAAATTTCCTACCATATGCTAAAAAAACAGCCATCCCGTAAGTGCATTGCTCCACTAATGTTTTACTGTTTATAGCACACAATTTGCATCTTCATACATATAATCTTCCCTTGCTTCAAAACATTTCAAACTTTAACTCATTGCTAATGAGAGCATCTTTCCATTCATTTACTGTTTATTTTTTGTGTTCTTTTGCTAATTTTTCCAGTTATGTTGTAATTTTCACAGAGACTTTCTCACAGCAATTTTACCATAGAGCCTATACTCTGTCAGTCTTCTGCCAATTCTCTGTCATTTGATCTGGTGTTTAGTTCATTGCCTTTCCTCTTTTTTTTCTTATTAGGTAATTAACTTTTTTGCTATCTGTCTGGCACTAGCTTTCCTTTTAAAAGTTAAATTGGTTTTTTTTCTTTTTCTTTTTAATCCTCTTGGTCTGTTCTCTACTTTTTTGTTTTACTCTGAAATTCTGAATGATTTTAGTCATTTTCATTTTACTAACGATGACTCCATCATCGCGTTTGTTTTCATACCCTTCTTTTTTCAGGGGTTGGTTCTTGATTTTCCTTGTTGGCCAATTCAGGGTCACTTTAAGCATTTTTGGTCAGTAGAACTCTTTATGAAATATCTTTCTGAAAAATGAGTAAATAAATATAGTTCTATGCATGTAAAATTTAAATATGTAAAGCTTACAAATTTAAGAAAACTCATTTGTTGCATAATGTAAATGATGGGCCTTTTAAACCATATGGAGTTATAATACAGTTAAAAGGATTGCTATTTTGGCATCTTTTGTATAGCATACCGACAGATTTTCAAACTAAGTTAGGCAGCCATTCAACTGTGAATAGCATTATATATCTTAAAGTTGTAGTTTCTCATCATTCATCGACCTTAACTTTGTGCTGTAGTTATAGCTGTAATTAAAACCGGTGTAGGTGTGCAAAGGAGATTAACATGATCCTTTACTTAGTGCAATATAGTTATAAACAAAAAAACTTACTCTTTGTTTCTTTATTTATCTATTGCCCACTTGTACTGTTTTGTATACAGAAAATTTTCTTTCGAAAAAAGATCAGTTTGATCTTGAATAGTGAATATGATTTTTTTTGTTTTACCAAGCATGTTGGCTGTGATCGCATCTTGGGATCTCCTGCAGCTGAAGATGAGTGCCGTGTCTGTGGTGGAAATGGTAGTACCTGTAAAAAAATTTCAGGTAGATTTGACAAGCTGCTTATGAAAGGAGGTATACTAATTGTTTCTGTTGTTAGTATTAGATTTTGGTTGATGCCTAGATTTGGTTTTAGAGGCTTGTTTTATTATTGTATATAATATAGTATGATTAATTTAAAGGAATTTGCTGCTTTACAATATGATTTATTCAAATGTTTTGGATAATAGTGATAAATTTGAGAAAAAAATTTTAAAATAAATAAATATATGACACTGGGAAAATAAACTTGAATAAGAAAACAAAGAAATTGTTACTATTCTACACTTTAAATATCTTGCAGGTGTGAAACATTGTCAATAAATATTTTACAACCTAATATTTTTGTCTTTTTCATTGACTAAACCAAAAATCCTAATATAATAAAACTTAAAAATAAATAGATGAGTTAAGGGAAATAACTAATTTATTACACCAGATTAACTAAATTATCTCCCTTTTACTGAGAATAAGAAATTTTTTGAAAGAAAAAAAAATATATATCTCGTGAATATTTCAAAGTTTTACTCAATTTTTGCAGAAAAACAACTAAAATTCTAGTTGGACAATAATATACTGTATTAAGACAGTGACCTTGTATATTGGAATAAAAATAATATATTGTTTCTGAAGTCCTGCATTACTTTTTTTGTTGCTTAGATGTGGAAGGAAATGACACTCACCTGTTGGAAACTCAAGCAAATGAAACATTTCAGAAAAATGAGAAGAAAGTCTGCTAATAGATAGTTGTCTATACCAGGCAGGAATAAAAAAAAATATTTTACTCAACTTAAATCTTAAGGAAAAACCAACTGACTATTTGGTTCTAGTAATTAATCTTTTTAATAATGATTTTAGGATATCAAGAGGTGATGAGGATTCCTGTTGGTGCCATGAATGTGAGGGTGGCTGAAATAATTGCCTCTAAGAATTATTTAGGTACAGTATATTGGAGCTGCCTGGCTAGTGTTCTTGAATAAAATCATAAATTTGTTAATTTTTCTTTTAAATGTTAGCTTCTAAATTCGGCAATACCTAAAACTTAATTTTAGTAAGACAAAATCTATATTGTATGACTCTGATATGTTTTTTTTTCCCCTCTTTTTGTAAATATTTTAGGTTTTCTATCATTCTCTTAAGACTGGTGCATTTTTGTTTGCATTTTCATGCTTACAAGGATTTTGTTTTACTAGTATAACAGCGATAACAAAAACAACAAACTTATTTTCACTATTAAACATTTCTATTAACTTGGATGGAACCCTTTTCAGTGATTTTCATTCTTTTTATATTTAAAAATTTGGCTTAATGCAACTACAACTTTTATGCTTACACATTTTAAATAAATTGTCTCAAATTTCAGCGAGTAAATAATCTCAGAAAATGATAGGTAATTTTGATTTCTTTCAAAAATAAATAAATAGCTATAATGAATGAAAGCTTTTCATCAACATAAAGAAAGTTAGTGTCTTGTTAATAGTAAAATTTGCTCCTTTCTGGTACCAGTTGTAGTCTGGAAGAACCTTTATTGTTTATAGCTCTGAAGAATGAAGCAGGTGTTTACTACATCAATGGAGATTGGACAATTGACTGGCCCCGTAAATTTTCTGTGGCAGGAACAACAGTCCACTACCTGCGGTTTGGTGATGAACCAGAATACTTTAAAGCACTTGGACCTGTTAATGAAAATCTTGTTGTAATGGTACGTTTAAGCAGTGGTATACCATATTTTTTTTTTAAGTGTGGTTTTGAAGATGCTACAAAACTGGTATTCATATACCAGTGAAGTAGTGATATGATTTTGGTTTAGTGCCTGTGATGTGTTTAATGCTTTTGTATCTGTATACTGTCCTTGTTTATTAAATTGGTTAGTAACGTGATCAAGTAGCTACGAAAAATAGCAATGATCTTTTCCCTGTCCCAAACACTGCTTTGGTACTTGAAATGTTTGTGTGCTTTTAGCTTTGTACTTTGTATATAGAAGATTAGCAGATATTCCTTTGATATAACAAATTTTTATGCTCTAATGACCACTAGTTGAAACCCTGACCTGACAAACACACAAAAACAGCAAAAAAACAAACTGATTGGATGATCTGCTCTTTTGTTTTGATTGACAATGTGGAAGGAGGGTCACTTCATGCCAGGTGAAAAGGGTAATGATTAAATACAGTAAAAGGATATGCGAAAAAATCTGCAACAACAAATAATAAATCCAAATAACCCTAACATATCAAAGATAATAAGATCTAAGATCTTGTAATGGACTTTTGTCAACTTACATTACAACTAAATTAGTGGAAACTAAACTAAATAATTACTGAATTATTGGTTATACAGAAAATAAATACGTTTTTTTAAACTTCCACTACTGTGAATATCTTTTTATTTCAGCTTTTATTGCAAGAAAAAAATAGAGGTATTATTTACGAGTACACCACACCTTACAATTTGAACAACAGCAGTTATGATATATCCAAATACACCTGGAAGCATTCAAATTGGTCTGAATGCTCTAAAACTTGTGGAAAGGGTAAGCTGTTTCATTTAGTAGGTGATTATGATTAAGAAATCTTGTTTGATTATATAATTTAATAAAATTTCTGTTCTATACTTATTACTTATCACATACAAGTAAAGAAGACAAACTTCAAAACCAATAACAGCAGTTCATTACTTCCAAACCCAGCATGTTTGTTGAAAACTGCCATTGGTTCATTTTTAGTATAGCACATATCACTGTATGTGAATTCTTCTAAAACTGATAATGCTGATGCAGTTTTGCCTACCTACATCCATTTTAATTGTATTTCAGCTAAAAAAAACAACAAATGTTTTCAAGTTTTAATCTAGTTTTATGTTTGAAGGATCATTTTATTACAATTTTTTTTTATTTTAAAAAAAAATGCAAATTTCTCTTGCTACGTATATAAAAGTTGTTCACCATCGGTGTGTAACCTAACGGTTATCTTAATGTGTAAATATGGCGAAATACGCGTAGTAGTTGTCTTTGTGTGTAGAGTAATAAAAAAAAATAGTGGTTGGAAGCATTTGCCAAAAACGTGGAAACTGTGTGCCGCTTTGATCTACTAAAGTGTTTTTATGGCTATAATGATTAGTTTTGCAAGAGAATATTTGTGTGTGTTTAGGAATAAGCATATCAGAAGCACTGTGTGTTGAAGAAGACCTGAAAACCGTGGTTAGTGCTTCCTTCTGCTCTCTTCAACCAAGGCCTGGCGAACTGTCCCAGTTTTGCAATAAGAAACCATGTCCTCCCAAGTAAGTAGTTTCTAATTTTTTTCTGGTAAAGGATGCATTCAATCAGATACATTTTTTTATACTAGGGGGCACATCTTATGCAACTAGAGCGAATAAATTTATAATTTTAAAGTAGTGTTTATAATTAGACATTAGGAAATGGTATTTTAGTAATCATATTGTTACAGCCTGGAATACTTTACTAAATCAGAAGTAGAAACTGACAACATCAATGTTTTCAATATATTAGAGACATTTTTCTGGAAAAGGGCATTTTATAAATTGTACATAAATCCCTCTGGCTTTATTTATGTCTATTTCTATATGTTTGTAGTTAAAAATGAACCAGATGTGACTACAATGCTTGAGAAAATTCTAGCTACATTCCTAGATCTTCATTCCTATTTATCTAAGACTTATATAGATACCTAAAGTATTTCAGTAGTTAGCATCTACATTAGACATTGTGTTGCAGTAGCAGCAATAATTCTCTTTGAAAGCTGAGTCATTATGCCTTTGGAAGTTTTGAATGTATCTGCATTAATTAATTTGTTTAAAAAGTAAGGAAAAATTTCATGTGGGAGAAAGTAAGTTAGACAATGTAATTTCAGAGAAATGCTATTAATAAAGTAAAGAAATTCTTGTGTCATTATATGACACTGGTTCATCTAGGATATGCTCTGTAGGTATGAAATCCTTTTTTTTTAAAGACATTGAGAGACTCTAGAATGATTTCAACAGAGTTACTCAGAAATTGTTTTAGGGTTTAACTTAATATATTCAAAAAGATTAAAATATTACATCTTCCTAGTTTAGTCCAAAGATCTTGAGGAGACCTAATAGAAGTTTTTCAGCTGTTACCAGTTAAAACAAACAAGCAAGCTGAAAAGAGATAATTATAAACTGGCTGATTGTTAACAAGGCTTAAATTAGACAATATTCTTTTAATGGTCGCAGTGTAAACCAAATTAAAAACTCCTTCAATGTACTGTGTAGTTTGGAATCTTTAGCTTTTAGACTGTCGAAACGTCTTAATTGATTTTATGGCTACTGTTGATTTTTTTTTAAAGCTGATTAAATAGAATTATGACTATTTTAAAACTTACTTTCTTGCTCTACTCAGGGTAAAGTAGATAATTTTTGTTTTCATCCATCTTGATTAAAATTTTAAAAATTAATATAAGAACATGTGCATGAATGATCATTTTCACAGGTGGTCGTTTGGAAACTGGTCAATATGTAGTAGAAGCTGTGGAGGAGGAATAAAGACTAGAGTTATTATTTGTATTGAAGAAATTGATGATGAAGAAAAAGTGGTATTGCATGATTCTGAATGTGATCTTCCAAGGGTAGTATCAGAAGCAATGTGTGGTGAAGGAAAATGTCCTCCTCAATGGATTACAGATGAATGGTCAAAAGTAAGTAATCAGTTTTAAATGGATAGATGTAAACTAGATGCAATTTATAATTTTTGAGTTTTTAAATTTTGTTTTTTTATTTAATTTTTAAAAATATTTACTGAAACTTTAATTCATTTTATTGGTGAAAACTCCTTAGCTAGAATTGGCAATGAATAGTGTTGAGTCAGTTTTGCTATTTATAACTTTATTTAGTTCATAATACAGTTGCTTCTGCTTATTTAGACCATGATTGTATGTAGCCTATTTAGTTCAGGTTAAATGGCTGGTCTGTTTAGCTGATAGTAACCTTCATCTTGTCAATGTAGCAGTTACAAGGTAATCTTTCTGATGTTCAGTTCTGTAATATAGACCTGGTATACACATTAAATAAATGGCAGCTGCATTATGTGTAAAATCATTAATTGCATTATTATACTGTATGCTCTCTTAAATAAATTACAGGAAGAGTTTTATACGATCACGAACACATGTACATGCAGTGAGAAATTTGTCATTCATTAGCAGCAGGAAATAAATTATTTTAGCTTGTTTTGTTTCATGGTATTCATTGACTGATGATAAACCAGATTACAGTAAAAGTGTAAGCTTGCACTTAGTTTCATAATAGTACAAAAAATAATTCTGCAAAGCAGCAGTATGCTGTCAAGGCTGTGCATGCATCACTAGTGGTGGAACTGGTGCAGTCATCATTATCCATTTGCTATGACACTCAATGAAACCCACCATCTTCAAAATACTTAAGGTTGGTGCAACAGGAAACATTGTAATCAGTGTTGCTGAATGGCTGCACTCTTTACTGCTGACATCTTATCAATCACTTCTGGAGAATCAGCAGCTGGATTTTCTGACACCTTATTTGGTATCACAAAATTTGTGATAATAATAATACTTAATGATGTTAGATTTAACCACATGATGGCCTGTTGTACACAACTCTGGCAGAAAATGTGGGCTGAAGAAGATTGTCTTCAGAAGCACTGAGGACTGCACCACAAGCTGCTTTCAGCACACTATCTTCAGATTTTTGATGATGCCTCAAACCATTGGCGGAAAAGTAGGTGCCATATTGGGCAGAAGAAATTCCAGGTAGAAGTTTTTCAGCATTGTAATCAGAGTGAGTGAAGCAGTTGTCCACAAGCAACAAGATTCATCACTTTTGCTTCTGGAGCTGTTCCCCAGCCAAACATTCACTGTTAAGATGACCAGTGTTTCATCCAAACATTTTTATTTGCTGATAAATGATAGGCACATTTTCAAGCTTGACTCATTTAAAGTACTGCAGATTCTTGCTTTTTGTGATAACTACAAAGTTTATGCTTGTCATAGTTGGCTATGTTTGCACAGTGAAGAGCCTCATTCCATTGCTGGCTTTGAGCCAGCCAGTTGGTCACACCCATAATATAATGACCCATCAGCTATCATCTGCAATAAAGACCAGTCTCGTCTGCATTGTAAATGTCTTTAAGATTAAAATCTTGAAGCAGCTATAGGATAGATGATCTCCAATCTTCTGCATCTTCTTGGCTTGCACTTTCTTTCTCACCATGAGCTAATTTCCCTTGTCTTCCCACAAGACAACCACCCATCGGTTGCTTTAAGTCAGCATGCCCAAGTTTTTCAGCCAGTTCTGCTTTTGATTTTAAAATTGGCACGAAGACCTCGAAGCTGTGATATCAAATCATTTGTTGAGAGCCTCTTCAACCTCAGGATCATTGCAATCTTGTACTTTCTGTCTCTAGATGGCACACCATGTTGATTGTATATCTTATACAGCTCATCATCTTGCTCAAAGAGTTGACCAATTGTTGTCTTAAGCCCACCCAGAAGCTCAGAAATTTGCTTCTGATTTGTGTTGAACCACTGATCTCTGATCTTGTTGAGGAGAGCAGTCTTCTCTTTTAGCATAAAAACATGATGCTTAGGCATCTCAGAAATTCTGAACAAGAAAAAAGTGTGAAGTCATTATGAGAGGACAAATTAACTTTCAGCTCTTCTGACATAGTCCAATTAAGTGACTAGGCTGCCCCAAGTAAATTACCCCAATTTGTATAAATTAGATGGTTTTGATTCTGTTTTACTCTGAATAATTTGATTATGCAACTGGTATGAGTTAACTCGCAGATAAAATAAGTAGAATCAATTGTAGTATGCATCTCTGCTGATTTCAGTGTGTCCCTGCTTGTGGTAGAGGAAAGAAGACCCGTAAAATCTATTGCCTGAGTGGTGATGGTGAGAGATACCTTAAACATAAAGCTTGTGATGCCAAAACAAAACCACCATCACATATTAAATGTATTAATCCAAAGTGTCCAAAGGCTCAGTGGATGACAGGAGAATGGAGTGAAGTATGCTTATATTGACATTAAAATCATCTACCTACATTGTTTCTTTTTTTTGTTTGTGCTAATATAATAATATTAACAGACATTAGATAATAACTTGTTGATCTGGATACACAATGTTCATTGACAAATAGTTTTTTGTGTATATATTTATATCATTGTGACACAGTGGATATAGAGTTCGCGCGTCAATCCTTGTGTCACAGGTTTGATCCCTGCTGGGGTCGGAGGTACGTGCTGCTGATGAGGGTAAAAATGTCTGAAACGGCTGTACAGCCCTCCTATGGATGCTGACATTCACCTTGACTCTCAAACTGGAGAGGAATGGGCTCCACCAGGTTGTAAAATGCCCTAGATAGAGACACCTCTCGAGGTAGCCCAATGACCTATGGGTTATGGGACAAGTGAAGAGATATATGCATATATATATACTGATGCACATAAATGCATATGGACATTTTTCATTAGATATTAGTTTATAATTCAGCTAATGCAATGAAATTATACATCAATTTTGGATGAAGACATGTTCTCTGCCACTCTTGACAAATTTCAGCCTTGAGTTGGATTGGTCTCTGCATTGATGCATGATGTTGCAAGTGACATCCAATTTTGCCTTACTAATGTTCATTTGGCACATTCAGGAGACAGTTTGTTGCTAGAGATAGTGTTAATATGCTCTGAAATTATAAGGATGCATGCTATCTAGCAGAAACAATTCTTGTGATAACCATAGAAAGGAAAAAGTGCTTCCTTCCTAGATGTCATTCAGATAACATTTTCTCCATTTGTATGATCCCTAAAGATATGGGATATCTTCTGTGGTGAAAACTAATGCCACTCAAAATGCTTTCTGCTCCCGATCTTGATGTTGTCATGGCAGTTTTCTTCTGTCAATCTTGGCATAGCAGTGTTGTATTTAGTAGCAAGTTTCTTGACATGATTGACTTTTCAACTCTTTATCTGTTCAGGGCACAACTTTACCATGATACACACATTTACCAGTAAGTTATGCTTTTGGTAGAGGCACTAATGGACCATGACAATATAATGTAGTGCAATAAGCTTATTTGTTTATATGACCATCCAACAACATCACTTTTTTAACATAAACAAATGTATATTCCATACAATTTCACTTCTGGATTGATTTCTCTAATGTGCTTCAGTATGGATTGCTATTGACACTTAATTAGGTCTTTCGGACTTTAATCTGTTGGTCTTAATTAAATGAGAAATTTGGGGTGGGAAAAATATCAGGAAGTATGACATGAACTGCAAAATAATTTACAATTCTCTTTAGAAATTATTTTTGATATTTTTTATGAACTGCATGAAATTAGTAGTAATATTTTGCCTTATTTTATTTAACCCATATCTTGCTGATTGTCACATTATCAGAATTTACAGTATTTCATTTATAAATACTGTGAAATAAATATTTTGTGGAATATTTTGGATATATAAGCAGTTTATTTAATGTATTTTGTAATTTCATGAAACTGATAGATACAAACCATTATTGTGTAAAATTTCAAGTATGGTGTAAAAAAAGATGTAAGGCTGTCTTAAATCAGTACACACCGGCAGCCACATTGTGGAGTAATCAATAAACTAACTCATCAAGCATAAAAAAATAATATTTCAATAAAAAAGTTGTTACAAATGTTCAAAAGTAATTTTTAATATGTGTGGATTTCCTAACAGTAATATGATATAATGTATAAATATATGGAATATTCCATTGTTAAATCTATAATTATATGTTCCAGTATAATTTTTATTATTAATTATATTCCTTGATACTAACCATTTTCTAGTGTTCAGAAACATGCAGTGAAGGCAAGCAGACAAGAGTTGTGCAGTGCCAAAATCACAGAGGCAAGAGAAGCAATGCTTGTGACCCTAAAGAAAAACCTCCAGTACAGCAAAATTGTACAACCTTTTGTAATGAAGATGGGGATGGTCAACAGGAAGAGGAGGAAGAGGGTAAGGAAAGTTGGCATGAACACAGTTAAAAGATTTAAAATGAAATTTAGATTTGAAAATATAGATTAAATTCATTAACAGATTTTAAATTCCATGATTGTGAGGTGCTAAGTTGTATAACATCAAAACATTTTAATCTAAATATGCCATTTAGAGATTTTAAAAATAACAGAAAATGATTCAATAATCTAAAACATATCCCATGTATCCTGTATTAACAAAGTATGTAACCATTTTTTTAATGAGAAGTAATTTTTTATAACAGCACTTGTTTATTTAAATAGCTAACTGTGCTGGTGTTTTCCTTCACCGAGTATACTTGGTTCTTCAATGTCACTGATGCTTGTTTCGTTAAGAATACATTGAAGAGCCCTACAGAGTATCATTTGGCTATAAAGACCAGTTTTTTGTATCACAGTGAATGCATCTCTTGATAATAAAATGAATTAGTTACCTAGAATTTCAACAGATTCATGTGATTGAATACAAAATTTTCTTTTCAGAATGCGTGGATAAATACAGGGTAGCATATTGTCCATTGGTTGTTCAGTTTCGGTTTTGCAAAAGGGAATACTTCAGAAGGCTTTGTTGTAAGACTTGTCTAGAAGCAGAAGACAGTAGTTGAACTGATTTAGTAACCTATTGTGTAGATCATTTTAGACAAGTTTGGTCAATGCCTAATTCAGATGGACTGTTTTTATTGGTAAATGGATGCTTTGTGTTAAAACATAGTTTATTAAAACTTAAAACCTCAGAAAAGGAGAAAAATAATCATTGTGTTCAAATTGTATGTAATAAAAAGATGATTTTCACTTAAATTGTTATTGTATTTTCAACTTGGTATTTCAGAAGAAAGCAAACTGGAATAATTACAAATCTTTTATTTTCCTGCAAAGAATGCAAGATTCACTGTATTCTATCCATGTCAGGAAACTTTTTTTATTCCTGTAACCTTTTTTTTCTAATTTAAAAGATAGTTTTTTTTTTTTCCAAAATTCCAGCAACAAAACAAAATTTGTATATTCTGGACCCTTTAACCAAATTGTTGACTTCAGCAAGTGAAAGCTGCTAGGCCTCTTCTACATTGTAGATGAATGACCTTACTGTTATAACATCAACCACGGCATACACCAGGAAAGGAATTTATCATCATCAGACCTGATAAACATTTATGCAAAAAGTCTAAAGGAAACCTTAGATTATCCCACTATGTGACATAACAGATACATTCATGTTATTCAATCTGTACTGTTGTACACTATTTTATTATCGGTATGGACTGATAGTTTACTTGAGGTAATATTTTTAATTGTACAGTGCACTGTCATAATACATTAGCCACCTTTTGTCATTACAGTATGTTAGTTTCTTGCAGAAAATGGCAAATAAAGACAAGCAATAGAGTAAAATTGTTTGCTAGTTCTTGGTCAAGGCATCTTTTTGCAGCACAAAGAATCTATACTCTATATGGAATTGAATCAAGATGATTTTCTATCAAATTCCATCACAGGTGTTTGATCAAATTCATCAGAGCTTTGGGTACCCAGGAAGAAGTTGAATTCATTGATTTCTCTTCTGGACTGTGGTCACACACCATCTCCCTGGAGAATATGGACCTCAAATCACAGTATGTCTTGTTAATACAAAGGTTCGATGTATGCAAATTTTGTCTTTCCACCTCCATACTTAACCATGGGCTAAAGACAATGGGGCCATTGGTCTTTGTTAGATTTTCTTGAAACTCAGGTGAACCTCTGATGTGAATTTCTGAAACATGGACATCAAAGATTACATACCACAAATACTCAAATGTGTTGCCATACATGTCATTTGACCAAATCATTTAAAGCCTTATTCTCATTGGACAGAAGGAGCATTTTGTGTGCTACTCACCCTCTGTGTCCATTCTTTGGCTCATTTCTGTCATATGAGCAATGTCAGTAATAAAATATGGATGGTGAGTGCAGACATGGAAAGTAATGGCAAATTCTTGACAAACCGTTGTTGAAAATTAATATGGCATAACACTGTAATTATTTATAATGACAATTCATATATTGCACTCCTGTTATTGCTTACCAAATTTTCAACAACTATAATATGTATTTTATTCTCCATCTTAAAATAAATAATTTTAAACCTAACCACTCCTCTTTTCTTTTTTAAAATAAAGTCAATTAAAGACTTAACTATAGTTAAGTTGAAAAGAATCTAATTTAAAAATTAGACAGGAAACATCATTTATAGTTGCATTTTATTTTTAAATTTTGATATGCATCTTTGAAAGGAATTTTATTAGAAAAAAACAATTTTAAAATATTTAAAAGCAAAATTATAATTATTAAAACAATAACTAAACTAATTAAAAACTATTTTGATGGAAGATGTTAGTTTTATCCCCCCTCACCATTCACCAATATAATTTAATATGATTTTATTTTTAACACCTGCTCAAAAGTAATTTCCATTTTTAGTCTGACAAAAAACATGCAGTTAAAATATTTTCATTATGATGAATGGAATCTTTACAGAGGAAATATTTATTGACATTCACATCTTCCTCACAAATTTTTACATGATTTTCATTATGCCATCAGTTTGACAATATTTATACAGCAGCCAAGAAATATTCTAAATGATCAGTTCTACAAAATGAGCAAATGACAGAAATCTCAGAATATATAAATAGTTCAAGTCTTTATAAATATTTGCATGTCATCTTTATGCATCATCTATGTAAATATATATTTGAGTGAATGCTAAATGCAACTAAAATTTACATGTACAGAAATAAAACATCAATGGAGTGGAACTCCAGTGTAACTTACATGTACAAAAGGACAATATTTTCACATTATTCTCCCAGAAACCAGTCTTTGAAGATGATCAAAAGAACATTTGAATTACAATATTAGTTTCAGAGAAATTACTTACATTGAATTCAGGATACACAGTATGTTTCTGTGTATAATTTCTATATACATGTATAAACATCTTTCATGAAGTGGAACCTTTTCTTTGTTTTAATTCCATGTTCATGGTTCAAGATTACTTCCATTAATTAATGTCCATTGAAATATCTCCTCTCTCTATATCTTGAGGGCAAGTTTCTGTACTTATGTCGCAGTGATATTGCTGCCTTTTGACATATGAATTTTTTTTTGGGCCTGTCACATTTTTTATTGACCCATTTCAGTTTCCTGTTTATGAACACACAGTTCTTTTGATGTTTAGATCTTTTGATACGTGGTCTACCTTTTCTCCATCTGGTGAAGTGAAGAGGGTCACCAGTCATGTAAACCCATTTTCCAGTTTCCGATTTGTCGTTCAAACCTAGGAGAAAATTAATTAATTGTAAGATGCATTTCAAAGATAATGTATGTTTAATCCTGGATTAGGAAAAAAAAATTATCAAATTGAATAATTGGTAAATTATATTTATCTTATTTCAAACATCTTTTTGAAAGTTAATTTATTAGAATGACCTTTTGTTTTTTTTTTAAATGTGTTACTACTTTTACTGTTACATTACTTTGAAAATTTTAAAGATTTTTTTCTACTAAATAAAACTAAAAATTATATAATTATTTCCTTAAAATATCAACTATGAAATCAGTGTGGTTTTAGCAATAGAAAGAGTGAGAGAAAAAAATGAAGGCAATGTCCTAAGTAGAAGCAAAAATGGCAGGATGACTGACATAGGAAACTTAAAGATTATGGGAATAAACCAGTGATAAATTAAAGAAAGTAAATAATAACTGGAGTAAGAAAAAAATGGAAGCTTTTAATAACAATATTATCACCTTATGTTTCATATTTACAATTTTCTAATTCTATTTTAATGTATCATTAAGTATTTCTTTTAGAAACACAAGTGCAAGAAGATAGTTGCTAAATTGATTATTAAAAACATGAAACCTAAATACTTTAAAATTATTCAAGTTATTTAAAAACTTGATACATTATACTTACCTTTCTTTTTTTGCTTTATTAAGGTGTTGATCAGGGTTTCTCATGTTTATGCTTAAAGCAATTCATAAATACTTTGTTTCTTTTCTTGCATATATTTAATGTTAGACAGATTATACTTTTATAACTTACCAATCCAGAAAGCATTTTTGCCTGTTAGTGATCGAAGCCATCTATGATGCTTTCCTGACAGCACACTGGCAAGATGAGCACTGTGGGAACCACGACATGTTCTTTCTGCATCATTCCAGGTCATTTTGTCATTAATAAACTTGTAACATTGGCCTTGGAATTCTGACCATTCTTTTGGTGTTAAAAAAACAAAAAACATCTAGTCAGAGATAATAACACAAAAATTCATTTCTACAGATCATAAATACCATCTAGAAATCCAGATTATATTGGAGTTTATCTACTTTACTTTCTCAACACTAATCATGCTTATAAATATCTTGACCCAAATCCCCTTAGATTTATTAATAAGAACCTGATTTGTAAACTTAAAGGTTAAAAACAACACAAATGATTTGATCCAAAAGTGGTATATAATAAGGTACAATACACAGTAAGACAATACAACAATTACAACACATTAATTTTTAAAATTATCAGAATTTTTGTAACCTTTTTGTTATCTGGTTCTAATAGTTAAACAATGCTTTCTTTTTTCCTTTTAAAATTTAGTGGCTTTGTAGAAACTGATATTCTGATAGTGTTGAAGAAAGTTTAAAGTATTCTTACATAGCTGAAAATCTTTATTTTTTACTAATAATTGATGATAACGTGGTGTACTAATTAGTTTTCTAAAAATATAAATAGAATTTTATATTTCATTCACATCTGCAACTTCCAAGTAAGGTTATTCGTGAAAAAGTTTATATTATCATTACCCTGTGGACATGCAGCACTTTTCGACTCTTCATCACCCTGACTGTGTAGTAAATGCCACTCTGCCCATTGTTTTCCATCACATCTATATAGTTTTTTAGTTGTCACATCAAATAGCAGCCGTCCTTTGGTAGAACCAGTACATTTCTGAGCAGCCTGCAATTACAAAAGATGCGAATTTATTAATAATAGATTTGTTGAGACAAAAAGAATTTAATATTATGGAATAAAAAGACCTCTGAGTACATTTTAAAATTAGAAGACAGTATGAGGTTTGTAACTTGAATAATATAACTATACTTACTGTGAAAGATTGAAAAAAATTATTTCAATGTGATAATACTAAAATTATGATTAATAATGCAAAAGAGTAATTTCACTGATGCTTGTTCAACAAAGACAAAGTTTTTCTTAAAGACGTATTTTATAAAAATTTTATGAGTGACCACAAATGATAAAACCTGCTTGTGAATAAAGAAATCTAAAATACTTTGCATATTTGATAAGCACTAACTACAAAGAGTCACTCTTAAGCCTTTAAAGAACAGAGGAGTCTAAATCCATCATCACTTTTAAAAGCTACTGATGGAACTTTAAAAAAAAAAACAGATATACTAGATGACAAAATTACTTTTAAGTTTAGCCAAAACTGTCACAACATTTTTTAACTCCAAAATAAAATAATGGAAGATGAGAAAGTATATATGCTTGCTTTTCTTTACACAAATGCACAAAATCATGGCTACAATTTTTATTAATCAAATGAATGCATCCTGACTACAGCATTATCACCTGACTACATTTCACATTATTAAAGAAACTTTGTTTACTGTTTGCAACCTAATTTTAATGACAAATCTTCAGTAATAGGCTTCTCTCTCAAAAAGTAATCCTAATCCTAAGATTACATATCCAATTTTAGAGAACATTCAACGTACAAATCTCGGTTT
This sequence comes from Nautilus pompilius, assembly GCA_018389105.1. Classification (NCBI taxonomy): domain Eukaryota; kingdom Metazoa; phylum Mollusca; class Cephalopoda; order Nautilida; family Nautilidae; genus Nautilus; species Nautilus pompilius. The sequence goes on along the minus strand of JACATO010000124.1, from coordinate 2,724,471 downwards.
ATTAATTGTTCAGATATTTTTAGTTTTTAGAAATTGGTTATGTATAAGAAACAAAATAGGTATTGACAGTAAGTAACAACAATCTGAACAAATATGAAAGAACATTTTCTATGAAACAAAAGAAAAATTGTTTAAATCTTTGGTCTATTTTTTTGTAACCATTTTAGCATTAATATTAAATGTAGGAATAGAAAACAGTTGCTACCTTAATGGTACCTTCTTGCACTGGGACTGTGAGTGGAGGATAGTTTGTTTTTTCTGGTGATTGTAGTTTTGTTGATGAGGTTTTCTTGACTATTTTTTTTTTTTGATTCTTTTTCTTTTTTTTGGGCTTTTTTTTCTTTTTCCTTTTTTTAGGTTTCTTTCCTTTTTTGGTCTTTTTTTTAGCTTTCTTGGGTTTACTTTGGGGAACTTGGAAACTGTGTTCTCCATCAGGACTGTCTAATAACTGTAATTTAGTAAAACCATGATACTGAAAAGAGAAAAGCTGTTATTTGGTTGCACTAAGTGTGTGTAACTAGTCCATTCTATCCAGAAAAATTTAATTAATAGAGAATGTAAAATATAAATATTTAAAAAAGTAAATTAAAATTAATACTGTAATAATAAATGTGTCATATTATGATGTTTCAGCCAGATAATACCTCAACATAATGGCAAGACAGTTTAGAAGTCTGTATCTACTTGAAAATATCAACCTGTGCCCACCTTGGTTTCAGTTCCTTGTAAGTGAAGTGGGTCACTGCTTCCAGTTAAAGGCACAGGGTGGTCTTTGCTAATCATACCAATGTACTGTGGGCATTTACCTACAAAAGAAAATTAGTATACCAGTATCAGATAACTAAGAAACAAATAATCAAACTAAGATAGTTATAAAATCTATTATTGCTGTTGTAAGAAAAACATTTGGAACAAAAAACGACAAAATTTATCTTTATTTCCAAAATGTTTTAAGGCTGAGAATAAACCCCCACTCCATAACTTTATACCATAGTTACAATGGCATACAGCAATAATGTGCAATATTTAATGGGGAGGCAAGTGTGGATATTATTGTGTGTAGGTGTTACTGCCATAGCAGATAAATAAAAATTCTTTGATGCAACCAGCAGGGGAGAATAAAATGTTTTAAAAATTGTGTCTATAATTTAAGTTATTTTAGTTTCTTTAATATTTAGAATCATTTGTGTTGAATCTAAAAAGAATAAATTAGTTGATACAAGACAGAAAGCCAAATCCCTTGATTAAAATAATATTTACCAAATTAATTGTTAAAGTGACTGAAAACCACTACATACTGTTATTATCAGTATATCTAACTCTTACATCTGCACTACATACACGTTTTTGCTCTAATTTCAAGCTGTCTAGTAGAAAGTTTTGATCAAGTCAGTTAATTTTGATGAATTATTCAATAGGTTTGTCACTTTAGGATGTAAAATGAAAAGAAGCTGTATTGCTAAAGAGCTTGAAAATTGATACAAAGAATTACAATACATCTAAATTGAATTTCATTCATGGTTCATCAAACTAGAGGTTAAAAAGAAAAAAACAGACAAGCCACAAGTGAACAATGAATAAAAGTTTATTTAAAATAAGTTAAAAATATTTTGTAATTTGTAAAGAGTAATTTTTGTACAAAATCAAAAACATAATTTGAGATTTAAAGTTAAAGAGAAGTCAAGAAAAAGAAAACTTACCATCTCTAGCATTGATAATCTGCACTTTAGCTTTGTTCTTTTCTCCAAGGACAGTGTTCACTGGGGTATGAAGGATTACTTTAAATTTTTCTTTGTTTTCTTCTAATAAGTCTTTTTCAATTAGCACATTCCAGGTTGCTTTAGTCATACCTTAAAAGAAATTGCAGCAAATGACTATTATTAATCAGTGAGTAAATTTATAGTTTTTATTTAATGAGAGTGTTGTGCTTTTTTTTTCCAATAAAATTTCCCAATATTTACAATAGTGTCTTTGACAAAAAAACAATAATGCAAAAGCTTTTCATGTGATTTAACCATTAGCAGGCAGTGGGTGCTGAAACAGTGAAAATGATTGTATCTAAACTTATTTGGAATGGCTTGAATGTGGTGACTGTAGCAGATGATTGAAAAATTTTTTAAAAAAATTACATTAAAAATAAAAACAAACTTTTTTTCCTTCTGGCAATTTTAGAGGATACAGTGATAAAAATTAATAGTCTAAAAGGTACACAGCCTAGAAGAAAAAGAAAATTATTATTACATAATCATAGAGTTATTTCCCTTTGACCTGAACTGGGTGAAAACACATACCCATACTTGCCATTCGGGCATTTCCTGAAAATAAGCTTTTTAAAAAAAATCTGAATCAACTTTTGAATAATCATTTTGTTTGTTTGAAATTTGGAATGAGAGCCACTCGCAAACTAATGCAGCTTTACCTTTTAAGAATTTTTTAGGGCAACTTGCTGAACAAAACTCTTCAAACTATAATATAATTTTAATTTATGTAGACTTCATCTCATTCTGTAATCTGCTGACCATTATTTTACTTTATGTAGATCTATAAAAAAACAAATCAAGTGAAAATTAATTCCACTTTTGCACTAATTACTATAATTTTCAGAAAGACTAAGAAAAAGTTGATATTTAACATTCACTAACCCTCAATTTTGTCATGAAGTTTTTTCAATCTATGTAATCTAAAACTACAGGATTCTCAAAATACTTGCTTGAAATTAGGCCTTACTCAAATCTTTTAGAATTAAAGATACAGTAAAACTATTATCCACATCTATAGTAATTATATTTCTAGTCTTGGCCAACATAAGATACATACAATCTAACATATTTCTAAGTGTTTGTTACTCTTTTACAATTGAAACACAACACCCAGAGGCCCAAATTTTTGGCATAGGTCCTTCAGAATCTGGGAAAGATATTAAGTTACCGCATTCTGAGGCCACCAAAAGCCACTTTTTCAAAAGTCTTATAGATTACACTTAGTTCACTGCACTCTTTCTAAATAGACGACCTAGCAGCCTCAAATTATAATGAAGGTATCTCTGGATCAAAGGCAGGATCCAAGGGTACCAGAGCATGGCCTCAGAGGCCAACGAAGGCCACCTTTCAAGGTTCAGAGTTCCTACAGCTTTGTGGTACTCATTCAATTCAGAAAGAACCACAGATTTCAATTTTTCAATAGTCAGCCTTCAAGGCCATTTGAAAGCCATCAATGGTAGGTTTTAATATCATAAAATGTGTAACTTTGAAAACTAAGAATAAAAGTTCATTAAGTAGTTGCAAATTTCTCAGACTAAACCTTTTTTTCATAAGTCATTTTTTTCCCAAGTAGAATCAGGTACCCTGCACATATGATGGGGGAACACTATTCAGACGAAAAGTCAGTCTCTTGCATATTGAAACTTGCATTCTATGTCCATGTGATTTAATAGTATGGCCAAATCACTGTGAACATTTGAAATTTTCATTTTTTTTCTTTTAGGGTTACTGAGTCAAAATGCCCTGCCCCAAAATATCTAATATGGGTTGCTCTACAAGTAAAGCTAAAATAATAAAAGAAAAATGTCAACAGGAAAGAGAAGCAGCAGCAGAAACACCAAAATGAACAACAGATCATAATGCCTGGTTTAAAGAAACACAAAACATCAGAACAAAGGTAAAATCAAATAGCAGAACAGCTGAAGGAAGAGAAAGGGGAAATTTAGAACAATGAGACCTTCATCAAACTAGCATAAGACCAGAGTGGCTGCAATGAGGGAGAGGGAAACATCTGAAAAGAGAGAAGCACATCTAGAGAGAGAGAGAGAGAGAGAGAGAGAGAGTCCTAGACAGAACTACTACAAGAATAGGAGCAGTGTTTGATTGGCATAGTGCTGCTTTTTTATATTTCTAGTGAGAATTACAATGAAAAGTCTATTCTCTTCATTGGCACCATGTCAAATATTTGTGAATTTTGCTCAGAAAAATTTCTAGGGAAGACACCTGGTTTATGTTACTGAAATGACAAAGTAAAGTTGACTCTTCTGCAAGAACCTCCAGACCCATTGAAATCTCTCTTCAATGGAAATTACCCTGAATAAAAGCATTTCAAAGAATCAATTCAATCAAAAGTAAAACTCCTGCTTTCAGATGACTTCATTTGGAGCTACAAAAGATGCAAGTCCAACTGGCCTCAGGTCTACATTAAAAATCCAAGGCCAGGTTTATCACCAAATGGGGTCACGGCTGAACAATGCAACAAGAGGTGCAATGTCATCTCTTGAGTGAGGAATGAAATAGCTAAGAAGCTTCAAGACATGCTGCATCAAAAGAATAATTTGGTTCACATTTTTAAGTATGCATTACACCACATGCTTTCAACAGATCACAGAGTAGTGGTTAATGCTGATAAAAGACCTGCTGGAAAGTATTCTCAGTGATTCAATGCTCCAATTACTGAAGAAATTACTGTCCTGTTGGTTAACCAGTATCATGAAAAGAGAGACATTGTACTCATGCTGAGGGACAACAATCTGAAGAGGATTCCAAAGACACAAAGATCTTATGATGCTTTGCAATATCTTTTGATGTTTTGGCAAGGTGAAGATGGTTACTATTTCCAAATCCAACAAAGAAATCTAGCAACTCGTACACCAAATCCTTCAAGAAAGTCAGTGCCAATGATTTCTATGCTGAGATAGTAGATCTAAACACTTACTTATGTATAGCAACCTTATGCAGAAATTCATGGTAGGCATGCATTGCAAAATTGAATGAATCAGGTTTCTTTTATTTGAGGCGAAACCAGCAACGATTATGAGCCAGAGATTATGCCCACCTCAGGTATGTGATGATGAATGATGGAAATGTTGGATATCTTGGTCAGATTGTTACTCTATCCTCAAGCTTTAGAGAAGGCCCATGAGACATGCATGAACAGATACAAATGCAATGAGCTATGTTAGATATTGAGGAAGATCTGATCTCTTCTTCACTTTTAATTGCAATCCTAAATGGGATGAAATTAAAAGAGAACTTTTTGAAGGTCAACAGCATCATAATCATCACAATACCACTGCCAGAGTTTTCAAACAAAAGTTAAATAAATTGGTGAATCTATTGGCAAAGAGTGAGGCTTTTGGAGCTCTACAATTTTGATTGTACATGGTAGAATGGCAAAAAATGAGCTTTCCTCAAGCCAAAGAAATTGATGAATTCATAAGTGCTGAACTGTCTGATCCTGATTCTGACTTAGCATTGTTTGACATTGTCAAAAATAAAATGGTTCACAGGCCCTGTGATAATTTAAATCATAATTACCATTGCATGAAAGATGGCCTTTGTTCTAAAAAGTATCCAAGAAGTTTCCTCCAGGAGACACAAACAGGAGATGATGGATATCCTCTGTACAGAAGAAAGCCTAGAGGAGGAGGATTCAGCTGCATCATGTAAGTACATGATAAAGAATATGAAACAGACAACAGATGGGTTGTCCCATCAGTAAAGTCAATCAAGTATATTTGAAAATATGCACACAAAGGATCTGATATGGCCATCTTTTGTATAGAAGTCAACCCAAATGATGAAATTACAAACTATCAAATGGCAAGATACATAAGCACAAATGAAGCAGCTTGGCACATACATGAGAGGCAGCCAATGGTTGTCCAGCTTGTAGTGTGCATTTAGAGAATGGTCAAAGGGTCTACTTCACTGAAGAAACAGCAAATCAACAAGCCCTTACTCAAAGAGATGACTTTAACAGCATTCTTCAAACTTTTGCAAGGGCTCTGTTGTATCTTGAAGTGCCCAACTATTATACTTGTCAGTCTACCAAGAATCTGGAAGAAAAGAGCTCAAAGAGCTAAAGTTTAAGGACATCCGACATATGGTCTTCAGATACACTTGAGGAAGAGTACATATGGAGTGCATCCAAACATTTTTGAATGTTTTTGTGCTCAAAGGGTTCTTCACTATGTAAAAGGACCAACATCTTTTGATAGTTTAAAGACTGGATAGTCAAGTTTGTAACACATTTAGGCAGGCATGTCACTTGAGAGGACTCTTTGAGGATGATGGTTATCGGAATAAAGCCCTCAATGAAGTAGAGGTAAATCAGTCACCTTCCCAATTGAGAAATCTCTTTTCAATTAGTTGTCCAGAGGTAGAATTTTCAGATGCCATTTTTCACAAAGCTTTGACTAAAATTGAAGACAAGATTTGGTCTTTTGGAGGGAAAGACTTGAAGGATCATGGACTACCAGTACCCCATAGAGAAGACCATTCTCTTGCAAAAGAAATATTAAGGGAAACTTCTTATGATCCTGAAGAATGTGAAAACTTCCTTGAAGAGAATTAGGAGAAATTAATTGCTGATAAAAAGTTAGCATATGACAATATTCTCCAGTCCATCAATTCCTATTCTGAATATCTATTCTTCCTTAATGCTCCAGGAGGCAGAGGGGAGACCTTTGTGATCAATTTGGTCCTTGCAAAAATATGCCAAAGTATTGTTCTGGCAGTGGCTTCTTTCGGGATTGCAGCAACTCTATTGACTGAAGAGAGAACTGCTCACAAAATCTTCATGTGTCCTCTGAACATTATCATCAGCCAACTTTCTCTAAGAATGTAATTTGATTGGGAAGGTCAAATTGCTCATGGCAGGGAATTTTCACTAGACTTTGCCAGTTGTCACAAGAGAAAGGCAGATGAATTAAATGACTGCATCAATGCTTCATTATTGTGGCAACATTTTATCTCCTTAAAGATAACAACTAACATGAGAGTTCACCTCTATGGGGATGAAGCAGCAGATCAATTTTTCCTATTCTGCTTGATATTTGTAATGGAATTGTACCAGAATTTGGAAAGGATAGGTGGATTATTCTGCCATGTAATGTGGGACAAACCTCAAGACATTGGAGGAGCTTAAAGCAAAGTTTTTCCTAATCTAAGAGATCATTTTATGAATGCAGATTGGCTGAGTGAAAAAGCAATTCTGGCTCCTAAAAATGATTCAGTTGATAAACTGAATCAGAAATGCAGTTAATTCCAGATCCTACAAATCTGTGAATACTACTACTGATGTAGAACTTGAGTTTTTGAACACCTCTCAACCATCTGGTTTTCCACTCACAATCTACTTCCAAAAGTTAGGGCTCCAATCATGCTGCTCAGAAATTTAGATCCACCTAAGTTCTGCAATGGCACAAGATTGACAATTAAGACCCTCATGGCTCGTGATTTAGAGGAAACCATCATGACAGGTAGTCAGATAGATGAAGATGTTTTCATTTTAATATTTCCAATTTTACCATCTGATCTTCCCTTTGAATTCAAAAGAATCCAGTTCCCTGTAAAACATAGCTTTGTTATGACTATCAATAAAACACATCACATAGCTAATCACTGAAAGTTGTCAGCCTCAGTTTGGAGTCACTGCTTTTCCTATGGACAAATGTATTTTGGATGCTCAAGAGTTGGCCAAAACAAAATCTGTTTTGCTTTTCACCCCAAGAAAAAACTAAAAACATGTCTATAAAGAAACTCTTTAAGGACAAAGTTATTAAATTTAAGTGTACATCTTATAGAATATTAAGAAATGTATCATTAGCTTAAACTCAATGTTTATTTAATGATTGTGTGTTTAAACAAACCGAATTTATGTTTTTCAAATTGATATAAAACCTTTTTTTAAAAAGTCTTTTATGCCATGCAGTGCCAGATGCCTAAGTTAGTGGTTTTAATAAAATTTAATTAAAATTATAATCACCAGAAAATACTGTTTCTTTGAAATTAATGATAGAAATAACTAAAAATTGTCTATAATAGTAAAAATAGAGTAGATAGTAATATTAGCTTTATTTAAGGTCCCAGTTTGTTTTATTACATACAAAAATGATAGATTGGACAAGATAACTGCCTCATTTTTCAGTTCGATATCCAATGTCAGGTTGTAGGTAAATTCCCATGGTCACTGAATATCAAGAGATAACCTTCAGCAGACTTTATACACTGGATTATGTGATACAATCAGAAAAGAGCTGAGGTTATTAACTGTTATGTTTGTAGTTTGACTATTCATACAATCAACATTTAGATGACATTTGCTTGGTGTGGTCATAAGAAAACCTTTAACAGTAAATTTATTAAAAGAGAAAAAAATATAGTTTGTTGCTGTTTAAAATTTCTACATTTTTAGGTTAGTTTTGAGGTTTAACTATTAAATTATTAGCATGCATTTTTATCTGCAAAATTTGAGGTCCCAATTAATTTAGATAAACTGAGTTTTACTGTATTTTAAAATGTTACATCTTAGTTTATTAAATTTTTAAAAATCACTGGAATAAAAAAAATGCAAAATAAAACTATTTAGGTAATCACAACTAAAACACACAAGTATGATTACCTTTGCATAATACTACAGGTTGTACTGTCTCCACAAATGATGATTTGACAATAAACTGCAGTGAAAACACACTACTCATTTAGGGTGGCTAATTAATGTTATTTTATATTTCATTAAAGTCACAAAAACTTTATACTTTGGAACAATTCTACAAGTGCACCACTACCACCACCACTACTAAAATAAAATAAACAGGTAAGATATTTTGTAACATACTGCACTATTATTAAACATCTAAAACTGTGAAAATGTAAATTAATGTATGTTGTTGAGCATAAGGCGAGTAGAGACTTCTCACCTGGATCAAACTGTATTTGTTTGGCTGTGCTTGGTATAAAGTCCTCCTGCATTTTTGCCGACATCTGTCTGACTCTGATACCAACAAATGCAGATCTGTCTAGAGCACCAGTACGTATAATTGTCAGAGAGAGAGTGCCAACATTTTCACAAGTGACATAGTCTGACATCAGAAATTCAATTCTTGACCAGGAAAGGTCAAACCTGAGAGTACAGAAATTGATAAACACTGTAAAAAGAAAAATAACATTTCTTGCTCTAACTTAAACAGCAAAATACTTTTAATTTTAAAAAAGTTCTATTAAAACTAGAAACATAGATGTATAGGGAAAACTTTTTAAAATTTGAAATGATCAAGAAAGAATTCTAAACTTCATATTTCTATCAAGTCCTTCTGAGTTTCCATTTCTGAGCATTCTCAATTTACCTGGAAACTTAATTTGAATTGTCTAAATACATCACATATTTTCTTTTTTCACAGCAAGTACAAACTACACAAATTAGGTCTTCAAATGCTATTTCTTCACCTCTATCAGTTTCTTTGTGTATATAACAAATATTAAAACCATATCAAGTTTGAGATTTGACAAGATACTACAGCAACAGAGTTTAAAATAGTCTTAGTTATTATTCTGTAACATTTGTGATCAGATATCAGTTTTGATTTACCACCATCAGTTAACAGAAGTGGTGTATAGGTAATATATCATTTTAAATTGCTGTTATTTGACATGTATCTAGCAACATGAAACATTACACATAATCTACTTATGTGGTGTATCCATTAGTAAAGAGTGAGAGTCTGAGCAAGTTTTTGGTTCATTTATTATCCAGCTTTAATCTTCAATGTTAATCAGATAGCCATATATCTCTTTCTTTCATGTTCTGTTATTAATCATGAATCTCCAGCAGAGATTAATTTTGATGAGAGTAATCATTCTAGATACTGGAACCATTGGATTTGAAAACAAATTTTGTGAAAAGATCTTTGGAAGAGGTACAGTAGTAAAAGGATCTGAAATATTTTTTACAAATATTTTAAGCCTGAAAGCTCCCTTTATCATATTTAAAACTTAGAAACCAAGGTTTGGAATAAACTCTTCAATACAGATGACTACTCTTCCTGACTGCAAATTAAAGTTTTATATATACATATATATTTTGTATAATGCAGTATGAGAAGATACTGCATGTGGTAACAAGACCCTCATAGAATCTGTGGCCAGATAGGCTGGTTCAGAAGAGCAAGAAAAGCATACACATAACATGCAGATTCAGCAGAACCCAAACTATGCTATGCACTCAACTAATCTGTCATGCAAAGTTTGTATAAAATAGATTTTTTTAAAAATCTAATAAATCTAAAAACTTATTTTAAATGCTTGTTTGTTTAACTGAAATTAATATACACTTTACTAAAGCCTGCAAATAATGAATAAATACAAGTGGTTTTATACAACATGATGGCTTATACTGACTGCAGTAACCAAGACCAGGAATTAACATTCATTTTTTTAAAATGGAGTTCTGGCATTAGTAAAATATTCTGATCATCTTGGAACAAAACAGATTTTGTTTTTTGTTGCTTTAAAATTTTCAGGCATATCATGTGTTTTTATATAAACAATATATACAATTTCTTTTATGCAAAGGATATTGTGGTACTTAAAATACAGTTGAACTATACAGCATTTTTTAATAGCAACATTCTACATAAAGTAATCTGAAATGTTATCTATCATAAAACTCTGCATCAGGTAAATACTTAGTAAAACCATCCACCAAATAACATAATAGATCTCACTAAAGTTGTGCGCTGTTAGATACAGAAATATAACATTTTAATTTATAAAATTCAAATCAGAGTAAATTAAGTTATTATTAACAAGAGTAAAGCAAGCTTTTAAAAAGTACTTTTTTAAAGTAGGCAGATATTACAATTACAACAATCACCTTATTGCTACATCTGCCTGTGGAAAATTTAAAAAAAAAACAAACTAAAGTTAAAATTACCAGTATACATTTTGGAGTTGCTAAAAAATAAAAAAAAAATACTTGAAATTTTAAAACATTTTATTCTGTTGTAAAAACTTTTGCTTAACTTTTATTTTTAAAAAGTATTTTTAGCTTAGATTGACTTACTTTTGATTCTCCAGGGAATTTCCTTTGTAATCTTCAACCCGGAAACTGAAGCTATCATTCACTTGCTGTGTTTTAGCATTGATAACATAAACCAGGCTGTGATCATCCAAGTCTTTCTGGGTAAATCTCCTGTGTACATACCTTTTGGCAATCACATTTTCTATATGGCCATGCTGTGGCCGTTTGATAATGATGTAGAATAGATGAGAGCTTTCAGTGTCAGAATCCACTGATTTCAAGTTTTTGCTAGTTAGTTTAAAACCATACCTGTCTTTGCCAAAATACTCGAGATCTACAGGTTCTTTCTTTATCTGGAGCTGAGGTGCATCATGTAAAAGGGATTTTATATGTATGCTGCTCACAACTGGGTGTGTTTGTAAGGTGCTGTTTATAAGGAAGCCTTTATGATGGCCATCACTGACCTTGAAAAGAAAATGGTCTAAGCCAGCTTGCGAACCATCACTCTCATAGGTGATGTATCCTAAATTAATATCATGCTGAGAAAAAGCCTGGATAATCAAAATGTCCCGATTGTACAAATGTCCATAAGATGGAGGCTTCATGATAATGAAGGTCAAGTTTTTGACTGATGAATCAGGGTCACTAACTTTTAGATGTAGTGGAGTTATTGATATTTCAGCTCCTTGTAAAACCTGTATTGGGTTGTTTACTTCTAAAGTGGGAAGTACCTTATCAAGGGGTTTGATAAATATCTTACAGATTTCATCTCTGGCAGACTTCATACCATTGGCAACAGTGAAGGAAAAGCTGTCCTCAGTAATATCACTTTTTGCTAAGTGATTATAAACAACCTGTTGTCCAGCTAAATCAAGTTGAGAAAAGCTATTAATAGAAACAAATGGCATATTAATATATTCTAACTGGCCCAAACTTGGAGGAGTAGTTACTGTAAAAATGATTTCCTCTGCTTTGGTACTACCATCTGATGCACTGAGAACATCTGTAGAGAGTATAACTCTAGCACCCTCTTCTATTCTAAGACCTCTATTTAGAAGATCGATGTGAGTGTTTTTTGAATTTGTTATACTGACTTCAAATGACTTCACCTCCTGTTGATTTACACCATCTGTGAGCACAAACAAAAATCTGTCAGACTTGGATTCTGCTGTATTACCTGTGTGAATATACCGTACATGGTTCCTGTTTATATCACTCTGAGTGAAGTTCAATCCTGTTTCAAGATCAAACCACCTGGATTGTGAGGCAGGAAAGTCAGACTCTTTTCTATACTGCAAAATGCCCATCTTTGGAATGGAAATAATCACAAAGAAAAGCTTGCTGTCATCAGTGTCTTTATCTTCAGCATAAAGAACAACACTAGATATCAAACCAAAATCTCCATAGCCAATATGGAGACCTTGATTTTTAACAACTACTGGTTTTTCATCATTTACAGAGATGATAGTTATGTTACATGTCTTTTTAATTGTATTCTTTCCATCACTAACAACCAGTACAAAATGATCATGGAAGTTTTCCGAATTGTCATGTATGTATTTTAACTGCATACCACTGTGAAGCTCATCAATTGAAAAGTCCCGCACTGGTTCCTCTACAGGTCCTGATTTTGTTTGCAATAAAATAATCACTTTACCATTCTTTGGTGGCTTAGAAATTGAAAACATTAATGGATCCTTAGGCTGGTCAAGATCAATTGCATCTACAATTGACTGGTTAATAATTTTTGTTCCTCCTTCAAGAATAGCAAAATCTTGAAGCATAACATCTGGTATCTCATCATTTATTGGAATAATATTAACTCTCAAAGTTTCAGTGGAAGAATGAAGTTTTCCATCCATAGCATACAACTCTATAGAGTCATAGAGAGGTTCAACCCCAATGTGATTAGTCTGAACATAATTAATAGATTCATCCATGATATCTTGAAGACGAAACAAACTGATCTGGATGCCTGCGTTGCTTTTTTCTGAACCAAGACTCGGTTTAATATTTTCCAGGTAGCCCCATTGTGGCTGTCTGATCACCATGAAGCGAATACTACGTGGCAAAGTATCTATGTCTTCAGCTGACAAATTATCTATTGTAAGTTTGAATGTTTTTCCTTCCTGTACAAGAATGGGGTTTCCTGTTATTATTCTGGGTTTCTGATTATTGACAGGTGTTATTGTGATATTCAATTCATATATTGGTAGATCAACTGCTGTTACATAATTCTGATCAGACACAATAAATGTGACACTATCCTGCTTTGGGACTGGGCCAATTTCTCCTCCAATGTGAATGTATTTGACAACTTTCTCTTTGATATCTTGCTGGCTGAATTTGGTCACAGGATGACCATGAACTTTGATAATTCCATATCTGGGCTGCTTTACAATCAGGAATGTCAACAATTCATCATCAGTATCAGCATCTTTTGCAGAAAGAACGGAGGGTGTGAAAATAGCTTCATTGCCTTCAGACACAATGAGATGAGGTTTGAGACCATCTCGGAGTCTTGGAGCCTGATCATCAATTGGTACAATGTCAATAGTAATATCTTTTGTAACCTTGTGTATCCCATCAGTCAAGGTAAGTAGGAAGCTATCTAAAATCACTTCAGAGCCATCTTGAATGTATCTGCAATGATAATAAAATTGAGAATTAGTCACAAAACAATAGTTATATAGAGTTTATTTTCAATTATTTTAAATGTTTCACAAGAAAAAATACTGGTTTAAAGATGTCAGTCAAGAAAGATCAATAAAATGCTTTAATCTTTTATTTTTTTTCACAATTCAATGAATACAATACAAGTACTTAATTGAAATTTTGCACAAATTACAAAGAACTCTTCTGCTTGTTAATTTGCAGGATGCCCACAAAAGATGTATACACTCATTTTCTATAGTCTAATAAACAAAAAAAATATTTCTAGATAGGATTTTTTGCTTTATACATCAGACACCACAAACATGATACACTACAATAGGTGTTCAAAATGTTCATCATTGGCATGCATGCAAGTATTGCAATTCTGACAAAAAAGCAACACACTGTGACGTATTTTCAAAGAAACAGCTGTTAGAGTTCGTGAATGGTAATCGTTTCTTGTTGTGTACACTTTATCTTTCAACACAACCCACAGAAAAAATTCTAGTGATGTGAGATATGGACAATGTGGTGGGTATTCAACTGGTCTGTGGTATCTCATCCACCTCTAGTAAAGTGTTCATCCAAAAATGCCTATAATTACACTGAAAATATGGGAGATAGGTATGCTGTTGTGCTGCACAATACTATCATTTGTGAACTTCCAAATAAAGCATCTTAACATTGGAATTTTTTTTAAGGTACCATATGAAAGTGTGTATTACACACATCTTGTACCAACTAAGAAAATTTCTTTGTAATAAATCCTACTGTTTGTAAAAATGTTTGTATAAAAAGGAAGCATTTTAGATTTAAACAAAAATAGAAGGCATAATGAAACAAAACTGTAAATTTGTCATTGGTTGACAATATACTGTTTAGTTAAAAAAATTTTCAGTTTGTTTCACTGTGTTTATTTTATTTATACTTTATTTTATGTTAAATATCCATTTTAGGAAATAATAGGTCATACAATGGATAACATTCACATTTTTTTATTAGATGTAAAAATTTTTTATTAAGCAGTTATGTATTATAAACATTCCTAATCCATGAAAACACATTCCATCTATCCATGAATTCTATATGTACCATCATTAACTACACAACTTCACAAGTACACGATGCACAGGGTTTAATGTTACACTTCAATATAATTCTGCCATCTTGGCGCTACCAGATTTGAATTTCACTAAAAGCAACACTATAGCAGAATTCATTTTCCTTAAGCTGATATTCCTTAAGCAAAGGTTATCTTTGATAGTTTATAAAATTTTGGATAGCTGCCTCATAGGTTTTGGTGGCTGATATTTCTATCTTTTTTGTGGAGTCTGCAGCCCCACGCCATGCATATGCATGAGTTGTAATGCTATAGCATGCTTACACTGCTTGCGTCACACATTGTTCTTTAGGTCATCAAAAAGATATCATCAGGGAGGGGTTTATAATTTCTTTTCCACATTGAAGACAAACAGCTTGTTTTTTATTTTTTTATTAGAAAGACCAAAAATTATATGGTAAAGCCAAAAACAGTTTTTTCACACCACATTAACCTGTAAACTTTCCAATCTACCGAAAATAATGAATCGTTTTTTTTTTTTTGTTTGATGTCTATCTACCACAATTAAAGTATGTAATTCAAATAAATATTAACATAAATATATTAATCTGAAAAACTTCCAATCTGCTAAAAATAATTAGTTTTTGTTGTTTGATGTCTGGTACCACATTTAAGAAATGTAATTCCAAAAAGATATTAACAGATATAAATTAAATTTGCTCTATAAATGTTGTTATAATACAATCAAAAGGTGTAACATTTTATATTTTGCACTTTATTTTACAATGTATGACTTTCATGTACAGTAAAATCTGGATATAGCAGTACTCTATCTAACGGCAATGTCTATCTAATGGCATGTCACAGCTTTGACGGCAGAAACAGCAACCAACTTAAATTTGTTTAAAGTCGCCATCTTCGAAGTGTGCATAGCTGATTTCTCTTGTCTTTTATCATACGATAATTTTAGCACCCACCTCAAACAATGGCTCCTAAATTTGACAAAGCAAATACTGGAGAAAAACTAAGGACTGCACTTAACATCGCTGATAAAATTGAAATAGTCAAGAAATTAGAAAAAGGTGCACAAGAAGTTATGTATGCTCATGCTACACATAACACAATCATAACCAGAAAGCAAGTATGCTTTAAACAGGGTGATATTCATAAACCTTTCAAGAAAGAAATTGAGAAATCACAAAAAAATGTTCCAACATCACTCGATCGTTCTCCTGATGCAGCAATTAAAACACCGCTGCCAGAGGAGCAGCAGGTAGCAGAAGAGAAGTAAACAGTGTTGTGTAGTGTATAGTTATGTCTTTTTACGTGTATGTTCCGTATATAACTTGTCATGCATATTTTTTAAGTGAATTATGTTTTATTTACGTGTATTTTCCATATGCAACTTGATGTAAATGCGTTTTTTGAATATTCTGATCAAACTGGCAGCACATAGATATCCATTTTATATTCTACTTATTACACCTCCCTTACTTATATGGACACTCCATATAATGGAATATTCGATATAACGGCATCCAAGATTCCCAAAGGGTACCATTATTTATAGTTTACTGTATACTGTTATATCAAAACATGGCTTGAATTTTACACCCTGATATTATACATTATTTGGTCTGTCTTGCAAAATTAAAACATCTTTAAGCATGCTTTAAACAGAAACAACAATAATGTGGACCATACAAAAATAAGATGATTATCTATCCCCCTTAAAGATTTTAAAAAATAATAAAAAGGACAGTCAATCTTTTCAGTTCTAATAACTTATAATCAATGACTATTTAATAAACTTTACTGATACATTCACTTATGTATCGAATCATCTTAACTTTGCAAATATCTAAAATAATTGAAAAAAATTGTTGGCAATGAAATTTATAATATAGTATTTTATGAAAGTTCATAGAAGTAAAAATTTAATAAAATTTTTTGAGAAAATTAGGGTATTAAAAGAGCCAAGTAGTAGTCATATATCTCATGAGTCTCATGGTAAAAATATAGCAAATTCTTTATCACCATGTATATCATGTGATCATTAGCCAAAGTATGTCTGAAAATCTTAATACATACAAAAAATTACATCGACTATTAAGCTTACAACTGCAATATTTCAGATATTTACCACTACACAATTATGTAATGGCTCATGACCCACAGGATGAAAGGTTTGCTAACCCCTGTTTTAGAAGACCATGACATGGGTAAAATCAATGATATGGAACAATCATAAAAAGATACATATGATACATTTTTCTCCAAGAAATATTATCCTGCAGTTGGGCATATGCTGAGAATTTTGGACATGTTCATGAGATCATCCTATAAACTACTAACTATGGAATGTGCATGAACATACATGATCTTTCAGGTTACCACCGTGTATGTCAGGCTGATTAATAGATATATGGATGACTCTAAAATGAAAATTATACAGCAATATCACATGTTATTCTTTCTTTTAAGACTGAAACTTAACAAAATCAAAGTATAAATCAGATTGTTTTTTTTTTTTTGTTGGTTACTTAGTAATTTTGCTGTAAAACTAAAGTTACTTTAGATACAAGAATGAATTTAAAGGATTAAAACAAAAACATGTTTCCTAGTTATAACACCCATAATTTACAACACATCTACATTTTAAAATGTATTGTAATTACTGGGCAAGTCCTTAGTACTAACACTGTTTTCTTTTTTCAAAGTAATGTTATTTTCAGTGGTTGGGTGCTTTTAGATGTTGAAGAAAATTGTCTTTAATTGATGCATATAATTCCATAATCCATTTGTTTTTATGTTATTTTTAATCAGGAATAAATGCATTAAAAGTTAATATTAATGAGAGATATTCTTCTAAAGAAACACATTTGGCACATCATGTTAATTTTTTTCCCTTCCACTCTAATAATTAGGTTAGAGTCATGAAAAGGCTTTATGATTTTCTCTGCAATGTGAATGCCTGTGACTTTTATGTAAATAGAGGCCTGTGCAGTCAGTGATCCAGCAAGAGTATATAGATGGTCTTTATACTGATTGATGATCATCTTCAAAGCGAGATTCTTGGGTATTTGCCATCCTTCTGCTTGGAAACCTGAATGGTAAGCAGTCAATAAAAAAATTTTAAATGCAGAGAATTGATAGTTGGATACATTGGGTAATAAACTAACACTGTACCTTCTGGGTTTTACTTTCACATGTATAGTGACTTAACATTTTATTTTTTTTAATAGACCACTGGGGTGTTTATCAGAAAGAAACTTGATCTTGATTTGTTTAGATTGTGATTTTAGAAGACTCTACTGCATTCCAGATGGTTAAGTACTGACAATCTGCCCACCCCTCCAAAATGTGTGTTGTATCAAGGTCACTCTATGGATAAACTGAACAGAACACCACCATAATTTGAAAAGATAATATTTTCACCAGAAACTTGTTATATACATTAACAATGTATATCTAAAATATATTAATAAAGACGACAAATAATTTTTTTAAAAAAATTGTGTCTGTAAATATTTTCCTAAACTATATTTAGTCACTAATTTGTAAGATAGTTCACTCACAAAATACTGACACCAATTTATTCTGAACCATTTTAATAGAATGTAGAGAATGAGTTTGTTGCACAACCTACAGTTTTGTGACTGAAGTGTACAAAAGAGATTAAGTTCACAATAGAGAAAGTATGCAAGGTTAGCACACCAATAAGAAATGTGCTCAAAAGCTCTTTGGCCCTGTAGTGATTAAATATTTTCATTCATCAAAACAGTCTTGACAGTTATGTTTAACAATGAAGTACATTCAATACAATCTCTGTGTAATGAGAAGGTAAAGATGGGGTTGGTGAACTTATTTATTTGACCTGTAATAAAAATTTTCTCTGCAAGACTACATAATTTTGATCTAGAGAATTATTTACATTTTGTTGTAAATTGTTAACAAAAAACTAATTCAGAAAAAAGTAAACGTATTTATCACCATGAGTCACTAAAATCAGTTTCTCCATGAATGGAATGTTTGTATCATTGCATGAAAACTATAATAAATAATAGTTTACATACTTTGCAGTAACATAAGTAAAAATAAGAAAATAAATGCTTTGTACTTGTATTAAAATGTTTTTGAACATCATCTGGCCAAATGAGGGTCCAACACCTTGGCCCATAGTGGTAAATCTGTCTCATCATATACTAACCATTTTTTTTTTATATATTGCTTCAATCTTTGATAGAACACTCCAGGATTTATGGATGGATAAGTGTTTTTATCTGTTTTGTAAGAAAGACATTTCAAAATTCTAATCTTGTCAACAGCAATAATGGAGCAACTGTAGTACAGTCCATGTTTCAGGGTTTCTTTCTTCAAAAAAACTTCTAACCTGAATTTTGATTTTCTGATGACTTGTGAACAATTAATATCCTGAGACTAAAGATCAAGACTAACTCGGATAATTCTTGCAGCGCATCACACCAATGCAAGATCCAAAACAAAATTCAGAAAATGTTTTCTCAAGATGACCTGCATGCATGCTTTCCTTTTGAATCTTTGTTTCTTTTGGTTGTCTCTAGCTTTCTCAATATGTTTTATTAAAGCTTCACAGTTCCTCTCACACTGCTGAAACTGATCGTTTTACAATGTTTACCAAACAATGCTACACCATCCAAGTCCCAGCAACAAAATTTTCATTCAAATATTCTTGTGTAAATTCCAGCAATTTGAGGTTATCAATCAACAATTTAAATATCCCTTTTGCAGGGATATTAGTTCAATGAAGTCAATGAACAGGTTCATGGGATTTATCCTTTTGGTACTTCCATTGATTAGCAAAGAAATTTTAGAATTGTATTCATTACATTTTTTTAATGATTGCTTTTCTCATCTCTTTCCCATTGATTCACTATACTGATGTATGCGTTGGTAGAGTGTAATATCTATCCAATATCAATGCCAGTTAGTTCCTGTAAATCTATCGCAGATTCAAAAGCGACGAATGATTGGTTTTTCTTAACTACTTTGTAGGCTGCTCAAAATATCCTGGCAGTTATTTCACTCTCCTGAGCCATAGCTTTTATGCATAAATTTTCTAGTGTTCCCTTTTGTGCTTCTGAAGTCAGTTTAAATACAGCTTTATGGGTTAAACTTACTTTATGCTACTGTATTTTATTATGTAAAGATGCTAATTGTTTTTTTCTTGTTTATCCATAGTTATTAATTTCAATATTGGCCCAGTCTTTTGAGATTTTTAGCCACATTTTCTTATAAACTCCAAGTGTTCAAACATTTTTACACACCATCGTCCAAGTTTCTTTCTTTTTACAAACACTGATATTTAAAACAATTTTTTTCTTCTCCATATCTCAACAGTCAGACAATTAACTATCAACAAAATGTGGGTAAACTGAATCACATTCAGCAGCAGCACTCTTTCTACTTTGTTATGTCATGTTACTCGAAGTCAAACTTCACATTATCTTATATTCTTCTTTACTAAAACTGAACTAGGTTCATCTAGTTTGCTTTTCTTTGGTACAGGATAAATAAATAATATGTAATTTTTCTTCTCATTTCAAGACAAACTGAAATATTTTAAAATGTGTTCAAAAATTAAAATAAAAACCTCATTGATGCACATGTAGCAACACGGAGAATAGCACTGCACAAAGAAGCCTGTTGGTCTGTTGAAAACAGTATAGCTATAGAAAGAGTAGCTGAATATTGATGGTTTATGCCTGCAAATAGATGAGACCATCACTTTTTGAACTCAATGACTGTAAATCTCATGTTATAACATGAAAGCCATGATGATTGGTTCATGTTACATGAAACACATTTTAATATAAAAGTTTGTGAAATTCCAAAATTTTTAAAGATGGACAGAAAAAAAAATTCAGATACTTTCTTAATGCATTATCAAAATATTCAGCTACTGGACCAATCATGTCGACAATTCCCCCCCTCCCCCCTGACTTCCTACTGTTGGTGACAAAAGCCAACAATTACCAAGTGCCAGCAAAGTTTAACAGCTCTGAAGTATTACTGCTTTCAATATTGGTGGGGGAATAAAAAAAACAATACAACATACAGGTACCTTTTAATGAAGTGACAGCAAAAATAAACAAAAAAGATAATACACATAAATCAATTCTGATAAAAAGGTACATTCTGGTAGGAAAAAAAAGCACTCTATATAATATATTAATAACATATGGATATTTTTCAAATTTTAAATTTATTTCTAAGGTTTAAAATTTACAATTTTTCCAACTAAAAAAAAAAAATACCTTTTGATATGTGTATACTTTTATTCGTTGCTAACTTAGAGATTATAAAATGGCAAAATAAACACTCCAAGTTATATTTTGTAGAAAAAAAATCAGATATAGTTAGAATGGCAGAAAGATTTTTCTATATAAATAGCAACAAATAAAGATGTAATTTATCATTTACCTTCCTGAAAATATGCCTAATGATTTATACCATGAACATAAAATACTGTACTATGATACTCTTCATGCCACTAAGGAAAAAAGGAGAAAAAACTAGTGAAAGATACTTTGATATTTAATTATAATGCCAAATGCCACAAAAATTGACAAGCTATCATTAAAAGTCAGCAAGAAATCCAAACTGTCTTTGAAAATTCTTGCTGCTGACACTTTCTATTAGTAACAATCCAGTGGCCACAGATAAAGGAACATTAGAGGTGCTAGTAAAACCTGAGCCCATAGAAAATTCCATTTGCAGTTTCAACTATGTGCAGTAGTACAAAATGCACAAAGACTGGAATAGAATGTCACAAGCCAAGGGTTATTTATACATGAAAAAAACCTTTCATCATTTAAAAGTTTAAATGAGTTTGTCTACACATATGTAGTTCCACTTCTTTCCTCTTTTATAGCCTTGCAAACATTGCATTGTGCCTATCTACAACATCATGTGAAACATTATTTGAGATTCCAAATTATGGAAGACTAAGAAGAAATATCTATTATTTCTATGGTATTAAAAGTATTGAGACAGACAGTGAATTGAGAAGAAAATATAAAAACTGTTTTGCCAATGTATCACAAAGATCTGAAAGAAAAACTCTGAGTGTTCAAAGGCCATATAAAAAACATTTTGCATGAAATTTGTTAATCTGATTTAAAAATAAAAATACATTCGTTACAGTGAAAAGAATATTTTGAAAACATCTTTAAGAACATTTTTACAGTATTAAACACCAGTCTTATAGCATCTTGTATGTATAGTTTATAAGTCTTTTAAAAAGAAAAGCAAAGTCCTACCAGTTCTTGATAGACGTCAATAATGATAGTTTAGTCATAAATATGTTGTTTTTGGTGTACACTGATTTCTACAAAGTAAACGACCCTGGTGAGAGAGTGTAGTGTTGTGATTGTTCAATAAAAAGCACTAACATTCCTGTGCCACATAGGGCTCAGCATTTACTTACTAGAGTTCTTCACTTTTAGATGTGATAGGAAATTGTAATGCTTAGAGAAAATCTACAATGTTGGCTGATGAACTGGCTGCTGAAAAATGCTTCCCAGTACTAAGCCATTTCTATGAAAATCAAACTTTAGCCATAGGAGTCCAGTGGCCTAACCATGAAACTATCATATTAACCTGACATACTTTATTAGAACCTATGTACCTTCCAGACATGGGTCTGACCTGAGCTGCAGATGCAAATTATGACAACCACATGATGAGACAGGTGATGAGTGAAACACTATACATGACTTGGACAAGCACATTTGCAGTCAGCAGTCAGTCTAACATATATAGGGAAAGACAAAGATATTACAATATTTAAGAGGCATGAGAGTGAGTACACATCTAGCAGGTACCACAGTGGCAAAAACAGTTTTGTTGATAAGTTGCTCCAAGACATCAGTCATTCAAGTTTATCAGCAATGGCAAAATGTGAATAAAATGTCTGCTGTGAGGGGGAATTGTGGTTGCAAACAAGTTGTGACAGAAAGAAAAGAAAGGCAATTAGACATGATAAAATCCAACTGTCATCAAGCAATAGACATCTAATGCAAGAAAATCTACATCTAGCAAAAAGTGATGTGGACTGCCCCTTTTTACAAGTTTTGGAAAAAAGCCACCATTGTGCAATCCCAACTGTCCAGTCTTCTGGTTGTGAAGTCATAGTATGGGGCATGTTTTGCTGACATACCTGGGCCCCTTTAAAAGACAGAATAAATGTCAAAGTTTATCTCAGCATTGTTTCCAATCAAGTGCATCCAGTAATGCCTCATGTGTACCCGGATGAGGATGGATACTTCCAGGAAAACATTGCTCTCATCCACTGTACCCACATTGTGTGCTCATGGTTTGAGGAACATAAAAAAAATTTTCAGACATTTCCAATGGCTAGCAAAATCCCTGAATCTCAATCCAATTGGGCATTTGTAGGATAACATTTACCATCAAAACTCTCTGCCTACCTCACACCATACTTAGGATACAATATTAATAAACACCTTCCATCACTTTCTGGATTCTAACCACATTATGTCATGGCTCTTATTTGGGTAAAAGGTGACTCAGTCAGTGTAAATATTAAATAGTTTGCCAATAATATTACAATTTATAGAAGAGTTAACATATTTTTAAAGACAAAAATAAATTCTAGATGAACCTGAATAAACTATTACTTCATTCAGTAAAGCAGAAAATAGAGTCAATTATGATTGTTATTATTATTAATGCAGATACTAAATTAGACAAGTAGTGTCAGTAAAAGATTTAAGGCTATTATTAACAAAAATCTTAAATGTCAAGAACAGATGATTTCAGCTGTTAACAAAGCTGAATGCTAGAAATAATTAACCAAACTATTATATACAAATCCAAGGAAATTTTATTACTATTGCCTTTAGTTTGTTCATACTTTGAACATGGTGTGCAGGTATAAAGGTCACAAAAATTTCAATAAAGAATGACTAAAATTTTCCCACGTTTTCAGCACTTTAAATATGCTAAATGATTTAAAATATTAGATTTGCCTAGTTTAAGATGTAGTAATAGAATTGTAGATAAACAGAATAAATTACCAGTGACAGATGTTAACAGTTTACAAACCAATTTAAAAATCCAAATGACTGCAAGTCGAAATGGAAAAATGTGTCTTCCTTGTAAAAAAAGAGAGAGAGAAAATTTTATATGTAAATTAATTTTTTTTTTGGTTTATACTCTTGATCTTTTTAATAGGACTAATCTAGAATTAATTTAACTGAAAAAATTGAATAGAATTTTAGTTATTTCAATTTTGAAATTTATTTAGTAAACAAATCACTAGTCTTTAAAATATAATTATATTTTTTGTTTTTACCAAGAATTGCAAACTGTTTTTTATCTCAGATATTTTTCAATCTAAAGATAAAGATTTTTTAAATATACTTTTGCAAAGAAATATTATATATAAATTAGAAAAAATACCAATGAATAATCTTATAATCTATATCAGATCAACAATGTACTGCATTCATAGTACATAAATATTTAATTGAAATAGTTAAGATCATTCAAATTTGAAAGAAAAACTTATAAAAACATTACCTTATAGTGAACTAAAATATTAATAGAATGAAAAGTTAAGAGCCTTTCACAGTCTCCATACAAGAGTTTCCATTCATATTTTTCTGATAAATCAATTTTAGAAAAGCAATAAAAGCTTTTATCCTAGATCTTTTCAAATGCTAGATTCCATAAAACTTCAAGTCTTGATTTATTCTTAATGTTCCTTCTATTAAAAAAGGGAAAACTTAATAAGTCTGAAATACTTTTAAATACAAAGTTTCTCTCAAAATAGCCACATCCATCTAAAGAATGCCAATTGATCATCAATTTGAACTAGATAGCCATTTGATAAGTTAACTATTTAAAATCAAGTTGCCATGCTTATTTTTAATTAGAATGGGCATGATTTTAAAACTTAGTTTTTCCAAATAATATTAATTTCTCTTATGCGACATATCATCATTTGTCATGCATCACTTCTTATTGAAATTGATACAACTTTCTGAAAAGTGGCATTGACCAAATTTTTGTAGAATTATTTTAAATATTAAAAATATGAAGTTATATACCAATTTCCCTTTGTTTTCAACCAAGCACTCATTGCTTTCATCACTTTGCATATTTCTGTAAACTGCTAAGTCAGATTTGATTGCTTTGTAATGTTTTTTTTTACATCCATATTAAATAAGAAAATCAGTATACATATTAATAATTATTCTTGTGACAGAGTTATTGCATCTAAAAAGCTGTAGAAGCTAACTATGGTACATCAGTTGCATAGACCAATCAAATTTTTTTAAATATCATATTTTCTGGGGTACAAATTGAATTGGCTAATTTTCCAATTTTTCTTTTCTTCATTCATAGGTTAATTGATTTGAAGTATAAGACAAGTTTAGATAAACTACAGTAGTTAGCCAAACTTTCAATCAGTCAGAACAATGTGTCAAATCCTTCATAACATTGTTGCATCGCATTGCTGTCTACTGTACTTGCAGGCTCATGAATATTGAACTGTTTGTGCATATCATTTAATTTATTTGTGGGACAATCTCCTGGATAAATAGGGTGTTGAAATAGGTTTGTAATCACGGAAAGATATATGAAAAAAACTGCAATCATTATTATCAATTCTGCTATTGAAGGCCCAGTGTCCATTTCTAATCATTGATCATCAGGTAATCAATGTCATTTTAGCTGTGTTGAATCACCTTTGTTAAAAAGCCAAAAGTGTCAGTTTTATTTACCTTCAAAACTTTAATTTAATTTTGAAATATCACAGCACATTAAAATTCATTCAAATCACAAAAAGTTGATATTCAGCTCGGTTTCAAGTTGTCTAAGGTTCACAACTAGGCCACAACAGAGTTTAATATTCTTAGCTCTTCTTTGACTGGATGATATGGTACATACCTCCAGGAAACCTCCATGGTGAATACTATACATCATAAAAATAAAAATTGGAGGAAATGTAAAAACAGCAATCAGTTGTGGTTTGCTTGACTTTTAATCAGCTGTACAGTACTAAGTCCATGACACATGATGCATTGGGGCTAGCATATATCTAACTTATTCTCAATGTTACTCCACCTAGCTTTGCTTTCTTGATTTTCTTCAGTCTATAATGTATTCTTTGCTTTATGCCAGTCTCTAACACATTTCTTATTGAATCTATATTTCTTGTGTGCAATCATATTACCACATTTCCTTCAGCAAACTTAAAAACTTCCAGCTTAATAGCTGCTGTATGCAACTTGCATGACTTTATGGGAGGCATTCTGAGATGAGGTAGAGGATTTGTTGGAGGTGTTTATACATATAATTAGAATTGAAAAGGACAGACAGAACATAATTGGTGAATGCGCATGCTTGTTATTGACTGGATAATTTTGTATGCTTCAGTGAGCGCATTAACAGTGAATGGCTCATCCAATCAGCAAATGTTACTGGCAATAATTTCTGCAGTTTGTTTCAAATTAACAATTTTACAGTTTATTTCAGAAAATAACACTTTTTCATTTTTCTAATTTTTCATTAAAGCATTTTCAATTATTCTAAAGTTAATTTAAGATAAGTCAAAGTCCAGACTTCAGGGGGGAAGGTATCAATTTGTAGGCCAAAAAATATGGTTTATGATGAATACTGAATACAGTTTTACATTTTTATTAATTTCCGAAGACATAATCAGTACTTTATAGAGGTATAAATTCTAGAGCTTGATTACATCCAAATCATTTTTACCCAATTTCTACCAAATTTTTAGTCTAGAGTCAGGTTCTTTTGAAAATCCTCTTTACATCTGTGAAAACCAAGACATAAATGAACAAAATTTTATCTTGATCAGTGCTATTCAAATTTAGCAAATCACTCTTCTCAAAGCACATATACTATTAAAGCTAAAGATTTTAATTAAAATTGAGCTTAAAATTAACTATCTGGAATCTCCCACCCGAAAAACCCATAATATTCAATTCTTTTTTAAAAAATTTTATAACACATTTGACATGTATTGATTCTTTTATGTTGTAAATTGAAATTAGGATTGAAAAAAGTTAATTTTCACATTCATAGAATTTCAGAAAGTATCATGTGTCTACAATAGAAATTCATCACAAATAAGCACCAATGTTGCATAGTAAAGAAGTTTTTTCCATATTTGTTCAAGTGCTTGTAATCAATTAGTCGAATGTCATGGGTGATGTTGCAAGCTGACAAACCAATTGATCCAACTCATCCAGAATGGGTTTCAGGTTAAATGAATAGACTAGCCAGAAGACTATGTTAACATTATGATACCAGAAACAAACCTAAAAATGTGAGCTAGGATACATGTGTGATGCTACAAGGGCCTCTTGGATGCTGTAGTTTGGATACTTTATTCTGTAGACTTTAAAGTGACAATCATGTTATTACAGCAAGAATTGAGACCTATTAGAGAACACCACATAATGCTACTGTCAGATTCATGTTTAGATTAACTATACCAATAAAAATAAGCTTGGCAGCATCTCTGTCATAATAAAACTGACATGCAGGTCGTAGTGGGCATATTCCAAGATTATGGAAATGTTTTCTGTTGGTGACAGCACTGATTCCAAAATGCTCTAGTGGGAATGCAGTAATAATTGTTGCTAAGTGGTGGTAATCTCTTATGTGGTGGTCTTGTGCAAAAGTGGCAACTATGGGTCAACCTGTGCAAGGCCAATCTCTGGTAATGCTACAAGTTAGTCATTTCTTTTGAAAAAATGAGTAACTACAGTAATTCATTTTTCTGCTGAAAGTATCATAAGGCCTGCTCTGTTTTCACTTAGCATGTCATGAGTAACAGAGGTAGACTTCAAATTAATGTATTCTTTTTTCCCAATCTTTATAGCTCTCCTTCTGCATATACAAATTATGTATAATCACCTGACTGTATTTATCCATATTTCTTGATCTGTACCTTTTTTGTCTCACTATGTCCTTGACCTCAGTGCCACAATCTGTGTGCATGATTGGTCCATTATGCATGTGTAAATATAGGTTGGTTATAATAATAACTGCTTACTATTTATATTATTTTAGTAAAGCAAAATATACTTGTCAAATTTGATTTTCTGAAAATTATAAGTGACTATTTTTTAAAAAAAATAACTAAATTATTCTAGCTACAATACCAAAATTTATACCCCTAAAATTTAAATATTCAATACCCCATTAATACAAGATTTGTTGTAGTAAGGCTTAATAAAAATTAAACAAATTTATGCATTTCCAAAACTCAATTAACTTAATTTTTGGAGGAGTGCTTACAGGGTATCAGCCTCATTGAAAAATAAAAAAAGAAGCAGGAATAACTAAATACATAGAAAGAGAGGCATTTTTTAAAGCAGTCCAACCAAATTATTCTTTAAGTTTCAAATTGTAGTGATAATTAACCATAAATTTTTTTGACTCCTTAGGTATATAAAAAAATGTAGTTATACAAAATTGAGAAAACAAAAAACTTCCAGTTGTCCTAAATTTCTTAACAGCATTTCCAAAGATAATTTTGATAGATCAAAAAGCTTTAAATTGTAGACAATAAATATCATTGTGAATAAAATCTACATTAAAACTACTATTACACAGCTAACATTAATAGCAACTGCAATGCAAGAATTACATGACGTATACCAGTTAATCTTACACAAAATTCAAATGGCAATGATGGCTTGAACTATGCTGTTACTGACTGGGATGTGGACTATGCGGAAATGTCATCCAATATCTACTTTCCTTTGTACTACATTAAAATGACACAAAGACATTATATGTACATTTAGAATATCCCTAGTATGACCAGAAAATACAGAGATCTTTTTTTTTTCAAAGCATATTTTACTGTAGTTTAGAAATAAACTTGCAAAGACTTCTTGCTTTTTGGATTTGAAAATAAGTCTTCTATCCAGTGATTTACATTTTCAACACCTACATTCCTCAGGCACACTGAAACACATTTAAACTCTTCATGCACATGATATGACCAGATTCTACTTGTTGCCTAATTAGAAATGTGAATATACAGTTAGTAAATTCCATCCACTAAATATCTCCAATGTACATTAAGTAACTGCTGGTAAGGTCAATCATAATTTCATTGATTAATTATCAGAGTTTGTCAACACATTCTGATTACAAGTGGTATTGTATTGGTAATTGGTAACATGCCTATGATTTTCATTGAAAGTTTTCAGAGTTTGAAATTTGTTGATTGTAATGTTTTTTTTTTGGTAATTGTTGTAAACATGCCTACCAACTGTTGTTTGTGACAAGGGAATAAAGAAGATAACATCAACACCAGACAGGAACCTTTTATTAGCACTTCACAAAATTTATACAAATAGCATTTGAAATCATATCTTGCAGGCAAATACTTTTAACAGAGGTACTTAAGTTGCCAGATCAACATATCTGATTATCTTTTAAGCATCACATATTGTTAGGAGTAATTCAGAAATTCAATTAACGTTTAATTTGAAGAAAAGGATAATGATAGTAGAAAACTAGTTCAGATAAACAAGCTAAAATAAGCAGCAAACTGATAAAAATATGAAAGTAAAAAATCAACTCAAGCATTCTTTATTTCATTTAAAATACAGACTTCATGATTATACTATATCTATTTCAGCCAATTCTTACTTAGTCAAAGTATTCAATCTTGCTCTCTAAACAGAAAGTGGTGAACAATTAAAACGTATTCCTAATGTAAAATTTTGTTTCAGTTGGAACTGCATGAAATAATCAACACCTACACAAAAAATTAATTTTAGCAACAAACAAATAAGAAATATAGAGAACAAGAAATTTAACAGATAGCATTTTTGTTATTCTATTCAACATGAAGGATTTTCTGTTATTCTAATTTTTTTCATTTGGCAAAGAATTGTAAAGGTTTGTCAAATTCAACATTAAATTCAAACCAAGGTCTTTTATATTTCTGCACATAGAAAACAAAAAATTGCTAAAATTTCTTTGTTTTAAGAAGTGTATTTTAGAAACCATTTTTTCTTTTGTTTTTCTGTTTGATAACGGGTATTAAAGTATTCTCAGAAAAAACTTTTTAAAAAATCTTTAATATTGGGGAAAAGTCTTCTGGCCCAGTCTGATATTTATTTAAGTGACCATTTATTTTTCCAACATGTTTTTAAATTTAGTAGGTGTGAAGATAAAATGCACGATAAACAGATGGTAAGAGATTTTTCCAAGTTATAAAACACAGTAAAAGATACATTGCTTTTCTGTCTTTGATTTAGATGTAGTTTGCCATCTGTAAGAAATCTTGGCATCTATGACAAGCTAGCTGCTCACATTACATAAATAACTCAGTCAATAAAGGTGGTAATTCTTACAAACATCTGACAACAGCCATGAAGATTAGGCAATGATTCAACCATACAAAGAAAAATTGTGCTGTGTGAAAAAAAAATTTTTCTTAGAGAAGAGAGAGAGAGAGTACTGCAATATCGTTAAAACAACTGAGTAAATACAAGTACAGAAACTAAGATTTTATGCAATGATATACAACAGTAAACACTTTCAGTACTTTTAAAAAAAGTGAACAAAGCAACATAAGAACTAATTTTAAACACATTTCCTGTAAAAACAAAGAATTACATTAAAAAATGCAAATAATTCTGAAAGTCAATTTGATTTAGCATATTTTGAATTTGTGTAACTATATAAGATAGAATTTACCATTGTCTAAGGATTTTATTAAGAGTTATGAAAATAAATCAATTACAGCAAATATATTTGATCCAAATGCTAAGCTGAATGATTGATATGACATTTTTTTTTTAGTTTCAAAAAGATAACATACTGTAACTTTGCTCTACCATAATACAAATATGAAAACTAGCATCCATATTAAAATTAATCATTTTTAAAAAATCTTCTAATAATAATAATAATAATAATAATAATAAAGACAACTGAAACTTTCCATCATAAAACTACTGACCTTTTTCATAACCCATTTGATCTTAGGTGAAGTTAATTTGAACAGAAACAAAGAAACTACTGCAGATAATCAATAATCTTAGGGAATAAGTTTAGGGAACTGGTTTCATCTACTTTATATCTGAGATGATAAAAAATAGCAGCACTCTCCTTCTGGCAACTCACCTAGGAGCACAGTGATCATTAAAATGATAAAAAGCAAAAGCAATTTCCTCAGAATTAAATGTCATTTTTTTTATTCCTATAATTTCTCCAAATCATTAATCTACCTTAAAGTCTCTTTGAATTTAAAAGGTTAAAAGTTAATTTTTTTAAGAAAAAATGTAAAAATTTGGACCAAGTGGGATGTATAATACAAGCTGCTTACACTCCTATTTAGATTTTAATTAATTTTGGGATTTCATAAAAATCCGATTACCACCTTTTGTTAGGTGAGGAAAATCTAAAATGTGCCTGAGTTTAGATAACTACCAAATATATTCATTGTATTTGATTGACTGTCACCATTATTATTCAGATATATACTGCTGATTTTCAATTACAGCATAAAGCTAAAATTGTGCATTCAGCTATTGTTTTATGAAAGTTATCTTAAGAGCTTATTATAGTTAACCACGACGGCTCATAATGTATATCATTTTAAATATTAAAATATAATTTAAGATTATTATTTAAATAATTGAAGAATCAAAGTAATTTACTGTATTATAGAACTAAAAAAATTAAGAGAGATTTTCTGTAAATTACTATATTATAATTTAATAATAGTATGGTATCCAGCACCTTATATTAGCTTCAGAATCCAGCTTCTAAAGCTTCAGAATTATAGCATTAAAATTATATAAAAATCTTGAAATAATTATTTTTTCTCAAGTTCTAATGTCTATTTAATTGCTGATAGACTATATTTATACTTTCTATTTTATACATTCGCCATTCTTGTCTATTACTTTTAATTATTATCTTATGCATTTTACTCTTTGTCCTTGTAATTTGATTCACCTTTAACTTTTGAAATTTCACAAAAATTTAATTATTAAGAAGTTATTATATTGTATAGAGAGTACCTTTTTAGAACTAGTCTTTTCAAAGCTATATTCTGCTAAAACAAGTATGGTATCCTTAGCACCAGCTCTAAAGCTTCAGACATAGCTATATTGAGTAGCCATCTTGCAGTGACACCATTCAATATCATGCTAGTTAAACATTCTCATCTGCTGTACAATGCATACTTTTGATCAGATGTTCTGTTTTTTTTTTTGTTTTGCAAACACATTTTGTAAAAGAAATTTAAGCAAAAGAATGTAAACTTCCAAACAAAAAAAATTTGCTTACATGCAAATATATTGTATTAAATGGTTTTATTTCAGAATGTTTTTCCTTAAAACTGTTATAAATATTCATATTATGCTATACATATAAAACATTATGGTCAAGCATATCTGCCAGAATCAAAATGTTTTAAATGCCAATTTATTCAGAGAAACACAAATGACTTGGTTATTCAGCTAATTTATTAGTACAATTTTAATATAGACATTCATTTAATAAAAATTGTTCATTACCTGATTATCTTCTCTTTTAGATCCATCAGTCTGAATCTGTCGCCTTTCTTTAGATTATTGCCATTTTTTTGTAACATTCCATATCTAGGAAGTTGTTCACACACAAATGATAGCTCCCCAGATATGGTATCAATATCCATTGCTGAAATTTGATTGCTTGAAATTTCTATCGTACCACCTTCTTCCACCAATAA
Source organism: Nautilus pompilius (assembly GCA_018389105.1). Lineage (NCBI taxonomy): Eukaryota > Metazoa > Mollusca > Cephalopoda > Nautilida > Nautilidae > Nautilus > Nautilus pompilius. Next base: position 2,692,186 of record JACATO010000124.1, on the reverse strand, counting down.
TTTATTGGTAATAAACTCAGGTGGCTGATTATCAACAGGCTGGACTTCAATATCAAAATGTTTTCCAACAATTTTATTTTGAGTGGTATCTTGTATTGTGTACATAAATCGAACTAAGCATGATTCTGTTCCTATATCATTGGTGGGAGGCATGTATGCAACTTTAAGATGGTTGATATCCTCTTGAGTAAAAGACAATATTGGCGGAATTGAGGGATTTTTTCGAACCATAGTTAAGTTATGAGTTGCTATAAGTCTTCCAGCATCAGCCCTTTTAGAATTGTACACAAAGTAAGGTGGTACTGTTACAATGTACACCAGCTCTTTATTTGTGCTGTCTTTGTCCAGGTAGTGCAGCTGTGATTTGGTGAGGAAAGCAATATTAGTTTCCTGAACTTGCATGAACTGACTGGAAGTGAGAGACTGTATGGGAGGGTTGTTACTAATTGAATTTATGTGTATTTGAAATGTTTTTCTTTGAGAAACATTAGGTGGGTCCTGCTGATCCGTCAAAACAAATCCAAATGAATCTTCATGTATTCTTGTGTTCATGTGCTTGTAATAAACTTGGCCTTTCATCAGATTAGTTTGTGTAAACTTTTGAATTATTTGTCCTCTTTCATGAGGTCGTACTTTGAGAAAAATCTCGCCAGCCTTTGGTGTCTTAATAATGGTAAAGATAATTTTAGCATCAAGAGAATCTGTGTCATGAGCAAGCAGTGCATCATGATTAATGCGTCCAATACCCCCTTCATTTAATTCCAAACCCAAATTGTTCACAAGATATGGAGAACTATCATCTTTTGGTATGATTGTAATAGGAAAACTAGCACGAACAGTATTCCTTCCATCACTGATGCGTAATTCAATGCTATCCCGTGTGCTATCACTGTCATCATGCTGGTATACTACCAATCCTGACTGAATGTCAGTGGGAGTAAAATAAATTGAAGATTTCCCATTGATTTTCAGGTTACCATAATCTAAACCACCTTTTACAAATATTTTCACTTTTTCAATGTTATCCTTATCTACAATCTGCAAATTGTTAGGATAAATTGTTTGAGACTGACCTTCTAAGAGAACTAATCCAGTGTTGTAGGAAACACGTGGAGCATTTGTTGATGATGGCCTTACAGCAATGTGCAACATTATAGGCATGCTAGCAGCAAAATGACTATCAAACACTGTAAATTCAACAGTGTAGACCTTTCTTTCTGAATAACTAGTGTTTGGAGGTTGATATCCAATATGAAGATTATCTAGATCATCTTGAATAAAAGATGTGATAGACTGTGTATGATCATCTAAGCGAACAACATAGCCATTTCCTGGTCCAGGTGGTTTGCTTATGTTAAAAATCAGCTGGGATGCTGGAGTTTCATAGTCTTCAGCAGAAATAACACCTGGTATTAATGTGGTCAAGATAAACTGATCGACATCCATGATATACATGCTCTTAAATGATGCACGGGGTGGTGAGTTAGGAATTGCATCCTGAATAGTTATATAAATTGGGAAAAAAAATCTTTCAGTAATTTCCTTGTTTAATAAAGGATCATAGAGATTAATGACCAGAGGGAGATAATCAAGAATCGGTGATGGAGTTTTTACATGTTCATAGTGCAAATCCATCAAAAGAAACTCATGACAATCTTTTTTTATTGCTTCTATCAGCCTTCCCTTTTCTCCCAATACCATTTGTCCTGCAATAGGCCAATTGGATTTGTACCGTGAAAATCCCACTGAACAGGAAATATTTAAATTCCAACTGTATAAGAAATTAAGCACAGAAGAATCCAAAGCATTTGACAAGCTGCTCTCAGAAGTCACTGTGAGAGGCTTTAAACCTTTTGTTTTGATAATGTCATAGGATTCATTTTTTACTAGTATATGCAAGAAATGTATCGAGGATACAGTTTTCTTGTTGTAAAAACGATGTGACCGTAATTTGATTTTATCAGTGCTGAGTAATGGAGATCCACTGTGCACATATCTAACACTGTCCTCTGGGAAATGACAATCAAACACCTAAAAATAAATATAAAAATGTATTATTAATGATATAACATCTTTGTTAAGAGAAATAGCTGCATTGTAATGACTTTGCATTGTCAAAAAATTATGAATAAAATTATTTTTTTAAAATCATATGAAATAAATTTATCTGACACTTACAAAACAATTTGAAATCCATTATATGATACCTTTGTTTTAGTACTTATTCTCACAGAAATGATGATTTGATATTTTATCAAAATTAATGTAAAACCTGTTAGTTGTAAAACTATTGTAGAAACAGAAGGCAGATTTATTAACATCATGTAGTTTGGAATGTGACAGCAAAATCAAATTTTAATACAAAAAATTTCATGGTAACAATCTAAAACCAGACATAATTTTGCGAAACTATTTTGAATAATTAGTTGACATTTCAATTTTTAGCCAATGTATGGCATCAGTAGTTTAAATGTAATGAAAAATATAAACAAAAAACAGGTACCTAAAACTTTTTTATTTTAAGTATATTGTCTATAAATTAATTTAAAAAAGGGCATCTTTACAGAAAGCTCACATAAGGAGCATTTCATAAAGGCAGTCAAAGGTCTATTTTAAAAATTCATGTATGAAAATCTTTATGCCAAACCAGATATAGAATATATTTTAAAAAAATTAATTACAAAGATTTTAAGGTGTTTTTGTTGGCTTAAAAATACACATAATAAGCAAACATTTGTTTAAAATAAAAGTTGTCTAAATAAAGACAGAGATCTAAGCAAAACATGCAAAGTACTGAAATATCAAAGAATTTACAGATTGGTATTTAATGCATTCAACTTGTTCAACTCCTACCATGACTGATAAATTTAACATCTGTTCCAAACTGTCCTTATCAAATTACATAACAGTCACTCAATGGACATGCCAGTCAAAGGTCATTTCATGGTCTGTCATTTTTTAAATATCATATTTCACAAAAATTTTAACCTTACAAAAGAAACAAGTTTTTCTTAAGTCATATTGACTGGCTACTAATATAAAGTTTACAGCACATAGAAAACCGCTGTTAATCTATAGTTTATTTTAATCACATCATAGCAATGTTATTATATGAAAAACAATTTAGCACTTCCTTAGTTTTAAATGTAATTGTAAATATCTTAATATGCACAAGTTACTACTCCTATGTAAAAACTTTAAAACGAAAATTGAATTTGATAGGTAAATGACAATGGAAAACAACAAAAGATCCATTTTTATTATTGTATTAATATACAAATTAAACTTCATAGAACCACAGTTTAGAAAATGAATGAGATATTGATCATATGATCCAGTAAACATATTATTTTTATTGCAGTAGAGTCTTTTTAGTGTCATGCCTTGTTTAAAACAATATAGTAGTTTTACTACCTACAAATCTGAAAATAAACAAATAAAATTCAAGTTTGCCTAATTTTATTTTCTTATGCAAGTTTTTAACTAGGATTCTGTTTAATTTTTTTGTAATTGGAAATTAATAAAAATAAAAACAGATTAACAAAGTAAATATTCGTTTTTAAAGTTGTGGAAGGTATTAATTTATATTAAATACAATCACAATCTAAACTAATAATAATTTGGAAAATTTTCTACATTTTAAATAAACTAATAAATGCAATACATGATACTGTGTTTTATGTATTTAATCTATTATAAATTTGAATAAGATATCATGGTATTAAGAGAATTTTGCTTTAAGAGATTATGCAAACATGTATCATACAGTCTGTTTCTTTTATGCTTAAAGATAACTTAATGAATATAAGCACATTTTTAATGTTTAACTCATAATGATTCTTATTTATTATACACTATTGCCATATAATGAATTTACTAGCTTAAGAAAAGAAATATTGATATTACTTCAGTCATAATTAAGTTTTTAAATATTATTCATACTAATAGTGACAATGAAATCAGCTCATAATTTGAACTTTTAGGCAGTGCCTGCTAATTGAAGCATTTCAGTGGCACCTACTATTCTAATAGGATTAATTTATTATCAGTTAGTATAAATTTAAATTATTTGCTTTACTATAAAAGCTTTTTAATACAGTATTTACCACAAAAATCTACTAAAAAGTGTTTTTGTTATAATTACTTGGTTGACTTCAAAAAAAAAGGAAAAAATACTAAAAAATAATAACCAAAAAAATTTGTGGACACCAAACTAGATTGAAAACCAGATCAGTTTTCAATAGTACAAAGCATCTAGTAATAATTAAAGATGTCTTTTCTTTCTATCTTTTGAAAAGACCTACTGGTTTTAAGCACAGCTTTAATTTGTTCTCAAACATTATCTACAAGGTCATGAGCTTTTTTTTAAATCACAGTTGTTAAAGTTTCTCTATAATTTAAAATTGCATATGACTAAAAATGCATTACAAGGGAAAATGGTACAAATGTTATTTTTTTCATGGCAAGGCAATTTTTGTGCAGATTTTAAAATGTAATTTTGAGTATGCTCTTTTCATGTGTATATATAATCAGGTTTTTCATGTAGATTATCAATCCAGCTAAGCTTGTCTGTGATTACCTGTAATTCAATGAAAGGACTTTTTGTGGGGTTTAGTTGAAGTTGTCAAGACAAAAACAATCCTGCTAAAAATGTTCAGCTATGGTTAACCTATTTTTAACTCATGGTAATTGGTGTATTTCTGCAGTACCTGCTAGATTTCAGATAAAACTAATTTTACCTAGCATGTACAGATTCTTTAATTCCTTTGTACTCAATCAACTTTGCATCGATTGATTAATCCTACTTAGAGCAGAGTATCTGATTAAAACTAAATGCTTAGAAAACAAAACAAAAATCTCTGCAAATACTAATTTATGAATTCATAATTATACATGAGCAGGCTAAAAACACTTGCTGCAAATAAATAATTTTAAAAACAAAAGAAACCAGCCATAAAAGTTATAAGAAACTTGCTCTAAATTGGAGCTCCTTTTGGACAATTTTCTTTTTTAATTAAAAACAAGCAAACTCTGCTCTGGTCTCCTATTCAAAATAAAAAACAAACAAAAAAACAAAACTCATAAATGATCTAAATCATAAAAGTTCAAGCTGACCCAGGAAACTGAACAATATTATTTCTAAAAGACTAAAGTGCTTCTTTTGAGACTTTATATTATAATCGTTAAAGCAAACAAACATCACCACCAACAAGAAAACACACAAATGCCTACTTGTCCAAATTATTTGACATTTAGCTGGTCTTCAGTATCAAAACCAAAATATCTGGTGTGCAAAATATTTTAATGCAACTCAAAAGATTAATGTTAATAAACTAAACATAGGCTGTAAAATTTCAAAATATTTGATAAAAATGTCATAAAAGTTTCCTTCTACTTCTATTGTATATGCTTTAAGAATATAAATTATACTGATAAGATAGTACATTAGTGAATATTTTCTTTACATAAAGAATGGTAAATTAATATAAATTTCATGCTGCCAAATTTACACAGAATTAACCAATGAAATTTAAAATTATAAGTTTATTTTATATGATATTTTCATCTAAAATTCTATCCTTCTTTAAAGAGACAATGATTATGGTAGTTCTTAGACTGACCAACCACACCCACAGTATCAACTTGGTTAAAACAACAAAGTAGAAAAGTCAACAGAAAAACAAATTTTTTCTCTCAAAATAGAGTTCTTGCCTACAAAGAGTTTTAAAAACTAGGTAGAGAAAAGGCATGTTTTTGAGGATAGGCTGACACTTAAACCAAGTCACACATCTTAGCATATAACCTGGCTTGTCGTCTTCTTTTTTTTTGAGAAAACAATTTGTGTAACATAATCTGTATTAACTAAACATTAAAATGTCAGTTAAGAAGTGAGATTTGTGAAAATAAATGTCCAAAAATGTTTTGTATTTATTTTTTACCTTTCTTTTGTATCATTTCTACAAATATCTTAACCATTAACTAATAAAAAAAGGGCTGATCCAAGACTGAGACTAGTGAAAAACCAATCTCAGCCGAACAGTTTGATAATACTTATGGAATATTAATTATGCAGAGTGTTTGGGCATTCTTCCATTCTGGTTTTTCATCAAGTGGATAATTTACCTATATATTATTTTGTATACAGACCACTGGTAATTCAACAGAATAAAATAATGTAATAGTGCTAGACTATAAATAAATTTCCTGTGGACTTTTATACAACCCTATGAAGTAACATAATTTCCATCAATTCTTACAGACTCATATATTTTGTAATGCAGGTATTATAGTTATAAATTAGACACTCAGCTAATGAAAATTAAATAGGCAACCTTTTTTAAATTATTATTCTACTGTAATTAAAAATTATTTCTGAAAAAAATTATAAATATTAGGTAATTTGCAGCAAAAAATAAATCTGCTATCTTTTGAATCAGCAACAACAAATTTCAGATAAAAATGAAAATGGTTCTGCGTGAAGACTACTCATACCTACTATTATCATCATCCATAAAAAGTCATATAGATGCAATTTCATTTTTTTGCTGTTTTTAAAATAAAAACAAATTCAATTTCCAGAACTTTCTTATAAAATAAAATTCATAGAATTTTTTTTTTAAATAAACCATATAACAGTTAGTATGAAAACGTTTTTTTGTATTTTGTCATGACAATAAAAAGATGCAATACCCAGAAGTCCCCCCCCCCCAGAGCTGCAGTAGGTAATACTCTTACTGCATGGCTGACAAATCTGATGAACAAATAATACGTTTATGTTGTAAATACTTTTCTTATCTAAGTAGATTTGAAATTAGATGGTCCTATACTATAAATTTTATGTAGCAGTTTCTGAAACTTTTTTTGTTTTTTTTCCTGATTTATTAAGGTTGTAAAGGAAACACTTTGGATAACCATGAAACACAATTCAAAATGAGTCAGCACAGTAAGACAAATAAAAAATATAATTCAAGTGTAAACTTGAGCAATCAAATGTTTGCTGTTAGTAGTAAATATTAACTTTGTTTAGTTAAAAAAGGCTGATGCAATTCTCTGTTATTTTCCAGTTTTACTACAGTTAAAGCTGTCTTGTTCTATCTAAGTACTATTTTATGTAAGTGAAACAGTTCTAAATACCAAAGGTGTCTGGTTTTTTTAAACAATCTTTTGAAATTTGATATTTATTTTCATTACTTTAAGAATATGGTCTAGTTGCTTTTATGTAAGATTTGCATATATATATATATACACATACACACTCCTTAAGTATATTATTCAACAAAAACATATTGCAAAGCATATTTTTATGAAATAAGGTTAAAATAAAATATTTTTTAAAGGAGAGCAGAGAGACAGTTTGCACCAAATCTACAAACTGAAAGACTTTTGGAAAATAAAATATTAGGTGTCATCTTTGGTTGGGTAGCTATTTTGTAACATCCAGTAAAGACATCGAATTCTTATGTATCTACTTAAATGCTTAATTAAAAAGACTACAAGATTTTCAAAATCTTGAAAATTTTCAAAACAGTTCTACTATGCATCTTTCTGCATGTTTTATTACATCTGAAATACTTTAATGTGTTTATATATAATTAAAAAGGATAACACTTTTTACCGCCACGTATGGCCAGTTTGAACACACAAATATGTTTGTTTTTAAAACAAAAATAAGCTTTTTAAATAATTTTAAAATCGATTAAAAACTTTAATTTCCCAAACATAGGCGCAAAATTCCTATGAAGTGGCACCACTTGTTTATGGATGTGTGCAGAAAAGATTTAGAGAAAGTCATAAAAATTATCCATTATCAGCTGTGTGAGAAATGCAAGTAATTATCGCTGAGTAGCCGGTGGCTGTCTTAAGCCCCCTCCCCAGAGTTCGTTCAGCTTGTAAACATATCATAATATACCCCTCTCTCAGAGCAGACTCCCCTCTCCCCCACCTCCAATCAGTAACTGCACGTTCTTTTCAGCATTACCATAGCATGGATCCTAGAAAAGATCTTTTTCTGGGTGAGTAATTTTTTGTAACCCACGCACTCCGAATCACAGCACAGCTAAGTAGTTCACACAAACTTGCTATTATTTCCCCTCAGTCAGATGTATTTCGGTGTGAAGTTCAACTGTTAAAGAAACCAGTCAAATAAGTTTATATCACCCTCACTTCGACTGAATATTTATTTATTCTCTGCCGGCATTTAATATTCACATAACCCTGAATGCTGTCCAGAACAAAGTAAAACAAAATCAAATACACTATTAACAGTTTTGCATTAATTGTTATAAGTTGCTAATCAAACAGGTGAAAGAGAGCACGAATTTGTTTCTCTACGTACAGCTTATGTATTATCTCCAATTCTTTATTATTATTATTATTATTATTATTATTATTATTATTATTATTATTATTATTATTATTATTAAAAAGGAAAGACAAAGCCATTTTGGTTCTGTTAGAACACCAGAAGATAAAGGAACGCAGTCGATCAGTTTATACAGAAATGTTTAGAAGATCTAATATAAACTCTGTCTGATAAATCGCCCAGTTCTCTCTCGAGCAAACGTGAAGCACTATTTATTTGGCAGCTAAAAAATTACTCCGACTAAATTAATAATATCAGCATTTATTTAAATTAATATCACAAATTCCAATACTGTCCGTCTTGGAAGTAAGATCCGATCTTATATTCAATAATATTTAAAGTTTAAGTTCCCGATGTTGACAGACGGGGGCATGAGAAGAAAATCTTTAAAATTTAAAAAACACAAAAACAACACAACAGTGCCAAACTAACTCGTAAATAACTGTTTGGTCTCTCTCTCCTCTCCCCCTCTCCTCCCCCTCTCTCTCTCCTCTCTCTCTCCATCTCTCTCCTCTCTCTCTCTCTCTCTCTCCATCCTCATATCTCTCTCTCTCCCTCTCCCCATCCTCATCTCTCTCCCTCTCTCTCTCCATCCTCATCCTCTCTCTCTCTCTCTCTCTCCATCCTCATCTCTCTCTCTCTCTCTCTCTCTCTCCTCTCCCCGGTGAACAGCGGCAAACATTCCAAAAGAAAAGTACTACTGTACAAACCTGCGGTTCCAGGTAACCCACGCGCTGGGTAATAGGATCGTTGGTAATCACTTCCACTCGACATTTCTCGCCTTTCTCCGAGTCCTGAAAAACCAGGTCCTGCGGTTCCAGGTAAACCGATCGACCGATTTTGACAGATAAATCCCTCTTGAGAAAGGCGAGCTGACAACAGCAAATCGCCGCCTGCAGTCCGAGCCAGAGTAGCAGATAAAACAACTCCATGCCTGTACCGTCCGTCCGCCCGCCTGCCTCCTCTACTCAGCTACAGATTGCAATCCGTACGAATGCGTGGCTATCTGCAACAAGAGCAAGCACACAAACAAACATGAGAGCGAGCGGTGATACACCGGTATGCGTGCACGCGACGACTGTACCATATTGGATTCTGTCTTTCGAGCCATGTAATGACCGGGACAAGATAGGTCTTCTCTATTCTCCGGGGTGGTGTAAGTAACGACTGTTCACACGACACACGGGGTTATTAAGCACTCAACTATTCAGCCGACCGAATGCATGTAAACCAAAACTTTTACCTTCTTTCCTGTCTTATCTCTCCCCCCCCCCCACACACACAACCCCTCCCCCCCAGAATATAAGCCTTTCCTTCTATGTTCCCATGCTGACGGGAAGCTCCAGACAGGGCTACCGATTTCATACCTGTCATCGCCGAAGACCCTGCCGAACGCAGGAACATTTCGCACAAACCGACAAACCCTTCTCAAAGCAGGGGTCTGGGACAGACACCCAGAAGAAAGCCGCCACAAACAAAGGGTCCGAACGAGAAAGCTCGTTATCATTTATCTCAAAGATTATTCCTTGCAATTTATCCTCTTCACGCGTTCAGCAGGCGAACAGGAATCCGGCGCCGACACCGAACGGGCGGGCGACCGACTGACTGACTGCACGAGCCGACTGCTGTTCAGTTCGCGGCGCCTGGGATGAGAGGGATCGGAGAACATCGCAATGAAACGCGTGTCTGCGAGTCGCCTCACTTGGCGGAGATGTGCGGGCGAGAGCCTGAGCGAACATAACGGGGAGCTTTCCCTCTGCCGCCGTCCGCCACCGGAGAGCAATTCGTCGTGGTTAACCTACCTACACCTGGCATTCCGTGATTAATCACCTAGGACTTGAAACGGAGCAGAAATGGAAATATCCCGACGTTTAGCCTTTCATTAAGATTGCATCCAACACAATTAGAGCCGTCTGAACGTTGCAACCTCCGGCGTCGTTATTAATATTAACAACAGTATTACTAGTAATACTAATGCGATAAGACCAGTGCTATTAATCCGCTAAAAATTAAAAAAAAAACAAAAGCCCCAACAAAAACTTAGAACAGTAGTTACCGTCTTACCTATGCTACAGCTGCGAGCAACATCAGCAACCGTCGGTGAGCACGCATCTCGTCGACAGATTCTCCCTTTAGTAAGGAGGTACCTACAGCACAGTACACATACAATCCCTCTCCTCGCAGTGCCACCGCCAGATCCTGCTGCCATCGCAGGCCGGCAGACAAACAGCTAATCACTATCAATTTCTCTCCTCACATCGTGGCCGGTGGTGGATGGAGGTTCCACACTCGGTGCAGTGCATGGTTGTTTGTTCTCTCTCTCTCCCCCCCCGGATACAGCGGTAAAAGTTAGCTAGCCGCCGCCGCCGCCAGAGGTCTCGGCAACACGCCTGGGCTTTGGGTATACAACACCAGTTACACGGTCGGGGTCACACGATAGGGAGATGAGATTGGGGGGGGTTATTATTATTATTTTTAAATAAAGGAAAAAAAGGAACTTCGATGCCGAACCTTTCCTTCAACGGCGATGACAAAGACGTGGTTTGCTTGTCGCTGTCCTGGCATAGCGCGTGTCAAGGTTATGCACGAAAACTTGGTCGACGAAGACTAGGGGAGCGGGTAAGCGAGCGCTTCCTCCACTCAGCCATGTTGTGTGTGTGTGTGTGTGTGTGTGTCGTCTGCTCGTCGCTATACCGGCACTTCGGTCGGTAGACTCGGGATTCTCTGTCACACCATGATCGATGCGAACGGGATCAACCAACTTAGCTAATCTCTCGTCCAGGCCCCAACAATCTGTAAAACCGTACGTCTTCTACTCTCCCGCTCTCTTTGTCAGACTCCCACCGCCCTGACCCTGGCGGCGGACCCTTCCCAAGAGCCGTCTGCCCCTCCCCCTCCCTCCACGCCTTAATATCACAACACCACCGCGGCGCTCGCTCCAGCTCCACAATGGCAGCAGTGAGGCCTCTGCCGTTATTTCATTTTCGCGTGAATGAATGTAAAGCTGAAGGTGGACGTCGACAATCGATGTCTTAGGGTTCGCCTGTCAGCCAGCTTTGCAAACCGAGAGTGCCAGATTTAATACATTAATCTTTCCATGCTCTCACCTGGCTGCAGGCAGGTGATGCAAAATTAACGTTACAACTGATAGCTATCGGAATTTTTAGCTCTCGTGTATCTCTTCTCCTTAAATAGATACGTAGGTACTGCATACAAACAATTATGGTACCTCTATCGCACCGCCAGACATACCATTTTTTTTTAAATGTACAAAAATATTTACAGTATGTCCCTTCCTATAATTGGGTAGCATCTGTTCAAATATAAAGGTAAGCAAATATAGCAATCACTTTGACAAACACCTATTTTGAAATGCTGAAGTATATAAATTGATAAACTTACATATGTCCGAATATAAAAACGGACATCAACTTACGAATAGTATTTTAAAATAGTAAAAATGGCCACGCTAGTTGCCTTCAATTAGAAAGAAATTCAATATAATAATGATAACAATAACAAAAATATCATCATTATCATCTTGTCGTTTTTATTTTCAAATTACTCAGGCTACGTTGGAGACGTCAGTGGTTTTATAATGGTTGGTCTACCAGGCAATGGCATCGCTACGTTGGTCAATCCTTTTCGCAATGTTCTTGAGATTCCCAAAATGGCTACTTGTTACAGAAAAACATTTTGGGCACCAGGAATCTTTTCAAACCATTCTTCAATCTCTCATACACTACTCCTGTAGTAGTACCAATCACATTAGGTATCACCTTCTCCTCATCTGGCACATTTTACCGCATCCGACTCGCAGGTCAGCATATTTTTTAGCTTCTCTCTCTCACATAGTAGTTACTGTTAGTGGCGACATCTATCAACTGACACGTGCTTCAGTTTTCCCTTAATAATAATATCTTACATCTGTCTGTATGGACCTGTGCATACCAAACTATGGTCACGATCTGGTGCCTACAGGTTTATATTCGCACCAGTTAGTTACTGAAGTACCCATCTTGTTGTCCAATGAAGGCAGTTAGCGACATCGTTGTCTTCCCAGTACTCGGTATGTGCCAGAACTGGGGCAGGCAGGTACGGTGGTAGGATCAACTGTTTCTGGAGACTGACGACACACCCTGCACAAGAGAGATTTACATTTTTTCTTCAGAATTATTCTCGTAGTAAGCATGTGACTCTTGCGCTTCGATCAGGAGGGATTCAGTTTCTGCTTTACGATCACCAATGATGAACTCGTATGATGATGATGATTATTATTATTATTATTATTATTATTATTATTATTATTATTATTATTATTATTATTATTATTATTATTACGCTGTAGGAAATAGGAGATATGCACATTTCTCACATCTCTCATTTTCCTATCGCTTTAACAGTATTCTCAGCATTCGAGGAAGGTCAAAGATGGCGAATCCATAACTGAACCAAGTTTCCGCAACTGCTTTACTTTTGTTTTCTAATTTTAATTATTTATTTTTTTTTTTTTTTTAAAAGAACTTGAATAAATGACGGGTGTAATTACATCAAAATAACATCTTTCATTCCTTCAAAGAGGGGACGTGAGCATTTGTGGGGGTGGGAGAAGAAGAAGAAGAAGGGTATTACCATCGTCAACGAAACCAATCAACAGTACGGTTTTACTTTTCTTTCACTAAGTTTTTCAATTTAGCAATGCCGTGGTGACTATTATACGAGCTGTTCTTCAGATCAGATCCCTATGCAGTGGAGTACCGGGTGACCCTGCCAGGCCAGACAGGACCGCTTTAATAAAATAATGGTTCGTTCACCTGCGCTCCACATGAAAGTTAACTTTACAGAATAGCGAAGGTACAGAATGCAGGAAAAAATTAAAGAAGATTTTACATGGAAAAAGAAAAAAAAAAACCAACGAAAAATTTTAAAACGGCTGCTGCTCCATGTTGTTAAGAATGCAGTAAATGTTGCTACTCACAATTGGTTTCCCTTAGGAAATGTAATAGTGAAGCCATGTTGGTGGGTGGGGGGGGGGGGGAGATTGTTCCGAGCGCACGCACGGCATCGCGGACGATCTTCGGTTCTAATTGGACTGATTACGACCAATCAAAAGGACGGACACAAAAAATAGCCTTTTCCTACTTTTCAATGGCCTTACTGCAAATCCGAAAACTGCCAGATCATTCTGAATAATGTATTTATTACTTTCAACTGGTTTCCGCTGCTTGAATTTAAAAGTGTAGCTCTCATTGCTTTTCCAAGTTCATTTTTTTTTTTTTTGCGATGAAAGAGCAAGTAAAATCAAAATAGGATTGCCAAGATGAAACGAATATTATTATTATTATTATTATTATTATTATTATTATTATTATTATTTATTATTATTATTATTATTATTATTATTATTAAAGTAATAATAGAAAGAGAATTTTAGTAACGCATTTTGATGTCTCCGCAGTCTGGGAATTTTGAATAACTGTTAATGATGTAAAAGCTTAAACAAAACACTTTAAAATATAACTGCCATCTAAACAAAGTAGTTCAGAAAAAAAAAAAAAAATAGAACTTCTTGAGTAAGATTGTAGTTACGGTTACCAAATAACATCAAGTGGTTTGACCTGAATTTAGTCAGTTACCAGGTACCAATAAAGAGCGATGCAGACAACTTGAAGAGCAATTCTGTTTTATACGCATGTTATATATATACCCTTCCATTTTTTTTTTTTTACCACCATGTATGTCACATGATCAAGTGTGGTAAACTGCATGACCGTCACGTGTAGATCACGTGATTATTAGCCAAAGTATGTCTGAAAATCTTAATACATGCAACCGAAAATTACGCTGACTATTAAGCCTACAGCAGCACATTTCACATTTTTACCGAGGTTACGTGATGATGGCTCGTACCTGCAAGATAACCTATTTTCCCACACCTGGTTTAGAAGATCGTGCCACGCAGGTAAAAAAACAGTGATATAGAACACTGATGAAAACATACGGAGATTAAGTTTTTGTTGAGCAATATAGTCTTGAACATTTTGGACATGATCACGAGATCATTCTGTAAACCGTTATGGGATGTGCGTGGACTTTCGCTACCACATGTGTCAGGGCGAGACATATGAATGATCGCATTGTTTATATTTATAAAACAAAAGGTAAACAGCCTCGAGAAACGAAACTACTTTCTTGCTTACTTTCAAGGAGTGTGGTCAGTAACGTTTGAGAAATTTTAAATATGTAGCTGATATTAGTGCCAAACTTGCTGTATTTCTCAGCCAAAGACACTGGTTTAGCTTCTTAAAGAAATACTAAAATTCATCCATGTAGCATATTATATCGCTATTTGTGATTCGCTTTCAGCGCTAAAATTATTAATCATGATTTATCAAATGCACGTAAGAATGAAATATTCTCATATCGAAAACCGCTAATTTGTGTCTTTTTTTTTAGCTATTTTGAGCTGAAAGTAGGAAAATTAATCCAATGCCATGCAGCGCAGTTATTACGCACGCACAACTATGACGCGCTTGAAGTTGTTAGCAAATTCCGAAATAATAAAATAGTTTCCAATTGTTACATTATACAGACTTGCTTAATGGGCTGACGCTGTAATAGGATAGTCATATGCAAATCGAATTTCAAGGGTTTCCAGAAGAATGCAACGAGGAAGTTGGTCTGGAAACTGTCGCTCGATGAGAAGTTTTGTGAGAGAGCGAGCGATTTAAGTGATTATTTTGAAATAATTCATTGACCCATCTTTCGCAAACTCAAATTAAACTTAAAAAAAAAACAACAAAGCAACAAGACAAACAACTGTTTTGCCGGACAGTGAACTTCATAAATACAAATCTTTTTTTGGAGTACAGGAAAAAGAATTTCTTGGTTTTATTATTATTATTATTTCTTTTTAACCAAAACATTTTAATTTCATTTTTACTTCATTTGTGTGACAACCAGACTGGAATGACATTTCTTTTCAAGTGGTCTCACTACTAATACGAACAAACCCACGCCAGCGTGGTGTATTAACATAGCCATTGTTGACTCGGTTCTTTAGCTTCTTTTTAAAATGCAGTAAGTGGTTCAGAGCCTTTATTGGTTGAGTCACACAAACGTATTTTTGTGAACAATTTTGTATTTCATAAGGACGAGACCTATTTCGGCCCCCCCTCCCATTTCCCGGAGACCTCTAAGGCTGATAATGCGCAAGTATACAATGTCAAGAAGTACGTGTGCGGCCTTCAACGTCTGGTCATGCATGCTTCACACATCCTCTGGCGACATACATGTATGTAGAACGCCAAGGATGTTGGATAAAATCAGATTTAGATATTTCAAAAACAACAGAGATGATACAGCACTTTGCTGAGTATTTCTATTTTCAGTTGCCCAGTGATTATTGGCCATCCAAGGCGGTCAAAATGTAACTTTTTTAAAATGCAGCTCAGAAAAGATCCCAATTATACATACTACATTAAGGTTTTTGTGAATGTGTAACTTCTGAAATCCCCATATACTACCCAATTGAAAACAAACAACAATATATAACGCATCGTCTAGGTTATAATCCACAATTTTGATTGGTTTCCAATTTATATACTGTCACATTTGACAGCCATTTAGTGCTGAAAGATGTGGTGAAAAAATACAGCACAGGGGAGGTAATACAGTTGTATTTCCTAAATTTTCATCTGAATATTACGTTTCATATAATTAAAATTTACAAAATTTATATTAATTCAAGTAGATTATATATTACAAATCCATGGTAACGGCAGAAATCATTAAAATAGTCTTATCAAACTTGTAGTTGCACGCATTTTTGGTATTATTTTATATTGTATTTCATTAATTTAGTTTTTAAGAATAGAAAATATGAAAAGGAAATTTATAAAAATAATATTTTATTATCTCCCCTGGACTGCATATCCAAAAAAGCATTTTGGTTTATTTCCAAGCGAAAAGATATTCGCATTTTTAATTTTCCTGACATTTTAGAACTCTACAAATTCTTTAAAGTTTTATTTTTTAAAAAATTTTCATGAATTCTATTTTTAAAATGAATAAATAAAATACAAGAAAGTGGTAGGGAATGAAGCCAAAAAGTGCCAGTATTTTTGCTAATCTTTACTATGTGTATTCTTTTTGAAACTTGTTTATTGTAGGTTGTCTCTGAGTATTTGACTGATAACTAAGAACGATGCACGATGCCTATCTGGACAAGGTAGGATCGAAATTATGGTGCTCTGTCTACAACTTTATCTCCTGTTTCCCCTCACAGTCGGATCTTACATATATACTGGCTCACCGGGTTGAACAGTTCTAAGAGGTTCATACTGAAGTTGTTGTTTGGCAGATCATCTTTTCAGGTCAACTCGAAGTTTGGTCTTTTTTTGGTCGGACTGAGAAAAGAAGAATAGGTGCAGTGGGGCGACGTTTACTGCTCATCAACGATTCTTTTGGACAGTAGTAATCATTCTCAAGTGAAGTGGAACGGTTTGCTAGTAACTCTGGATAAGAACCATTAGTTAATTAGATGTGAGTATTCATTGTCTGCACAGCATGTTCAACTTCTCCGTTCCGCTGTGGATACCTTGAAATAACTGTAATTCGAGTGAACCCATAGGTTTGAGCAAATTATTCGAATTTGTTGAATTTCAGGGAATACTGTTAGATCTCTGATTCTGGTATACCATGTCTACAGAAGATTGATTTGGTTGCTCATTTACGCGACGAGACGAAGCACTAAAAAGATGAGCCATTTCTCCTATATCGTAAACAGGAGTAAACAACGTTAAAGCGAGTTCTGTACAGAGAAGTCAGCGATGGTTTCTTCTATAGTCGTTGAGGAAACTCAGAGAATCGCAGGATCCTTACGTTAGCAGCACTCATTACAATTTCTGCCAGCCGTCTTAATTTGAGGATGAAGACCAGGACACCAAACAGAGTGACGAGCAAGTTTTCTAGTCTTGTGGATGATTTGATAACCTGGATACAGATTACAGTGTTATGTTGCTTTCAAATAGGAATCAGAATTCTTGTTTCTCTCAAAAATATGCCATATTTTACACTGAGCGCTTCTGTAACTTTCCAGTAAGATGTTATTTATCCATATTCTGCTTAATCGTTCGAAGATAATGATGCTTGAGATAAAGAATCTGCTGTTGTGAAATTATTTCCAGATACATGAATTTCAGTACAAGAATAACTTATGTCAAATTCAACAAAACAGAATACGCTAAAGCAAAATATCCAGATCTTTGCTCTTCGATAATGGTAGGGAGGGGGTATGATAAGTTTTGATCTTAGATTTCTTTTAAATAATCTATTAGCAAATCTCTCAACTTCGTGTGATAACAAGAGCTTCTTTTAGATCTTTACGCATCCGTGTTAATACAAATGTTACAAATCTCTATTGGCTGTCACTTTTGTTTCTGACTGATGACTGCACCTAATCCAAAGAATTATGCATCTAAGGAAATAAGAAACTAACTATCTGCTTGATCATCCCTAACATAAATAAAAGTACTAACCTGCTTATTTTCATCTTCTTGGGGAAAATATGGTACGTCGCAGGATCGCTCGAAACGCATGATACATTCCGGCCGAATGGTCCAGCGCCAACAAAATGTCGAATTTGTCTGGCTGGAACGTGGTGATCTTCGCGGGCTGCTAATGTCACGACAGACTCCTGCAATATTTGGCTACGGGAAAACTGATCAGGGTGTTCGATAAAATCTGAAGAGATCCGCGCTTCTGACACCACGTGATGTTTGTTCTAAGTCGGCTGTAGGTAGCTGTATGATAGCTGAAGGAAAAAAGCCGTCTTTCGTTTTTCCTCCCGTAGCATATGCAACTGCCAATAGTAGTTACGTATCTGAGCACCACAGAAACCACGTGAGACGTCACACTCTACATGGGCCTATGGCCTAAACTGTCCTCAGCGGGTATCGCCAACATCGGTGGAGCCAGTGTTGTCGGCGGCCAGACAAGCTCGCTATATTACAGTTAGCGTTCGCGCAAAGACTCCTTTACAGGTTATATATTAAACTTTCGGGAAATCGCGAGTTACTGTAGGCTTGGGTCAATTCGATGACTTCAAGCGGTGAGCTAGTAAAAGCACTAAAACTCGAAGCTGCCAAATGTCTTCCAGATTGCCCCCAAAACCCCTTAACTGATCGCCTAGCCGATGATAGAAAACGTATGCACAGAGTCTCGTAGCAGCGGGGCTAGTGAAAATGCACACCAGATCCGACGCTGAACATGCCTCTCCTACTGCAGTGCAGTCTTGATGTTTCTATGTGCCGTGGCGGTTGTCAGATGAAGAGAGAAGATTAATCACACCGCTTAGATTTCCGTTCGAGTCGTTATCGCCTCAAATGACGGTGGAGGGAGAGAGAGAGAGTTCCACAATCTGGGTATTGTCCGCGAAAGTCACTAATATATCGAACACCGCGGCTGTCACGATCATCGGTCCATCTATCAGCTGATTTGTCCGGAACAATGGTTGGTGACGCGCAAAATACACACTTATTCAAAAGAAATACTAAAAATAAATTTTAAACTTGCAACTTTGTTAATTCATAGATAATTAATGTTTAATTATGGTACTGCATATATTTTAAAGATATAATGAATACCTGTCATCTGAATTATTATTTTTACTCTGAAACCTATTTCTTTCGAACAGTTTACTTTCCATACACGTTGTTTCAAAAGCCACCGCATATGTATGCACAAACTCACCTGAGCACCTGGAGGGACATTTTCATAGGCAACCAAAGACCAAAAAAAAATAAATCAAGATCAACCTCAACTTATGAACAAATCATCACTAGGTCAACCCTGATTTGATAACACTGGCCAACACCTTTTCACTTTTTTTCTGCTGACTAAGATCGGACACTTGTTTTTAACTAATTTTGGGGCGCTGATTTCAAAAAATAAAGTCGGTTTTTTGCCTGTCACATCAAGTTTTTGTTCTACAGCATTTTGCATTTGTCCAAGTTTTTGTTCTGCGGGATCTTAAAATGGCTAATTTTTTACTTGGTCAACAAGGAGGATACACGAAATATCCATGTTTCTCGTGCCTGTGGGATAGTAGAGCTAAGGACAAGCATTGGACTCAGAAGAACTGGCCGGTGAGAACATGCTTAAATGTCGGAGAACCAGATATCAAAACCCAACCACTAGTAGATCGGGTAAAATCATCTTTCCTCCTCTCCACATCAAATTGGGTCTAATGAAGCAGTATGTTAAAGCTCTGAGCACAGAAGGTGACTGTTTTAAGTAAATATGCACAACATTTCCTAGCCTCACGCGCCACAAATCAGAAAACTGATGAGAGATCAACATTTCACAAGCTCCATTAATGATATGGAGAAAAGAGCATGGAATTCTTTCGTGGCTGTTGTGAAAAATTTCCTGGGAAACAAGAAAGCTGAAAATTACAAAGATATTATTCAAACGTTGCTTAAGAATTTTAATCGTCTGGGTTGCAACACGAGCATAAAGATTCATTTCCTCAACAATCATCTTGATAAATTTCCTGAAAATCTAGGTGACGTAAGTGATGAGTAAGGTGAAAGGTTCCATCAAGACATACAAGCTATGGAGGAGCGATACCAAGGAAGGTGGGATACTCACGTGATGGCCGACTACTGTTGGAGTATTAAGAGAGTCTGTCTGGAAATGAAGCACTCCAAAAAGCCTACAAGCGAAAATCATATCCATGAAGGAAGAATGTGTCATTTACTGATATCAGTTAATGTAAATAAACCCATGTCTGTCATTGTTTTGTTTGTACGGTATTCTAAATGAAATGATAAGAATAGGAATTGAGGTGATTGTGGAAATCATTGTAATCGGCTACTTTTTAATGGCGATTGATCGAAAATGGGGGTATCCTGTAGAGCAAAAGCTTGACGTGATAGGCAAATGCCGATGTGATATTTGAGTTCAGCGCCCCCCCAAACTAGTCAGAAACAAGTCTCAGATATAAGTCAGCAAAAATTCTGCTGACCAGAGTAATCGATAGGTGTTACGCTGTAACATCTCCAAGCTCTCCTCTACACGACGTTAAAGCAATCCTTACATACACACTACTGAATACATTCACACATGCAAAAAGCTGCGGTGTTCAAATTATCATCGAAGGAATTTCCACATCGTCTTAAATAATAAGCATGTTTGCTACCATCGTTTAAGAACTACGTCGCGTTGCTGCGGAGGTGAACACCTCAATCGTCGCAAATGGTTCCCCAGCTAACGGGATTTCTGTAGCGGTTTACCAAGATTTGATGACTTCATCACATAGGTTGAGAGCGATCGACGCGTGTATTTTCTTCTCTGCTTGATTATTCCTCGTGTTCTGTGTAGCTCGGGAATTTGCTGCTGCGAGCGACTATAGATTTCTGCACATAAAAGAAAAGAGAGAGAGAGAAGTGTATATGGCTATCTATGAGATGCATGTTGATGCTACGACCAGAACGAAAAGACAGCCGGGCCTCGGGCGAAGTCGGGTCGTGGCAGCTTGGGCCAGCTGATGGGTCTTAGACGTCATGTATATGCCACTGCGAGTGATCATCGCAAAAGGTACGTAAACTCTGGCGTTACCTGACCTACAAAATATCAACGTGATCGATAAACTGTGTTGTCATATGTTCAGTAATATTTATACTTCCTTTCTGACATTTTCTTTCGCGGGTGCGATTGCATTTTATACGATGGTCACCGAACAACACAAGGTCGAGTATTTCTGTGCTTTAGCAGTTATTTATCTGCTGCGTGTTCAGCCCGTCTGAAAACAGCATCGGGGAACAGCTGATCTCTTCATCTGAATAATACTCGTACGACCAGGTTATATCGAACGTGTGTGTACAACACACCTACGTAAAATACCCTTGTATAATAACACAGGAAAACGCGCGCGCATCTATGTGTAACTGATAGTTTAAGATGATTTGGAAATATTTAGAAATAAAAGATACCAAAAAAAGAGAGGAAAGGTTGATTTTGGCACTAGTCAGGTATTCGGCGGTGGGTGTAAAGGACCCAGGTTGTGACTAGTTATGATGACTCAAAATCAGTCTGCGATCTTAAAACCCGCGTTATCTGTGGGTAGTTTTACGCTAACACGGCTGGTTCTTAGATTGTCTAAGCACTTGAATGGAACGCTCTCATACCAGTCGGCTGGGTTACCGTAAAGGCGACAACCGGCATTCAAACTCTACTTTGGCGTATTAATAGTCACATTTTCCAGCTTAATTACGAAAGTGATTTTTAACCCCTACCCATGCGATTTAATAACCCAATTCATTTTGTAAGTTGTCGGCTAGTCAGATTTCACACACGCAAACA
The DNA here is from genome assembly GCA_018389105.1 of Nautilus pompilius. Lineage (NCBI taxonomy): Eukaryota > Metazoa > Mollusca > Cephalopoda > Nautilida > Nautilidae > Nautilus > Nautilus pompilius. Next base: position 2,670,459 of record JACATO010000124.1, on the reverse strand, counting down.
ATGCATACAGCGAGATCTCAACACAAGGATGTGTACATAATTATATATGAAATAATGTTCTCTGGAATGTTTAATTTAATGCAGCACACTTTTAATATAAAGCTGTCTATAGCTCCAGCGACTCTTTCCATCAGTACCGCATTACCAACACTTGTTCGCTAATTCTCGCCCTTTTCAGGCACGTAAACACGACCGGGCGAGTGAACCCCATTCAGATCTACCAGAAATCTGCAACAAATTAAATAATCCACCCTGAAGCGTTGTTATTCCCGTGGTCGGAGCGTCCGGTTATTTAAGTTTTTCTGTCCCTTTTTTCAAATCATTAAATCTAATATTGCCAGCACCTCGTCGGGTCTGACAGTTGACAAGTCAGCCAGATTAGACAGCAGATGGACACTCGGCTTGGCGGCTTAATCTCTTCTCAAATGAGGATTAGGGGTGTTTTTAGGGGGTGGAAAAAATCCCGCAATCGAAGCATTGGCCGTCCATCTTTTCTGCCCTCCGACTGACAAGAGTTCTAATTGTAGTCATCTAATTAAAGGTTTTAATATCATTTGAAATCCCAGTTGCTTTCCCCCTTCTTTTAAAGGAGTCGGTGCCAATACGATCTATAAAATTCTCTTTTTAAAACTTTGTGTAGTCAATCAGCTGTTGTTTTAGACATCAGACGGAACTGATTGTCTTCAAGCTGACAATATTACAGATGATGCAGAGTAAATGCGATTTTTCCACGCCAAAATTAAAACCCGATCTTAAAATACAGAAAGCAACACAGTTAGTGGCTATTGATAATGTTAACTGGTTTTGATTATTAAGATAGTCGCCAATATAGATACTAAATTTATGTAAAGTGAATATTTGTTTTCATCTTAAGTATCCAAATCAGTAATTTATTTTAAAATCGGATGCTTTAGGTATATGAAGCAAATTCAGGTATTGAATGACATTTTCACTGTCGATTATTTCTGCATGAGCTACAATTAAACTGACAAACGTCGTCATTCCGAAGTTGGTATGATGACGGGTTTTATACAAAATAGCGATATTTACGTTTAGTATTTTCTGTTATCAATTGTTTTTTTTAACCAACCTCTGGTCTATTAGGTGTTGATGAAAGAAAGGATTCGCCTTTGTCCACAAGTTCAAAACACGGTTAATTAACTTTGAAAGCGTCTGTCAGGTTTCATCTTAAATGTCTAAAGTCCACACTAAGATAACATTACCATTCTTAGTCGTTCAGTGCATCTTTAATGTTTAAGCCCACAATGTTCACTGTAGTGTTTCTAATAATTTAGAATACCTTCACAGCGAATTCGTGATGTGGACGCACCGAAGGACTTGTAAGTTGTTTCTCAAATGAATGTAGAAGTTTAGCGATGCCCTAACATGTGATTTGCGCCTGCAAAAGTTTACATTTTGTTTGCAGGCCAAAGTAAATTAAAAAAAAAAAAAAAAAATTCAGGGGGGGATAATCAATAGTGACTGTTGTAGTAAGTGTTGACTGCGTATTATCACGCCTTCTGATGACCTTGTCGGTGTTGTTAGTTTGCCTGCTCGGAGCGCACGCGGACTTTCGATACGATACGCGCTGCGCTCACGTGGCGGACAGGATCACCCACGAACTGAACGGAAATAATACATCATCTGGGGTGACGTGCGGGAGGAAAGGAGTGTTTGCGTCCGGGTAAAACGTTTCCCAGCACGACCGATCAGTCAGATTAGCTCCATTCAGATCGCTTATCCCTTGGAGCCGAAGCTATGAAACCGGCACAAGTTCGAGGCGGTAAGCGGCCTAATCACCAAGCGCCACCTAGCAGCTGGCTAGGTGCCCCGGAGGCTGCACCACGACAACAACAACAACAACAGAAAAAAAAGGTTTTATATCAATTTTAAAAACAGAAATTTTATTTGTGTAAAAATGCAGTCATTAAATAAACATTGAATTGTTGCTAATGATACCTTTCTTAACATTCTGTAATTTAACTTTGTTCCATAAGATCCTCGTTCACCTTAATGCAAAGCAGATTTCTGCTTTGGCCAACTCTGGAGCATCCAACGTGCAGCTGCTCCTGGGTCTCCAGGCCGAGGCCGACAACTTTCACTGACTGGCCCTGTGTTTACCGACGGCCTGAGTTTTATAGCGAGGTGGATTCTCTTGAATTCAAAGGAGCCCTTTAAAATTGATTAATGGTTATGTTTCAGCTGACTTGTTTAGGAATCTGAACAAGTACCTGATTAATACGGGGATAGGTTATAAGTTGATGATGCACCTGTAACAAACTACTAAAAGATTCTTAGTTTTCAAAGTTATACCGCGCATGATATTAAACCTACCATTGCTGGCTTCCAATGACCCTCATGGCCGACGATTGAAAAATCGAAGTCTGTGGTCCCTTCTGTTGAATGTAGGAACTCTGAACCTTGAAAGGTGGCCTTCGTTGGCCTTTGAGACCAGGCTCTGGTACCCTTGGATCCTGCCTTTGATCCAGAGATACCTTCATTATAATTTGGGGCTGCTAGTTCGCCTCTTTTGAATGAGTGAAGTGAACTAAGTGTAATCTATAAGACGTTTGAAAAGTGGCCTTCGATGGCCTCAGGGGGCTCTCAAGGCCAACGTGCGGTAGCCTAAGACTTCACCCAGATTCTGAAGGGCATACACCCAAAATCTGGGCTCTTTAGCTGCTGTGGTTCGGCTGTGAAAGAGCAACAAACAAATGCACAAATATGTATTAGGTTATCATTTATTTATTTATTCATTAAAAATAAAAACACTTTTACATCTCAGAAATAAAAAGGAATAAAATAAATGTAGTTTTGTTACCGTTTCACACACCTAGAGTCGTGGTGATTAGTTTTTAATTAAAATAATTTCTTTCGTGTTTTAAATTACTTAAAAATTAAAAGAGAATCTGAAAGACTTACACCTAAGTAATATTTAAAAATGAACAATTTGTACGAAATTTAATAGTTAACTTATATGGCAGATGTAAATTATAGAATCCGCAAATCTGAGTGGTTAGAAAAATAGATGTATCCCTATTTTAAATACATTTTATTAACCAAAAATTTGCTGGCGCTTAAAATATTTTTTTAAAATAAACTCACAGGAAAATTATCTCGCCATAAAAAAGAGAAAAAAAATTATGTATTCGACACAAATCAAAGCTAACTAAAGTAATTATTTGCCTTTTCTTTCCAACGTTAAAAACCCTGAAAACTAAACGACGACATATTAGTCCCTGATACCTAAGGCGGATGACAGTTTTGGTGAAAACAAGGTTCAAGATACCTAAATAGGGAGTAGCATAGAAGCACGTGGTCCACTAGCGTCCTTTGCCGGTCTGACGCAGGGTTGAGAAAGACAGAAAAGCAGTTTTATTTTTTTCAGTGACATAGAAAAATCGGGAGAACGTCTCGTTATATCAGAACAACGGTAGATGTTACGTCATTTTGGTTGCTTTCTACAAAGGGCCATAACTGTGAGTAGCCAACTGCGTATATACGCGAACTATGGCATTATACCACCGACCTCTATACTGCAAGATAGGAAACATGCCGTTTGAAAAGTGTTATCATCAATAAGAACCGCATCCGTTCTAAGTTACGATCGTCCATGATGTTTTGCGCTGTTGATGTTTTGGCTATTCCGCTTAACAGGCTACAAGCGCAGAAATTCCGGGAGCATATATGATCAAACCGCGACAAACTGTTGAGGTAATATCGATGTAGCGGTACAAAAAAACTAAGAATGTGCTCCCCTCCCTGTTCTCCATTTTACAGCACGTACGCGATTTTTTAATGAGCAACTGATTACAAATTTTATCTTCTCTTGCTTACGTGCGCAAACCCCTTTTGCAAAGAGCCTAGCAATAGTAAAAGTACAGAAGTATGGCAAGGGTTTCAATTGCGCTTTACGTAGTTCCTCAAAATGACGTTCGAAATGCGTGCCACCAGAAGAATGAGCTTATACAAGATTCTTGGACATTGTTTCATTACAAGAACATAGTTCTTCTCGAGTATTTTCATGCTGCTGGAACTACCGACCTAAACCACTAATAGCCGCACAAAAGAGTCTGAAGGTGCGAGCCTGAATGTCGAACCCAGCCAGTTTTACTCTGTAGTACCTCGTTCTATTCTTTTTTTTTTTTATTTTGGAAATTTCTTATCTAAGAAATCACGAACAATATCGTCAAAGTGAGTTGTGGCTCCATCCTCTTCAAGTAGATTGCAGAGGACCACCTGACCTAATTATCATATTTTTTAGTAAAGCCAATAAAACACCTGCTATCTTTCATATGTTGCTGGATAGTTCTACACAACTCTCATACCAGCTGCATAGATTTAACGAATCACGTAACTCGGCAAGTAACAGCGTAAGGTCGGACACAAAATGGATTTGGGAATTTCTTTATATTGGCCAGACAGGGTTGGTCAGATGTATTTAGTATAACAATAATGATGCAAAATTCCATACGCATTCAATTTCATAGAGATGTTTAGCAGTTAAAAACAAAGTTCATAATATGCTTATGCTATCTGGTCTAAATGTGTACGTGTTATATTCTGCACTCTCGGAACATTACGTCGCATTATATACGATAAATGAAAAGCCAAGGACCTAATGTTCAGGTATTTGCGATGTATAGCGCGCTCTCGGGGCCAGTGCGTCCACCCTTAGCGGAAATTAGGACTCGAAGCAATGCCACTCAGAGACCGAAGAGGTCGTATTCCAATCATGTGACGACTCCCAAGCGAAACTGTTCGAGCCACGATTTCCGTTTAGGGTGGACGGATTATCCGCTTGAGCTCAGCGTTCTCAGTTGCTCGATTAAAAAAAAATTCTCCCGCTCATAAACAATTTAGAAATCACGCGGGGACCATTTTTTCACAGGCGCGAAATTACGGGAAAATACTCCCCCTGATACCTGCCGGATTTCCGGCGACGATCCAGTCTTTATTGTAGCCCAGCGGATGGGTGGGTCACATGGTTCGCGTCCCCCCGACCGTGCACTTGGTGACAACGTCGCATTTGTCGTTAATGGTTCGATCACTCGCCAGCGAATTCGCAGATAACAGATGACAGAAAAGAAAAGAAACAAAAACCTGGCAGTTTTACATTGAGATGGAGAAATAAATTTAAAAAAATAAATAAATAAATAAAAAGACAATCTGTTCTACACAGTTGCGTCGTTAGACCTGTTTCTGGCACAAAATCAATTGCTGTAAGACCCGAGTGAATTCATCAAAGTGAACATAATTTCGACTGTTTTCTATACAAGTATTTCTCCTCTCTTGTTTTCTTTTTTTTTTTTGTTGCGTTACTGAATTAGAAGATTATGGTGCACGATGGACCTTCTATTAAAACGGTCAGAGCGAGCAGCGACAAGAGAAGCGGGAATCAGAGCGTTACCACCGATCTTATAATAGTTTAGTCTTCGCTCCACCCGGCCCTCCTTCGGCAGACTTCGGAATTACTGCAACAAATGCGGTTTATATTATCGCGCTACATTCTAGGCATGCTGCCATGTTTTTTCTTTGCTCGTACAGAATAATGACGGGCTGCCATAATAACTCTGCTAGTTCTACTTAAAAAAATATAGAACTTATGAAAAATTCTTTAGTTGTTTTAACCTTCTACCCCTGGATCATTAAAAAAAGAGGGCAAAGATTTCATATTATTATAATGCTATCGTTTTATTGTACAAAAACTTGAATTTATTGAATCAACTTTGAGACTGGCAGTATGCTGGGGCCCGGAGAAAGGTTAGAGTTATCATTATAGAACACCCGGACGACATGACAGGTCGAGCAGCCTTCTACACATGCGCAGTGATTGGCACAACAGCCAGACGATGGAGGCGATAAACACAATTAGCGCTCCATTGCATGTTTTGAGTGACGTGGCCCACTGCAGAGTAATGGGAGGAGGCTCTCTGAAATAATATAAATAGATCCTCCACAGCTGGAGCCCGATGATACGTCTACCCGCTTCACACCGATAGCGACCGCCATTGGCATAGTTAGCCGATATTCGCAATAAAAAAAGGACCAGGTTGTTATTGTCTATTTGTTCATTTATTATACTGTCACTCACTTAAGATTCAATTTCGAAGGTAAATATATTACGTACAAATATTTATTAAATATTATGCTAAAGGAAATTAAAACGCGATCAGAGCCATTCGATGCAAACAAACTCTCCACCAGAGGGCGCACCTGTCGCAGATATCCGGGAAACTCAAACCTCATCGCTCTGGAACTACTAACTGACACACAAAAAAAAAAAATAATAATACATTTAGTTTTTCATTTTACCAAAGTGATATGACTTAAACATGTTTTAATTGAAAGAAAACATAATATTATACTTAATTTAAAAGCTTTTCAAAACAGACTAATGACAGAATTACGAAGATTTTTTTAAATTTTAAGCACGTTGTTAATGACGTCACAGACAATTTGAACGCTTAAGAAACTTATGGTAAAGCTCGAATTTTGACTTATTTGTTTTAAACATTAGAAAGTAATAGCAGTAATGGTAGGAATAAATGGATAAAACTTTAAATGAATACTATCTTTTTTTTTAATATGTCCTATACAGTCTTTCCAATCCCCAAACAAGTAGTGGAAATGGTCATAGATTTTTCAGATACATGGGCGAATGACCTTGAAAATCTATATAAATTAAAAATAATTCGTCCGTGACGTCACTTATAGATTTAAGTCAGCTGAAGATGTATATTGAACACACGCTCAGATATATTCCTACTTTAAAACAAGCTAGCATAGATTTTGTAATTAGAAATCATTCAGTGTGATTTTATAAAGATGTATTTAACTAAAATGTCGGCATTTACTTTCCGATTTGTGCAGTAAGTCCTTGCTTAACATCGTATTTGTGTTCTTGAACAGTGCGACGTAAGCGAAATAAGGGAGTTAGGTTTCAGGAACTCGCTATTGCTAGATAAAACCCTATTTTATATATGTAAATTCAACACCTTATTCCTTTAAAAAATATATATATATTATACATTTTAATAAATACCTGTAAGTAAGAAAAAATGGAGCAGCCGCTCCATATACTTCATGACCGAGTAATCTTAGTGGCAGTTTGAACCCGTTCTCTTCAGCATTCGTACGAATCGTCCTAAAAGAGTCACACACACAGCGCAAGGGCGATGTCCACCGCGCGCTCTTCTGCATCAGAACAACGTGGAACATTTGATTTCCTGGCAGGGGCGACGCTCTTGCATCATTTCTTGGCAGTTGATGAGCGTTTGGGAGACGTTTTAAGAAGTAAAGACACTAAAACGGTGAAGACCACGCGTGGCCGCACAAAAATACGGACATCCACTCCGAGTGAAAGCGAGACAAAGATTGGGATGCTGCAGTGCGTCGCAGCGCGATAGAGGATGCACTACCGCATCTCGCAGCGGATAACGAAATACTGCGGCCTGCACCAGCAGCCGGAGTGCGAGTGACGTATTAGTGACGTCTACTGTAATTCTTTTAAACAACTTGACGCCATACAGCTGTTTTTCCACGAGATTTTCCGCTAAAACGACTGCCTGCCCATTATTTTTGTTTGTTTGAAACACTTTTATGATAGTTTCGATAGCTAGAAACGTATAACTAGCAATGGAACTGGAATAAAATAATGAAATCTCGTATAACCTGTAAAAAAAAAATGTATAAATTTAGTTTAAATTATTTCTGCGGTTCCAGTGACTAAAAAGCCTTTGGAAACATTTTCTTGGAATGATTTGAGATGATAGCGGATTGACGTGATACATAAACCATCTCTACTTTCTCTTTACAAAAAGGGAACCTAGCAAGTTTAAGTGTAGTTTTGTTCCTAATAATTGTGAAATATTCTAAAGGCGTGAGAAGTTTTTTTGAAGGACATCAAAGACCTGCGAAATACTAAAATGGTCGTTAAAAAAACCAGCAATAGGTTTTTTTTAGCTTTTTCAGCATTTTCTCCGACAATATAGGGGTCCACAGAGCGTGTCCTTAGACGGAATTTTATCTGGTAATGACGAGGATCTTCACAGCTCGTCTGTTGTATTATGTGTTTCTTTGTTTTCTTATTTCTAAGCATAAAGCCATCGAGACGAGATTAATGTGTCCGTGAATTGTTTGAACAACTCTAATGTGGACGCTATTTTGTGTGCACTCTACGCCGCAGCAGATTTCTATGAAGACTTTGTAAACGGACCTTAACACACGTTATCTAAGAGGGATCTCATAACACTATTAATCTTTAGAAGTGGTTTTCATTGCCTCGTGCGCTTGTTGGAGTCTCTTAAACAAGGACTTCGCATTTTTTATTGTTTTGTCCGTTGAAAAAACGTCTTTAAACGGCCTACAGAGGCCATTCGGAGAGTTCTTCGATATAAGTATATAAAGCAAAGAAGAGAAAGAGATAGGATCAACATCAGTGAGGGACTGAGAATTATGAATGGAGTTCAACTAATAAATTATTTGAACTGCATCGCTTTGATAAAAATTTTCCTCTACTATAATTTCGTTACCAATGATTCCCGAAACAAATGAAAGCGAGATTGTTAGGGAGGCTCTAAAAACTGTAGAAGTCCGCTGTACATTAAGTTTTCAAATTAAAGGCAGCATCGCCGCCATTATTATAACTATAAATGTCTCTCCACCGTCTCGATACAGACATCAGTCGATTTTACCAGGCGGCCCTACGATTAATCCCGAAAGGGTTTAACTTAGACCTTTACAGAGCACACAGCTGAAACCAATCTGTAAAGCCCACCACCAGTGATAGTAATCCACTTCGGTGTCACAAAGTCACGTGCCCCTCTACATTTAATTCGAGGGGTCAGGAAACGCATGGCGTTACTCAGCGTCCCCTTACAGTCGAAGCCTTAATGCATCGACATCTCATCTACGTGCAAGGACAAACAAAAAATTCCTACCAAAAAAAAAAGAAACTATTCTCAGAGCGACTTTGCCATCAGTCTTTTAAGTTTCGCTGGTGTTTTTGTTTTTTTTTTTAATTAGAGAGATCATGACGTCAGGTATCACGTGGCCCCGTGGCTGTTGTCTGTGAAGTCACCTGATCTGGGTCATGCGCGGCGCAAAATGACGTTATACAGAAAACCGAAAGATGTGGACAAAGAAAGGAAGAATGAGCGTTGGAGTAGCGAAAGGTCAAGAAAAACAACAGAAAAATAGAGGTCACGAAATTGGAAAACAATGTTCCAATAGAATGTAGGCCCCCCCCAACAGGTGTTTTCCGTTAAAACCTGACTTTACAGAAGAGAAACGGAATGCCACTGCTGGAGAGAAAGAAATAGAAAGGTGGTGGACGAAACACTATATTTCATCATGAAATAAAATTTAAATTTAAACGATTGGTACGGGCTTAACTGAAAAAAAGAAACGATTTTTTAGTTACTTTTCGGAGAAATAAATGTAGCCAGTCCCTTCAACCCACTAAATAATGACTGATAAGTGGCAGTCAGCTTGGATAGGGAAAAAAGAAGAAGAAGAAGAACAGAACACAACAGCTGCTGCATTATCCACAAACAACTACAATCTAAAAGGAGAAACCGAGCACCCATCAAAATAACCAAAGAACACATGCAAAAATAAATTTGGAACTTCAGGTATTTGCTTCCATTTCTTTCTTCTGTACTTTTGCCTATTTTAAAATGTTTTTTTTTATATATGCTTAAAATACCCAAAGTGTTATGTTTTCATCGGTATTAATCAAGTAAATAAATAAGTCAAACGATTTTGTTGTGTGGAGGAAAAGCGCTATCGACACAACTACATCTCTTTTTCTCCGCTCGAAACAGGCCGCCCGATTCCTGAGAGACTTCAGACTTGCGGAGAGACTCTTGTTATTCGTTCCTCAGTCTTCAGGTAGTTTGCGTACTTCTTCCTCCAACTTTCATTGCGTTTATTTCGTCTGCCTTTATTATCAACGTTGAAAAGATGCTCTGTCTGCAATTTTAGGCACAGAGGCTAACCATTAAAAGATTTGTCGTTAAATATTCCTTCTATTACTGAAAACAAATAACCCAAGTCCGCATAATCTCGACTGTTTTAGGGGAGAAAATTTAGCTCTCGGCACCTGGTTTTACAATAAAGTTCCCAAACAACTTTCCTATTAGTTTGGCAGCTCTGTAGTATTATTTTTTAAAGTTTTGCCCCATATCCGAAGTGCTCGCGGTGCATGCGTAACGGAAACTTTGCTACTTCCGTTTATTCTTTTTTAAATGACAAAGCACATGTTGATACTTTTCTTCTGAAACCAGTTCACTACATCTGTTTCCGTTTTGCCTTTGATCAAATGTAGGATCCGTTGTTTTGATAGACGTGAAAGGAAAAGTTATAGTGGATACTTTTTAGTATGATTCATTTTCTTCACCGGAATAAACTCAAAACGTCATAAGCTACGATAGTAGTTACAGAAGTATGTTTCGTCCCTTCGATTGAAGTCCCGTGGGGCGGGTAGCGCGCAGAAGCAGTGGTGACAGTCAGGTGGGAAAAAGCAGTGGAGCTACTAACCAGCAAATCGCCATATTGGACTGGCAGCGCTTGGAAAATAGCCATTTTTAAAAGGAGAAAAAATACAGGAGGGCAAAAGTATCGAAGTGAAAAAAAAAAGAATTGACTACCATATTTTTTTAGCGTAGCAAGGAACAAATGCGTATTAAATTCCTTTCTTTTCTTTTTGTAAAACGGTCTCTTTTTTCTGTACGAACAATAACAACAACTCGGTTATAAAACCACCCCGGAAATCTTAATAAACGATAGTCTGCACCCCAAAGAGAGAAATGTTTTGTTTTTTTTTAAAAAAAGGAAATAAATGAAAACGTAAAAAAAACAAATAAATTTTGTGCTAAAAGTTCGAATAAAATTATCACCGAAAAATTTTACACTTTGTGAAAATGTGGGGCATTCATTCTTTCCGTAGACAATATTATCAATGAAGAAAGGAGGATATCGCCAAAAGTTTTACTTTACACACACACACACACACACATGTTTTTATTTCATACAATTACATCTACCGTAAATATCTGGATTTCGGTCTAAAAGATGTGTGTGTGTGTGTGTGTGTGTGTGTGTGTGTGTGTGTGTGTGTGAACAATGATAAGAATAGATTAACAGTCGAAAGAACAAGTAACACAAAGAGTAATTTCCACACACTAACGAGAAGCAAAATTCAAGGCGGTCCCGTCACCACCCGAACAGTCCGAGAATTCTCGATAAGACGACGGCGGTTCTCCAAAAGTCGAAATATGAGGGGAACGACGCGAAGGTAAGCAGGTGCGCTTCCGGACTGAAGCTGCCCAGTTTAACAGAGTTGGGGCGCCTCCTGTCAAACAAATCAAGTCAAGTAGAAAAACGATCAGTGCGTAACTGTTCTCGTATTCGTCCCGACTGATCTGATTTTCTTTGTCTCCACATCACTTTCCGGTCGAAGAAACATTTGCAGTTGTCAGTCAGGGTTTCGTTCTTTCGTATGGACGGTTGTCCGCCTCGTGATCCACCAGCCCGACGGTAAACACTATTTTAGTTGGCGACACTCCAGGCAACAACTCGGGTGTTTCATGGAGCTTTTCTTCAAAGCTCTCGCGTGAGCAATTTCCACGGCGGCGCCTAATTTAATTTCAAACAAAGAAGCTTCATTTTGTTCGCCCGGTTCTTTCTACCGAGCATCGATGTTTAAATGGAGAAGCGCCGCCGCTTCTCCTGAGCTTTATTTTGATATCCATATCGTTAGGCAAAAATCGATCTCAGAAAAACAAGTCCAGATGAAGTTTTCCCATGAGATCGGCGACGCGGCTGTGTTCGGGACTGGTCACGTGGCTCTCGTCTGTCCATGTCTACGGCTATTTGTACCACGAGGTCAGATGTAACTATTGAAAACCTGACTGTGAGGCGTCCCCAAATTATTATTGGTACGAGATCGAAGTTTCGCTCAAATTTACATCTCCTTGAATGGACAGAGAATGAAGCCTTCAGTAAATCCGACCAACTAAGCTAGTGCTGTCTAGTTCGATACGGAGGGGGAGACGAAGGGTCAGGGTCGTGAAGGTAGCAGAAGAATGATGTCCTATGCATGGGCGTCCGCAGGATTTTTTCCAAGGGGAGGGGAAATGACAAAGAATGCCCACAGGATAAATTACAGGAAGGAAGAATACGCACGCTCTGCCAGTGCCTTGTAAAGTATTTTACTATATTGCTGCTCTCTTCCCGGCCTTTTATCTTTGGTCTTCGGCCGGGTGCTGTCAGACTCGTTATTTCTTGCCCGATTCACCCCCGCACCAGTGAGCGTGGTAAATCGGGCAGAAACTAATGCTATCATTACACTATCACCATCAACTTTCCAAGGAGAGAACAGTGGCACCAGCTTGTCCTCCCTTTCCCTTCTTGCGGACGTCCATGGTCCCATCTTTTGTCCTTGTTTGATTTACGACGGCGTAGGCGGAGTGCCGAATGAATCAGTGTTGGATTTGACGTATCTGCGCAAAAGTGATTCAGCAGCACCATAAAAAGTTGAAGATGCCGTGTTTGCTCGCGTTTCTTCACAATGTCTCGCAAAATCGTAAATTTAGTTTGACAGGTTTAGCGAAAAAAGAACTCTAATCTCCCGTTCATGGAGTCTTGTGCTGCTCGTACTTAGCTTTCCATGGTTCTTTTCCTAGACCAAAGCAGCTGAAGGGTGAAGTAAAACAATCGGTCAGGGGAGCTTCCGAGACGCCGCCATCTTCTGATTTCACTTTTATCGTGCAGTCTTCCTGTTATAGGTTTTAGTGTGAGTGCGTGTACTGTGTTTCCGCTAATCGGACCTCCCCACTTTTAGAGAAACTGAGCGCAAAGTTTTATGATGCAATGGCTGAGCTTGTTGTCCAGAATGCACAGCCTGAAATTAAGTGTTGGTCAGCTGAGTGAGACGAAACAAGGCGATGTTTCGGTGTTCATTTTCAAGTGATGAGATTGCAGCATATGGTGATTACTGGACAACCACTTGAACAAAAACGATTTGGTTCCCGATCATAAACCAAGGACATCGCTACCCTACGAATTCATAATAATGACTGACAAGTTGTCAGTGTCACTTCCCGGTTATAAAGACCAGATCGTGTTGGCTGATCCACCATTGAAAGTTGTTGAGTATCCTCCTTGTTATTTTCTGACGTACTGCTCAAATCTACTTCCACGTTGCTGCTTCACAATTTTATCTATTGTGCTCACGTCGTCATTCTTGGACAGATTTTGAAGTTCTTGTTCATAAGCATACATTTAAAGACATCGCCGCGATCGAGCGGCTTCATGACGATGGATCTGGTCTCGAAACTGTCGCCCACATAGCGCCTCGTGGCACCCCCTGCACCCTATCGCTATCTGTTCAGCTTCGACTTCAAGCTGCCAGACAAATGTGAATCTGAAAGGTGGCCTATCTGAAGCTTGCCAGTGATTATCTTTGGGGTGGCAGTAGATATGCATAACACTCAAAACTATCTTATCAGAAAGTCTATGATGGAATCTTTTATTTTAAAATGCAGGAGGAAACCAACATGATCGACGCTGACGATGAAAAGCCATGACAAAGAGGTGTACCAAAGCCAGCCGGCCTTCACTGGAATTCGATCTGAGGCCGTCAACTATGACATTTCAGTAGTCGAATCGCCAGAGGATACTGCGCCATTTGTCAGACAGATACCATCATAATCAATGTGTCGACGGTGGAATCTTTTCGCCAATAAGAACACTGATTACGAGCGATTGACTAGCTTGTAATATTGTTGTCTTCGGCGAACGATTTCTTGGAATTACCGATATCGTCCCGCAAGTTTGAAGCGTTTTTCCATATGAAGCATTTTTACGAGGGAGTTGGTACGGAGATATCGCCTTCTACGACACCGAACAACCTTCCGTCGCGTCCGCGCCCACAACGTCCGCTTTATCCTGAATCTCATCGATTTCCTTTCCGAAGCCGAACGCATAAAAGCTGTCAAAGATCTTCTTGTTCGGTTTTCATTCACTACTGCTCATACTCCCACATTTCGACTGCAATGTAATTGAAAGTTTTAACGTACTCCGCCCTTTCCTCGCTTTTCCCCTCAAATCTCCTATGAGTAATTCTGAGTGTTTCTCTGACACTTTTGGCCGCACCACGTGCACGGTATCGATGCACCAGCTCTCCGCTGATAAACATTACATCCAGCCCTTATTCGTGTGCTGTCGAACTGGTGATGGGGTGGTCACTCCATTTCGAACGGCTCTCAACTGGATCCACTTCTCCGCCATCTCTGCGCACTTTTAGTTCGTTTCTTGGCAAAAACTACTTTTGGTCTCGCTGTTCGTACCAACCAGTTTGTGTCGCATCCATTGCATTAGCGACATCTGCACGTTTCCGCACTACTGCTGTTCGTAAAGGGCGGTGGTTTCTCATTTGCGATAACAACAGGAAATAAACGAGGCACCGCCTGCAACCTCTTTCTTAAACGAGTAGTACAGGTTCTTATTCTTATTGTGGAATGACGTGAAGTAAGTATCGAGATAGTCGACCGCGAAGGATAAACAATTACGTTAAACTGCATAGAGAAACGTCCTTGAACACGTTGGTACGTTTATCGTAGCATCGACAAGCCCCAAGAACGGTTTTGATGGCTCATTTGTGGTACCGAAATAAGAAGACCCTAAACTCGGAAGTGTGTCATTTAGAGGGTACCTGTTGATAATATAGACATTCAACCAAACTGGTATTCTCCACTGTTAAGAAAGTATAAAAGAACCGAGAGTACTGATCCATTCATAAGTTAGGAAACCTTTGATTGCGCTAACAACCAAACTTTTTCCAAACGCTTTATAATATTTAAAACCCGAAGCGAAAAAATTTAAAATGTCTAAAAAAAATAAAAACTATTCCGGTTTCTCGGGCATGATATTGTTTATTTAGATTTACCAGAAATTTAATGACTTGTTGGTAGAGAAGATAAGGTATTAAGAAAAATTTTTAACTGAATTAATATCGTACCTGCCCAAGTTGAAGCTGTTATCGGGTAATACTTTGAACTAATCGTGCAGTTCCTTCGTTAGGGTGCGAATAAATCGAAGTATCCAACTTATCGAAATAAACTTCAAAATTCCTACGTAGCTTAGAACGGGTCCTATCGATCCTCTCCGTGTAAGATTGTCTTGTCTTCTAGTTTTTCGAAAACGGTCGCAGGAACGTGGAAAATTCCCCTACGACGATGTTTTACTGCGTTTTCGACGTTGTTTTGGAACTATTTAGCATATAACTGCATTTCCACACCTGGGCGCAGAGCGAAAGTGTAGAGCGATTTTACTAATTCAAAGACATAGATTTTTATTTTAATATCTCTAATTTTAGTAGATATTTTAACGTTGCCCCATTAAAGTCGGTACTGGAACAAACTTCTGCTCATAAGATTTGTGCAAAATATGTAAAATAAGATTATCTCTATACTAAATATGGTAATTCTCGTCTACAATTAATCCCAAGACACCCTTTTTATTGAGGATGCATGAGGATTAAATAATACCGCATCTTATTGGATGGTCTTTAAATTTATTTAAAGAAAATGTCACATTTTATAACTTTGTCGACCACTCAGCTAAAATTAAGTCATTTTTTATTCGCCCATTCTGAAACATCCGCTTGTCTAATTGTATCCGGAAACTGATCGAGATCGCCTTTATCCGTAACCAGAACAGGTTACTGTAAAACAGAGGCAAGTTTCTGAAAAGAAAGCAATATCTTAAATGACCTGTTTCGCTCTTCTGTACGGACCCGTAGCCTGGGCACAAACTCTCTGCTGTCAAGAAATCGGAGACGAAAGTTATCCTGTCTTGAATCCTCTACTCCCTCATCGACCTGATTTTAATAGCTTCCTATTCTCCTTAACATTTTCTTGTATTTATTCTGTCTTCGTGGTCAGGTGTACAGGTGTATGTGCTGCGAGTACTGCTGTCGTCTCCGCTGTTGTTTCTGATGACGATGCTGTCGCTGCCAGTACTGACGTTCTGAGTTGTTTCGCTATCGTCTGTGATGAGTCTTCTGCTCTTTTTCTTCTTGTTTTTTTTAATACAATGCCAAGATTTTGAAGTAGGTTCCCCCCCAATGTTTTGTGTTTTATGTCGTATGTATAACCAAATTTTCTTTCGCTGGCTACTCGCGCATTAAACTTAGATTGCATCCATTGTCGTATCCTTCTTTGTTCCAAATATATTTTCCTCAAATTTCTTCTCGTGAGCATCACACTTCCGGTCTAAGCAAAGAAGTTCCGTCCGTAAAATACCTGTAAATAAGGAAAACATACTAAAACATTAATTTATTCATCTTTAAAATTGAATTCTGATAAAAATTTCGTGTTAATTAATTACAATTGCAAACTTAAGTCGGCAGGTTTTTAGTATTTGCGATGGAAAAAAATAATCTGTAATAACTCATTGTACAAATTAAGCCGACTTCTCTCTAATTTTGGTGGTGTATTTAGATATCATTGTTCTTTCAATTTATTACTTTCCATTTTATCTTTGAAATATGTTTTTATATTTTTATTTTTATTGTCAGTTTGCTCTATTTAACTACAAATAATAAATCCTAGTTTTCTCCCTTTGACCATCTCTAAGGCAACCGGCACTAATGTAAGCAGACTTTTTGATAGTAGATCTTACAACCAGTAAGCGAAATGGATACTTAACTTGTCGACGTGTGAGCAGCTGTCAATTCGATTACTTATCAAAAGTTGTATTTCTTTTCACCCTAAGCGAAATATTTAGCATTTTAAAGTTGGAATGGTAAAAAGAAACGTTCGTATTTATTTACCGTCTCCGCAAATGTTTTCACGCATTTTAGAGATATTTAGACGGTAAAATGTGTATTAACGTACTGCACATCTTAATTCGACTGTCGCCGTGTGCTAAAATTAAAAATTTTTCTGGGCCAATTTGTATTAACTTTTCAAGTGTTCTTTAATTCTCTTGGAATATTCTGTAATGCATCTCTGCGAGTTTTTATTGAAATATTTGACCTTTTATCACACACCAAAAAAATTGGGTTTCCGGTGACAGAAAATGGAAACGAAACTACATTTAATGTACACGTTTTGTCACTCGTAGCTCTTTCTCTTTTCACACAGTTCAGAAAGTTCTTCTGTCAGCAATATTGTTAATTTATCAACCATCTTTTTTGAAAACCCAATTTTCTGCGACGGATCTTCTTAATTACTTTAACGACATTACAACATTTTTGTACTTATTGTACAAATCAGTTCTACTAAAACACGTGTTAACTTTTTTTTTTTTTACATTCCAATGTAATAATTTTTCCGATTAGTAGTCCAACCGTTTTCCCAGAAGTCACTATTCTAATATAGTGGACAGTATATGACGTCAAACTTAGTCGAAGGGACGAAACATACTTCTTATACTACTAAAGATAATTAATGATGATCATGCTGGCATTAAGGCTGTATATTCTGCTGTTTTACTCTTACAGAAACATTGAGCAGAAAACGTCTCTTTTATGTATCCCGTAAGGTTCATCATTTTCATTAGCAAATTCCAGGCAAGAAATAAGTATTACTTGTTTCATTTTGTCTGTAAATTCGGAATTATTTTAGAGAAAGATAAACAAACGTTTGCTCTTAAGCAAGCAAAAGTGCTGAGAAACAATGATCATGTATATACTGGACAGTGTAATATAAATATTGTTTTGCGCTAAGTCGCTTTTGTTTCAATCATCTAAGGTTCCATACGATTGAAGTCCCTATCTCCCCCCCCCACACACAAAACACGTTGAGCTTCCTTCTTTTTGAGATACAAATGCAAGACTATCATATTAATCTCTTTAACGCTGTTTTTTTTTCTGAAGTGATTAACTATTTCGCTTTCACTCACCTTGGTCTTTACATCCAGTTGCAGGATTTAGTTTAATTCCACCACTAGAAAATAAACTGGTTCCTTCTTACTCCTTAAAAAAAGGAAGACCAAACGCTGAATAAAATCTCTGTAAAAATATAAGTAAAAGACCGTTTATAGGTGATTTAATAAATGCCACTATGACTCCTTCGATGAGTGTTGGCGCGGCGCAGTAGTCGACCTCTTCTGTTTACCTGTTTGTTTTTTGTCATCTTCTTCTGCCCACTACTTGCTGATCTCGGGTACCACGGATAGCTCCAGCTCCAAAATTACTGTAGTTCGTTCTGCTGCCCGTTTATTTATTTAAGGCCGGAAACTGAGAATCGAATCAGAATTTATAGACATCGCAGCGTCCTCAGTCGGCCACCTCGAACATCACGGATAACCCCACTCCAAGTATTATTCTAGCCACAAAAGTCCGGAGATATTGGAAATTACTTAATAGATTTTACTGGTGAAGAAACAAAGTATTCAAAAGTGATTTTAAAAAAAATATTGTGTTTTTTAACCTATGAATTTCCTTACACGTTAATGTAGCGTTAACGTTACGATTTATAATGGCACCCAACATAGTTTAAAAAAAGAAAACGACAAGCAATATATTTGTGACTTAGTTATTATTGGCTGAGGCCACATAAGAACTCTACGCAGGTGGCGCATCCTTGAAATAAAGCGTCTGATCAACACTTGGTATTTGCGGGACACTTTATAACCAGGGACCAGTCGAGCATTATGCGTCTAATAAAGATGTCCTAAAGATGCCCAATAAGTGAAAGACCTGGTGACATCGGTGGCCACTCCAATGTAGTGATGTTGTTGGCGACCCTAGCGCTGTGGCTTGGTATTGCTGCCCTTGTAACGAAAAACCCTGGTACCAGTTCTGAAGGGGCCGGACTTTGACCGGGAAGTGTTCTGGCAAACGTAATCCATCTCCGAGCATTATAGATCCGCCGCCGTAGTGTTGGCTAAAGCTTAGAGCTCTTCTAGATGCCAGCCCGCGCGCTTAAGCTGCAAGAGAAATCCCATCGGAAGAGACTTTTGCTAGAAACCATCACCTACCAATGTCCTACGTTTAAAACTCGCCCAGACTAATGGGTTGGTTATCGCTCAGAAGGAGACCAACGAATGGTGCATAATCCTGCGTGGTGGATACGACGGCTTCCTTTGATGACTTGTCTAAACAACCGAGATTCTTTGGCTTCCAGCGCGATTAACTGGTCTTGCAGGGTGATTCGTCCGATCATCAGGGAACGGAGGCCTCTGCCCCGACCTGTCGTTGACATTTCCGGTCCGGCAGTAACATGTGTGCAGTCGGCTGGTCGTGCAACGCTGAAATTTTCGGCAACATCGACCTGTCTTAGAACTGTTGTGCAACTGATGGAACGAAAAACTGTTGCCTCTACCCTGCGCAACAAGAAGCGGGCACCAGGAAATCCCTGTTAGAACACCTAATTTTTAGGTGTGAGAGGAACTAACAACTGAGCCACCCGTTGCTTTGTTTCCTATGTTATATTTTAAACTTAAGTGACTGTGGTGTCTACATTTGGCTCACTCGTGATGCGCAGGGTTTTACTTAACCACGCTGAGAGGAATCGCAGCCGCTGTCTTTTCCACGCCCTCACCCCCTGCGCACGAGTCGTTTTTGAGGTTAGCATACAACAATACATCGCTCACCTACCGCAAAACGGCTCGTGACGCTTCTACGGTTTAATGCCATAAGCCAGTTGCGCCTAGAGAGACTACGTTTCCTGTAGAAGCTTACTGATCATAAAAGAGCCACTATTAGCGGAGTATAGAAAAAAGAACTCTTATCTTGAAAAAAGGGGGAGGTAACTTAACAAGTTTTGACAAACCCGCAACCACAGCTTCTCGACTCTAGAAGAGGCGTCCGAGATCAAGATCACCCCTATTATTAGTTCTGTAGCCTACGATAAACACCGAGCATCTCGTTAGCTAGATTGGTTTCCTTAGTAACTCCTTTATGCAGCAGCCTTCGAGAACACCTTAGCGATGCTGAGATCCCCATTGTCTTACGGATCAGTAAAGCCGCAATGTTTCCGGTAATTAACTGCGCTCTACAGCTGACCCAATGTCTGGGAGTAATTCTCAGGTTCCTACAGTATATGCTAAAAATTAGCCAAACTTTGAAAGCATGTTTCTATGGAAACATACGGATACACGCTTGAATGGCATCCCGCGCTAATAACAAGCTTAGGAATTACAACAACAATATTAATGATCAGAAATAAATCGCTTTGCGGCCATTTGTCCTTACAACAAATGGAAGTAACTAATAATGGCCAGACTAGCCAAAATATCTCTCTCTGAGCACACGATATCGCCATTACTTAATTATCTAAAACACGTCTGTGGGGGATTATTTTAAATTACGATGGCCCACCGGTTAAAAATCTTTTTAATCTTCCATTAATTCACTGGTCCATTGTCTTATTTGTAATTTGATAGGCTTTACTTACTAAATCTCTACAGAGTTCAGATTTTAATCAAATATCCTTAAACAACAACAACAACAAAAATAACAATGGGCATATACTTAATCATATAATAACAACGATAACAATGGTGGGAACACAAAACTTATCCTTTTACAGAAAATAATCAAACGAGATCCTCTGGGACATCATCTTACGGCTGGATGGATTAGTGGAAGCCAAGAAACCTGACATTCTACGCATCTCCATAACTTCAAAATGAAAAGCGAAAACGATGACTATCATGCGCACATACGTACAGCTTTTGCGTAGGATGAAAATCTAACGCAGAAAAAGAATCGAATTAGAGAAAATATGGAGGCCAAGGTGATAACATTTGTTCTTAGTCCTCTGAGAGCCCCTACAAAAGACTTTTAAGGACCTTTTCAAGAGTTGAACATTGCCATCAGCGTTTGAACTCCGCAGAAGTCTGTATTTCTTCGAACACCTTCCATCTTACGACATCTAGACTAGCCGGCGAAAACAAGGTAAATCTTCAGATCAGAAACAATAACACTAATTCCTGAGCTTGAGCGCGAATAATAATAATAATAATAATAAATCTTCAGCATGATTTAAGCCTAACTTAATCGCTTTTTTATTTTTTTTTTAAAAAACATCAGAATACTAAGTTTTACAACTACTGTCACAACAGAGTCAATTCCAAGGCGAACTCTGCGTAACCATAGAATCCTCCCTCCTCCATAATAGAAAATGTCTATAGATGGATACTTTTTAATTTCGAGAAATCATCGCAGAATTTTATTTTATTCTACTTTATCAAAAATATATCCTATTTTTAAAATATTAATAATATATACATTTGTATAAAAAAGTTAATTGTTATTATTAGTAAATGTATGGTAGGAACACCAAAACATTTGTAACATTACAAGCAAAATTATAATTTAAAAAAACAACTTATTCTTAGCAATTGGTTCGAATTTTGAAAGTAGTTTTCTTATTGTTGTTTTTCCTTTTACCCAATTTCTCTTGAAAGAACTGGGGTTTTTTTTTTCTTCTTTTATCACGAAGAAAGGCGGCGCCTTTGTACTTTTATTTCCGCGAAGTCCGTCATCCGGCGAAAGCAGCCCGGTCAGTTGTCTACCCTGTCTTCTCGTCTCGTTCTTGCACAGCCCCCCGTGTGGCGCCACCACAACAAGGCATATAAACAGAAAACGTGAACTCTCCAAAATCCGTCTACTTTCGCCAAACGTTAAAAAACAACAACAACAACAACAACAACAACAACACACACACACACACACACACGCGCGCGCGCGCGCGCGCAGGTTTAAACCTATGCCTGAATGTGTAGAATACGAAAAACGGATTTAAAGTAATTCCCAGCAGTGGTGGATAAAATTATGACGGAAGAATTCTCTCCCGTTTGCTAGCTGGCTGTAGAGACGTTACTGAGGAATGTCTCGCCGTTGTTAGCTTACACTTCCGGGATGGCCGCCATTAGCATGCTGCCATAGCGGAGATTTTTGCCATTTCGTTTCCTTAATTATGCAATCGAGACGAATGCCGAGGTTCTCCGTTTTCAGTTTACAGCTACTTCCGCGTTCGATCCAAGGGCTCGTGATGTCACGATACGTCAACATCAAAGGGCGTAGCCCCAGTGCGTCTCGCAACAAAAAAAGAGTCCAGTCCTGAAGGTGTTAAAGGCACGCGGCGGAAAATTAAGAGCTGGAGAATTCCATCGAAGCGCACTGAGCAGCTAACACAGAATGTGTTTTTTTTTCTTCTTTTATTTTAATACTTAAGAAAATAACAGCTAAAACAACAACAGTTTTCGTTTTGTTTTAAACATTAATAATTTACGCTTAGTTTGGCCCAAGGTTCATCCTTAATAATTACTGTTTTTTTGCATAAATGTCTAAGGAAAAGGGGATGGATTTTAAAACCGATTGAGAGTTTGCCGAAGATCCGATACTGCTTCTTGTTTCCTTTTTTCTTGCTTAATTATGACTCTGTTGACGCACCACCTCTCCGCGGGCGAACAGTGTTTTAGCTCGTTTCTATGGAAACACCATCACGTTGAATCTCCACGACAAACCTTAAATGAAGAATAGAAAGCCACCAAACTTTCATGTAACGTAATGGCGTAAAGCCCGCTGGATTTAACTTAAAGGAACTATGGCCCAGAAATCTTCAACTCTGGTTTTCTTATTACCTGACAAATATTCGGTATTCCAGTGATTTCCTTTCTATTTTTTTTATCTATTTTTCTTTATTCTTTCGATTAATTTTGTTTACAAAATGAAAAAAAAGTGTCATTAAAGATTTTGTATTTCGCTGGCTTTTCTTCCGATTAAAAATTCTTTAAACAGAGTACCTTTAATTATATCCTTTGTTAAAGGCAGCGTCTTGGAAAAACCTATATGTTTACCTGTCGCAGATCTTATCATGAACTCTATATCGAAAGAAATAAAGAGTCTGGGGAGTCCACAGTAGCGAAGATGTCGCACCTTGCATCTTTTCAGTTAAATAGTTTCTAATGATTATTTGTTTATTTATTTTCCTGCGGTTTCTTCCTTCACGGGGATAAACAATGAGATGACCAAACAAATAAACAGTACAAAGTTGATTTCTAAACAAATTTTAAATGACTTCTAAAGTTTTTTCTACTACAAAATTAACTAACAACAAAACAAACCAGAATCGTTTTAGAATTTCCAAAAAACGGCACCACTATATTTGTTAATGATTGCGAGTTGCTTCCCTTTAAAAACTAGCACAGAAGAGCCAGAAAGCCTAACTAATCGCTAATCTTTCCTTCTTAAAATAAATAAATACAAGTGAATTTGTATAGTTTTTGTTATTACTGAGCAACTTTTCGCATTAACAATCGGACTGCGTCGTTATACGTATCACGTGCTAAGCCTTCATCCAATATGGCCGCTGATGGACTCCAGTTCTATGACACACGGAGAACATGTAATTCAGATTCCAGGCGTATTTATCATCAATATTCGCTAACATTTGAAGAGGTAAATCCGAACCAGATGTTGAGAGTGGGTGGTCGGTCGGCGGAACTGGAGAGAACTCGGCTACTAATTGGCATGAAGCTATCACCCTAGCTAAATGGAACCTTTCTCTGGTCTGGCCGCCCTTTTCGGTTACCGAATCGTAACCACGCTTCTGTTGCCGTTGTGATCTGTTCGTTTACTCGTCTTACTGATCTACACGAGTCTCTTATATCTTTTCGTTAATGCCAGAAGTTCACAACTTATAGAAGTCTGTAAGTCGCTGTAATGCCAGATATCGAACGTTTTCGCTTTTTCTTTTTATTTCTTTGCCTAATACGACGAATTTTCCAAAACTCAAATAAAATTTTAACGAAGACATTCTCCGAAATCCACTGTATCATCTGCGGCGATCGCGGTCCCGACACCAACCATATGCGCAAAAACCAAATTTAAAAATTTGGTAGTCACAGATGCTTTGCTTGGTTCGATACCCTCCCCACAGATGACGCTGCCATCGCAGGAAGTTCAAATAATGGCGGGTAAAAGAACTGCGTCTTTCCGTGCACTGCGGCCTAATGGTTTACTGGCAGTTTTTTTGTTTTTTTCGATTTTAAAGACGAATGACACGTAGATAAAGTGGCGTCCTCCTTCTGGCGATTTTGCCCTGGTGTTGCTAGGTATTAAACAAATCTTCAGGTAGATTTTAGTGATCCTTTTCAGAACGAACGGATGTGTTTACAGCGATGTACCTACTAACTGTACAGAACCAGGCCGTGTTGGAGACAAAAGGCGGGGGTGTGGGGGAGCAGGGGCTCTTATACACACGGAACAATTCCCAAATTGTCGACCATCTCGCGCGCTCTGCGGGAAAAACGTGTGGGCTGCAGATTACGGTTTATTCACAAGGGAAAAAAAAGGGGGGGCCATCGCGTGGAAGTACGGAGTCCTGAGACCAGTCTGACGAAAAGGCGAAGGTCGTTCTGCTGCTGCTCGGTCGATAAAAGAATTAGTGGCGAGAAGCCGTAAGGTGCCGATAATAAAGCCGCCACCTCGATAGGAGCGCCCATTTCCAGTTCACTTTCTTTGTTGAAGTTTTTTTATCAACCCAAAGCCGGTTACAGTAAAAAGTGCACCAGGAAATTACGGTATGCCGTCCGGATAAAACACCGGATAGAAACTTCCTGAACGAAAAAAGCAATTACTATAAAATTAATAACCATGCAGATAATTAGGGGGGAAAAAAATGCAATTAATGACTTGGCATAACGAGAAAGAGAAGAAAAGGGAAAAAAAAAGAATATTATTGTCAGAAGCTTGACTGGATGGCAACTTCATGCTCTCCTTAATTACTAACATGTCAATGTCGGACGTGGAGAGTCGGCAGCTGCTATTGAAGTGAATCCTGGGTCCTCTGTATGGTTTTTGCAGCAGGCATAGAACTGGAAGAGTAATACTTACGAAGAGAAATAGGATGTGAATATGTGTATATTAAAACTAAAATAAAAATTTTATTATATAATGAAATTAATTTAGCATAATTTTTTTTTTAAAAAATGGTTAATTTTCAAAAGTCTGAAAGTGATAGTAAAACGGTTCTGAAATAACAGTTTACTTTATAAGTAAACAAGTTACGCTAAACTAAAGTATAGTCGCATCTCCAGACCGTGTTACCTGATGATGATTATGGTCTGCATACGTAGATTATTTGACGTAGAATTTAAACTTCGAAGTATACAACATTTTACAGAATTGAATACTGTCGTTTCTCACTAAGCAACAGAGAAATAAGGAATTTTTCAAAGTGCATTGGTAAGATATTTTATTATGCACATAATATAAATGATGTTAAAAAGCTACTATTTTTTTTTTAAGTTAAAAGAAAAATTATAATTTGTAGCAATCTCAGTATATGACGCACGATTTTCCCTGATCCCTGACTTAGGTATTCGTCAAAAGTTAAAAAAGAAGAGAATCTTCTATTTCCTGTTCTGCCAACCTAATGTTTAATTACTGAAACATTACATTCGTACGTAACTTTGACCCTTAAAAATGACTTTTACATTATTTGCAAGAAACTGAGATTATCGGGAGTTTGCCAATCTTTTGTGTCTTTAAAACATAACAGTACATGATAAACTTAATATTATGGAGTAATGAAGTAATAAATATTGACGTTATGAAGGATTCAACAGGTAAAGAAAAAGAGGCCTTAATTTAGCATAACATAACTAAGCAATATATTATGCTTTGCGCTACCATAGCATTATGCTAAGCTACGTCTCCAATACATTGCGCAGTTCCTGTCTCATGTACAGTGTATAGAGATTTTGAGTGACCTAAACCTATGTGCATAGGCTGAATGCCAAAAAGCAGCAAACGTCATAGGAAAGAAAAAAGATATATGTGTGAAATTACAAGGAATCTGGGGTACCATGTAAACAGCCCCCCTGATCAGCGATTCTGTCTGGACGGAATTCTAGGTATTTTTGCAATAGCAACAAGTCTGCAAAAACTCTTTCCGGTCGTGAACAGACCATGACAGATCCAGCTCCCAGACATGCGTGACGCGTCAGGTGGCCCAAATCACCGGTGCCTTCAGCACTGGACAAGATGCACCTGTTTCACGCCAGTTGCTGCACATTATGAGCTTCAGCGCCGCAAAGTATTCATCTGTTGCGAAGAACGAGAAAGCGTTGATGCAGGGATATTTGGAACACCGTGACTGGAGAATGAACCAACGAAAAAGGCTGTGATCCGACGGTTCACCTTATTTGCAGCAGATGGAAAAATGTGTATCAAAGATCTCATAAGCGCTAACCACCGCATCCATCATACGAACTTTCCTCCAACTGCAGGCTAACGCGCCACCTCATATCTTACCAGCATCTCACAAGACCGTTCGTGATATATAACAAGCGACAAGTGCGTCCCAGATCAATAAGCGCAGTGAAAGTTAGAATTTATATTTAACTTAGAAAGTGCTACATTGTTTTATTAGCCTACTGAGGAGCCCATGACACCCCCACCTGTGCATAGCACAAGAATACGACTCTGTTTGGCTACCTCCTGCGGCATGATTTCTGCACCCATCCGTCTACTGGGATTCCACGTGGCTACTAGACACTTTCTAGGTAATTTTGGTAGAGACTTCGTTCACTGTCCTACGCTATACCCCCACTAGTAGCTCCTTGCTGTGAGATTACCTTACGACCTCGATGTAAAAAAACCCATTGTACTTTGTTTCGGACAAACAGAGATTAATTTTGCACCACTGAGAACCTACTAGTTAGCAAATCATAAAATAAAGCAATTTAATTTGATGTATTACTGCAACATCCATGAATTAACACATCTGCATTAATTGGTTCTGCAAATTTTTTTCTCAAGCCGTAATTTCAATCAAATATGAAAGTTATTATCGAGTTGCCTGCTTCTTCCTTATCTAGCACTGCTTCTGTCTTCTTATGGACCACATGAAGGGCTAGATCCCATTTGGGAAGTTCGGGTTCACCCTTCCTAAAGCGCTCGGCCAGATTTTGCCAGATTTTGCACATGAGGATCTCTCTTCATGGCCGAATGGTTTCACAGATGCTCAATCGGACTGAGATCTGAAGTCATTACAAACCAAGATAGAGTGTCAGTACTGCCCCGTGGGGGTCTGTCACTACCATCCATAAAAACTGAGCCCGTAGAGAGGGCAGAGTCTTCAAAATAAGGGGTAACTGAGGACGATGGTATATTTACTTCGCAACATCTTGCATTTAATGTGTATCTGGCACCACGGCCAGATCCATCTTGCAATCATTGGAAATGCAGTGCCAGATTTTATGATTCCTTCACCAAAATAGACAGGTTGAGTGATGTTGTTGTTTTCGTTGTAGCTTGTCGCTGTCTCCGCCCGTTTTCCAATTTTCGTCTGACTTTGCTTCGGCCCAAAGGAGATGATGGTGTTTGTGGCGTTCTTTTAGCGGTGCACATCTTGCAGATCGCCGGGAAAGTTAACGGTTCGTACGGAAGCATATTATCGACAATTTCCCTTATTTTGAACTGGACTGTCAAACTGAATTTGAGTTCGCGTCTGGTAACAAAAGTGAATAGCTCCACAGACCTCTCTGTGTTGTTTGCATCCTGATTCCTCGTTTGTTTCGAGCGACCAACGGCGACTTTGGTTTTCTATGGTTGATGATCAGTTGACGACCAATGTCACGACCAAGGGGCCCGGTTATTTCCAGATCGATGATTTGCTCTCCCTGTTCCCCCATCAGAGCGTCTTCGAGCCATGAACCGATACACAGATCGAACCAGTCTTCTTTGTCGCGTATTTCAGCTGACAAAGGGGCGGATTAGCAAAATTCTTGGTTACAGCATTGATTCTAGTCTAAATAAAGTAAAACATTGGTTATGACGGAATGCAGGAGCTAGATAGACGGGTACACATGTAAATATGTAATACTGTCAAGTGACCCATCATTATATTTCGGATCTGGATCGAATTTCTGAGAATTTATTTCTTTTATTTTTTGTCGCATTTTTAGAAAAAAACAAAACAAAACTATTAACATTATTAATTTTAGAGGAGATTTGTAAACACTTTTATAAAGAAAAATATGGTGTAAGAAGTGTAGTAAATTAATTATTATCAGGTTAATATGAAAAGAAAAATTATAAATATTTGGGAAATTTATCATCCTAAGATTTCTTTTTAATCAGAAGAAATTTTTCACTATTAAAGATCGGATGAATTACTAAACTTTTAATATCTGAATAGATTTCACTGATTATTAGCTTCGGTTACTACAAAAATTAACTAAATTTAATGATCACGTTTTACATTGAATAAATGAATTCCAGAATGATTTCCACTTTCGCTACCTTTTAGAAATATCCAAAGTCAGTATTAGACAATTTTTCTGGATTTCTGACGTTTATTTACTGGTTTAAAAATCTTATTATTTATTTTAAAAACTATATATATATAATTATTGAAGGATATAATTATTTTTCATTATGTTACCATATATAATATATATAAAGCCATATTAATACAGTTACAGGATAATGTAAAGAAAAGAAATTATTAGACTATATGCTTATATATTATGAAGCCATCCAGAAAGACACTATATCCTGATTGCCAGAATATTAAGGATTTTTGTATTGGACCTACAAGCCATGATGTCGAAGAAGTTGTCAGGTATCAAAATATTCTAC
The DNA here is from genome assembly GCA_018389105.1 of Nautilus pompilius. Classification (NCBI taxonomy): domain Eukaryota; kingdom Metazoa; phylum Mollusca; class Cephalopoda; order Nautilida; family Nautilidae; genus Nautilus; species Nautilus pompilius. The sequence continues at coordinate 2,641,847 of JACATO010000124.1, read as the reverse complement.
TTCTCTCGCTGGAAGCTAAAAGACCGGTTTAGCGAGTCTTAAAGTAAACAAATTCATAGGCCACTAACCGCACAACTTCCGTGGTCTTTTATTGGAAACCAAATTTAAGATGGTAAAGAATATTCGTATCTTTCTGTCCATTTGCTTAAATTGGCTCAATATTATACTCTATCAGGCCGCACAGTTTGTGTGATATTTTTCTTAATAGTATAGGGGGCCAAATAGAATACATTGTGTATGGAGATATTCTAAACAGGGGAGACAGCGAATATACCCGTAAGGTGATATATCCTCACATGTTTCACTAATAAAACAAATGCCTTTTGTTTTTCCTTTAGTTTGTTGTTTTTACAGTAACAATACTGGAAATGAAAGATGGCGGTGCCTGTTTTTCTTTCTCTCTCTCTGCTCATTCCGCTGAAACACCAGGTGGGTGTGAGGAGAGCGGGGTGCTGATCAGAAGCCGCTGAGCCATCTCGCACCTATGAAAACAGCGGTAGATGAGAAAAGAAAGACTGCCCCCCAAAACCACTTTAGCGCTCTCGTTCGCTGAAGGTTTGGGCTCCGCCTGGAGCGGCCGGCTCGCACGGTGAGACCACTCAGGAATTATTGGCGAGGAAGAAACAACAACAACAACGACGACGGCACATATTCCACACATAGGCAGCCACCAGCTGGGCTGGTGCCGATTGTACGTTGAAGAAAACCCGAAGTGGGGGGAAGTATCTCGAGAACCGTCCGTCGTCGGGCTGTCCCCCTGAGGCGAGGGCACACGTACGTAACAGTCTGCAGACTCCGTGAAGATCCCGGTCGAATGTCGCCCGTCTGCGCTTTCGGGAGATGAGTCAACTGATGCGAAGCAGTCGTTTATTGCACTCGATGGATGAATCATCATCATCATCGTCGGCGGCGGCGGCGGCTCGGGCCGACCGGCTAAACCTGAACTCGGATGTCTTTTTCGGGCGGAGGAGCGTCATAAACTCGCCAGGCTTCCAGTCGGCCATCTTGGCGGACGGCTGAAGATGACGCACAATTTTCTGGCCGCCCTAACCGAAGCTTGCCAAAAACAAACAAAGGCCCCCTTCCCTCCCCCCCCCCCCCGTGAAAGCCCGATAGACCTTTAAACAGTAAACACGCAAAATAATATATTTGCCTTCTGCCGTGAATACTTTTTCATTGTATCTCTGTCTGCTGGAGTCAGCTGCTCGCGGTGGACACCTGTCTGTGTCAGGTTCTCTAAGGTTGCTACGTATATTCAGTCATCTTCATCTTTCAGAGTGCAGATAGCAATTTGAGCTTCTAGACGTCTGATTTCTTTCAGCAATCTTGGCAGTCAACGCTTTAGTAAACATACTGTCTTTACTGTGGCTTATGAAAGATATGATGATAAGCTATTGCTATTTATATAATAACACAAGACATGCAATTTTATATGCAATTGATCCAGGTTTTTACCAAGCCAAATGATGCAACTTGTTTAAAGTATTTGTTAATAATTTTAGACTAGTTTATATCTGTTATGTAATAAAAGTGACTATTTTAATGAAAGTAATACATGAGTACACATAGTATATGTTTCCATTTATGTACTATTTCATAAATTTGTTACTGTAATCGATAATTTCAATATATAGAATGCATAGCTGACGTTCAGCCCTTTCCACAGTAGTTATTTGCCTTCATGATTCCTGCTGGAATTTACATAATCAGCTGCGATCAAGCACTGTATGTGGATTATTTATTTACTATGTGTAGCTTAGTTCTATCTATTTCGACAAACAGTACAATCGCATGTATAAAATATTCTAATTCGATGTACAGGTTAAACTAGTTGTAAAGTTCATTGGTGAAAATAGTTGCAAAGTTATGTTAAAAGATTGCAAGTCTACCGAGCCTTTGTTTAATGGAAGCCTTTACTAGCCGGTCGTTGCTTTGAAAAGAAGCCAACCGCTCTGTCCCTTTACTTCTTCCCTCTGGTGACAAGTGTCCCGAACCAAGAAGAGATGCAAATTTTATTTCGGCAGCAGGTATCTCGGGCGTCTTAGAGCGCCACTGAACGGACTGTTTCGTCACTATTTGTTGAAGAGCTGCCGCTGTGAAGCAGTTAATGGTTGTCAGCAGAGCTGCCAACTGCAAAGTGGGATCTGTTTTCATATGCGAAATTCACTTTAGATTCCCCCCCCCCCAACCAGCTGACAGTGAAAGCCAAACGGAGATTGATGATTACCCCGCATCACAGCCCGACCCACCCGGCACAGCGTCTTTCTCATTTACAGGAACACCGCGAAGCTCTCTACCTTTTGGGTCCCGTCCTTGCTTCCCATTCTCGAACCAGCTCGGCCCTGGTATAAATTAAACTTTAAAAGAATCAATTCCGAGAGTGGAATTAATTTCTCTCGTTTCATGGCAGCCCCACTCCCGCTGCCTCACGGGTCAGAGACGGTTTTAGGGAACTCGAAGCTAAAATATTTTCGCGAACAAATTGCCTGTCAGCGGCTAAAGTATTATCATTGACTGAGAGCATTTATTATGCCTAAGTTGATTTGGGTTCTTTAACTGTCACGTGAGAAGAATGTCGAACCAACTTTGAAAATTAATTACCTTTTTTTTTCTTTTTTTAATTTGTCGTTGTCGGAAGGTGAAGAATTCTAGAACACTGTTAGTGCTCCCCCAATTCCTATCCTTGTGGCCACAAAAGTAAGGATGAGAGAAATGGGGGAAAAAAGTTTTGTCCTTATATTTTACACGTCCAACCATTAATTTATAAGATTAAATAGGTGCGCAGTCTCCGAGTCTGATCACGAGGTAACATCGGCTTTTCTCTATTCTCTAATCCAGTTTAATTTTATTGTGCATGTAAAACCTTCATTTTGATTTCTACTACGATTTCTTATCATTGTTTGTTTCTAAATGGTTTCCAAAGATACTTTTATTTTGGTCCTTCTTCCGTGTATCTTTGGGGTGCAGGCATCCAAAGGACTTGGGTCTTTTGTGTGGCTGCTTTTCTTTGAAAGGAAGCAATCAGGAGTCAAGATTATTCTTCAGACTCTTTTGTTAATCCATAAAAATATTTTCTACAAGTATTAGCGGTATAATAATAATAATAATAGGCCTATTAGGATTAGTACAGTCACGCTAAAGGAGTCGGTGCAGACAAATAATATCTCTCTCAAGCATCGGTGCGCTGCTGTCGGAGAAGTTGGCGTAGTGTCGCCAGCTTGAAAATCGCGCGGCACGAAGAATTCGGCAGGAAAATCTTCGGTAAAACTCTTTACTTTTAGGAACTATAGTAGCCGGAGAAAACCCACGTGACCGACTAGCGAGGAAGAGGAAGCAGAAACCATGCCAGGAAGGGTAAATGTCGAGCCGGTCGTGACCGGAATCCAAACTAGGTCTCTCTCTCAACGTTAGCAGGCCTACCCCACCGGATTCACCAGCCGCAAACTGTAGAAATTCTGGGGAAACCCTGCTAACTTCTTATTAATGTCTTTAGAACAACGGGATGCACCCCCTGAACGGTGAATTCGAGATGTGTGGAGATTAATGGCGCGTGTACTTGGAACAAAAACCGGTTGGCCAACTACACGAGCTCAGACAGTTAAAACCGAAATGGCAATGGTCGTCTAGTGCGGTTACCTGCCTTCATAAGCGACTCGCGGCGCATGCGCTGTGGAAGAGTTTACTCACTCGCATAGTTCAGCCATATTGTATTTACTACTTGTATGGTCATTAGGAGGGCAGGAGAGTTAGCTGCTTCGTTTTGGGATGTGCTGGGCACAAACAACCACCAACAACAGCTGTTCAGTTAACAAATAGCCATTATGAATTATTTCTTGACTTAAGAGTAACAAGAAATAGATAATTATTTTGAAATTTACAAGTCCCAGTAGGTGTTTGTGGAGACTGGAGGCGCTGGTTTACCGTGTTTAGACGAGGGAGATACAACTGACGGCTCTCTCGAGGTGAGACGTTAACCCTAACCCTCCCGACTAATCCGATTACACAACGATATCGCTAAAAAAACGCATCGTCCAAACTCGCCTCGTTCACTTGCTGTACCTCTCATCAGGATAGCGGAGCTCCCTGACGTCTCAGCAAGCATCCAAATATATCTCACATCTTTATTACCTTTTTTTTAATCGGTCAGCTGTAATAGAAAAAAATCTTTATAATTATAAAGTAAGAGTTCAAGGTAATGGTCAGGGTTTTCTCTTTGTTTTTTTTTAAGTTGTCGATTGTCTTAATGAGTCAGTGCAATACTGGGGTTAGCCCAGGATGACGTGTTTAAGTTTTAAAAAAAATGGGGAGGGGTGGGGTTAAATAACTCGTTTGGGATCTCCGGTTACCGAGGAGGAGAAAATCGTTTGGTTGGGATTTCAGCCAAATTGTCTACGGTTCGGCAACGGGTCTGATTTCTGTGCCATTACGGATAAACTCCGCGCTGTTTCAGCTCGCTGGATAAATTCGTGGCTCTTTTGATGCTTTTCCCTTCCCTCCAGCCCCTTTCCTCTATCCAGACCCTCAGCGCCACCTATGCATTCGTTAGTGAGCGAAGAGAACTTAATTTCTTTACATAAGACGAGCAAATGTTTTTGAACAGCTGGCTCTTCGCACCACTTACAAGTAACAAAAGGTACCCGGATCCCGCTTTTGCGCTGATTCTTCAGTTAATCCTCCTCCTCCTCCTCCTCATTATTATTATTATTATTATTTTATCTGTTATTCTTAAAAGATTTAAAGATTTCTTAAAATCCTCCTAAGGGTTTAACTGTTTGGACCGACCGCTTGTCCCAAATAATCCAGATCATGTTAAAGTTACTGTCAGAATATTTCAGAAAAAATCAAGTCAAAAAAAAACACCAGTAAATAAAATACATGAAACAAAAGAGAAAGTAAAAGCAGCTAAACAAAATATACCGAGTTAATTAAAAACAAAATAACATAAAAACGGATATTTAATAGGAAGAGACGAAGCTGTTGGCGACTGAAGAAGCGTCAGAAAGGAAAAGAAAAGCGGTCCTAGGATATTCTGAAAGCTGTTTACTACATTCAGAAACACTAACATATTTCTGTTCTGTTTGTGTTGGCGCTTTATGGATCTTCCTCCCATAACACGAGTCTGGAAGAAAGAAGGGGGGGAGAGAAGAGAGTTACAGCTGATGTAAATAAGCGCCTGGGTTATTTGGTTAACGCCTCCAAAGGACTTCGGGTGGGCTATAATTTATGACAAAATTAAATTAAAGCGGTAAAGAAGAGAATGTATGCATCACCACATCCCGTCTCTATCAGTTTAAAGGGAGACGGTGTTTGTTTAGGTGGGGCTGGCATAACGTTGTTAACTCGCAGTAAACAGCTTGGCACATACATAGAATATCGACCGTGTTTAGAGAACGGTAGAAGGGCAAAGATGTCGGAATTGGTCCAAGATAACATCTTGAAATCTGTTTGCTTTACTACTACTACTACTACTACTACTACTACTACTACTACTACTACTACTACTACTAATAATAATATAATAATAATAATAATAATGTAAATGGATGAACTTCAAGATAGACAGCAGGTGATCGCGGGTAATAAAAAAGAGAGAGAAAAGAGAGAGTTATGGAGAGAGAGAGAGAGGGAGTGATGGGAGAGAGAGAGATATGACGTCAGTACAGGGAGAGAAGGGAGTGATGGAGAGAGAGATATGACGTCAGTCAGTAAAGGGAGAGAGAGGGAGTGATGGAGTGAGAGATATGACGTCAGTACAGGGAGAGAGAGGGAGTGATGGAGAGAGAAAGATATGACGTCAGTACAGGGAGAGAGAGGGAGTGATGGGGAGAGAGAGATATGACGTCAGTACAGGGAGAGAGAGGGAGTGATGGAGAGAGAGATATGACGTCAGTACAGGGAGAGAGAGGGAGTGATGGAGAGAGAGAGATATGACGTCAGTACAGGGAGAGAGAGAGGGAGTGATGGAGAGAGAGATATGACGTCAGTACAGGGAGAAAGAGGGGTGATGGAGAGAGAGATATGACGTCAGTACAGGGAGAGAGAGGAGAGTGATGGAGAGAGAGCTATGACGTCAGTACAGGGAGAGAGGGGAGTGATGGGAGAGAGAGATATGACGTCAGTACAGATGAGAGAGGGAGATGGAGAGAGAGATATTACGTCAGTACAGGGAGAGAGAGGAAGTGATGGAGAGAGAGATATGACGTCAGTACAGGGAGAAAGAGGGAGTGATGGAGAGAGAGATATGACGTCAGTACATGGAGAGAGAGGAAGTGATGGAGAGAGAGATTTGACGTCAGTACAGGGAGAGAGAGGAAGTGATGGAGAGAGAGATATGACGTCAGTACAGGGAGAGAGAGATATGACGTCAGTACATGGAGAGAGAGGAAGTGATGGAGAGAGAGATTTGACGTCAGTACAGGGAGAGGAGATATGACGTCAGTACATGGAGAGAGATGGAGTGATGGGGAGAGAGAGATATGACGTCAGTACAGGGGGAGAGAGGGAGTGATGGGGATGAGAGAGAGATATGACGTCAGTACAGGGAGAGAGAGGGAGTGATGGAGAGAGAGATATGACAGTAAGGGAGAGAGAGGGAGTGATGGAGAGAGAGTATATGACGTCAGTACAGGGAGAGAGAGGGAGTGATGGAGAGAGAGATATGACGTCAGTACAGGGAGAGAGATGGAGTGATGGAGAGAGAGAGATATGACGTCAGTACAGGGAGAGAGAGGAAGTGATGGGGAGAGAGATTTGACGTCAGTACTGGAGAGAGAGGGGATGGTGAGAGAGAGGAGAGAGATTGACGTCAGTACAGGGAGAGAGAGGGAGTGATGGAGAGAGAGATATGACGTCAGTACAGGGAGAGAGATGGAGGGGTTGATGGAGCGGAGAGGAGGGAGTGAGGGAGAGAGAGAGAGAGAGAGAGAGAGAGATGAGAGAGAGGGGGAGAGAGAGAGAGAGAGAGAGAGAGAAATGGTTTTAATAAACCATACTGCAAAAAAAGGCTTAACTTTAGCGAAATCTCTAGTAGCTGTTAATTGTATCTGAATTAGTTTATATTGAAAACTAATTCAATAACGATAGCAAAATGGTTAAGCATTAGTAAAACTGGTGGATTTAATTGACAGGTTTTTTGTCGCCACTTTCGTCTGTCTTTGATAGATGGCTGGACGTCAGCGACCACCGGCGAAGAAGCCCCGCTCTCCTGAATGGGCAGCTGAGGCCGGTCACCATCACGTCGGTTTGGCATTTTCCCAGCTCACAGGCTAAACAACCTGACCAATGAACATTTTCCAGAAAATTTTAAAACCCAAAAATTGAATCACACCGACATATTAATGAATGAAATAAAAAGAAAAACTATACTAAACGAAGGAAAAGATTGATACATTCAACCAAAATGGATATACGAAGAGAAGTTTTACCTAGGGAGTATACAGCCAGGTTTGCTAGAGAGGACACAACGAAAATCGTTCACTTAGATCCAGTAAAATCCTTTCATTTTCAGAGATGTAAAAGGTAAAAAAATAGTGAATGTGTCTGTGATAAACACGCGTTTTCAAATATCAACAAAGATAAGAGTGTATTAAAAGTTACACTAGAAAACATTTAGACCTTACTTAGATTTAAACATTAACTGTTGAACTACTGAGTACTTATGCAAAACAGATTCATATATTTTAATGCAATTTTCCAGAAATCGCTTTTGTTCTCTTGGAGAAACAATTACAAAGCTTTGCAGATCAGTTGTAGATGTTAGCTTTCGACTTTCTGTTTAAAGAATTATTTATGCATATCTAAAGTTTATAACGTCATCTATTACACAGATATCTTGTGTACAAATTAAATAGAAAGCTGTAGTTCAGTAGATTACCTGGCCGTGCCCAAGAGAAGACCTCTGTGTTCCACTTCACGTCTGCGCACGCACTTTCTTTTCCCCGATAATTGGACGGGTTGCGCATGCGCACTAAAACGAATACGCATTAAAACAAGAGTGCAGACGTTGCTTTTCACACGGCCCAGGGTAATTCAGAGAGTTTCTAGCGAGCAGAGAGACTGTAACTGTCAGCAGAACTGTGAGCAACAACGATAACTGAACGGCGTCGTGGCGGAATAATATGAAACTGTATAAACTGAATTAGAGGCACAAGAGAGCTAATGGCGGATCGAGCGGGTCGGTTTGATGTCGCACCAAATTGGTATTTGTTTATCATACCATTTAAAAACTCATTGAATTTATGTTAACAGAATGATTTTTTGTTGCTGCGTACAGTTAGTTTTTTTTTTAAAGATCTTTTATGGCTGTTGTTCCAAGAACATTATCTTTACACTACCCAATAGCTTGTATTTTTGATACGTGACGAGAATAAGGTATTTTATGGTTGACGGTTAACAATGGACCATTGAGTCGCACCTTTCGCGGCGCTAGTGCTGGGTACACTTTTGTTTAACTTTCTGAGCGGGCGGCCCCTTGACATTTGTTCCAGTTATAATCCAGCTCCGTTTATTTGTGCATTCCAGATCCTCTCCTTAGACTGCGCGCACGAGCGAAACGAGAGACAAGATCAAAACGAAAGATGTACACAAGCAGTGGTTTCATACGAATGGCTACATACTTAAGTCTTAACAACATCGTTGTATGACCCCGTATATACGGACGTGCGTACTGCTTCCAGCAGAGCAGCCATAGAACACGGAAGCATTTAAGTCAGGCGTGCAAACTTGAGACTGACATGAAACACGGCAGAGGATAAATCTGGCTCCAGCGACAGGAACCAAAATCTGGGATTCGATGGCTCTCTCTCTCTCTAAACGTCATTCAAGCAATCGACATGACGGCGTTCGCATTTGTGTTAACCCTTTCTCTCCACGGTAACCGGGCCAGAGATCGGCTCTAAACCGAGATGCAGCAGATAGCTAGGCAAAAAGCACCTGCTGGAACCTTTCATCCTTAGGTGTAGAAAGAAAACGCGGAGTGCCTGATTGGGAGAAATAGAGCGATAAAAAGAAAAACAACGATAGAGAGAACTGGGGCCTACAACCATAGTAGTCCAATCACACCGGTCCGCTACCAAATCTCCCAGTGATGTCGATGTAGGCTGTCTAATATGAAGTTTTAAGATGTTATTTGGAGACTTTGATTTTAAAAAAAAGAAGAACGGAATGATTTACTGGACGGGAAAGAACAAAAACAAGCAGGCAAGCTAACACATAGCCAGATTTGAAGACTCCGAGTTTTATTCACGATCATGATCCATGGGTGCCTACTACTTTCTTAAATAATTTATTTTACAGTAAAGAAATTTCACTTTTATTTAAGAACAAAACGAGATGTACCCAAGTAATATATGTGATTTTGAAACCGTGACGTATCATGTAGAGATGTGTACGGTAACCCATGCCAGAAACATGCGAATGTATTCAGTTATTAATAATAAGTTAGTAGAAAATCCCTGAATAGTCATTTCACTTTTAAGAAGGATGAAAAATTCAGGTAAATTGAGAAATGAGAAATTTGGGTGTTGCGGCAATGCAAATTATTACTCTTGTCGAAAGTAAACAGGTCATGTTCACTACTATCCTTAAACAGACAGACTTAGTTTACTTCCTTTCCAAAACTAATTTTTGTAATAGATTAATTTCAAAAGTATTCTAATAGATTGAAAATTTTTTTCCAAACATGTACGGCGACCCCAGATAACTTGGTGTGCGGCATAGCTGACGGTAGTGCTGAATGTCGTTGGCTGGCTTGTGCTCACTCTTATGTTCGGTCGTGCGTCATAGATGTGCAAAATAATGTCTGTATGGCAAAGTCGGCTAGGTCACTACTTCCTCCACCTCAAGAAAAGCTTTAAAAAAACCCAGCAGTTTGTCAGTCTGCCGAGGCGAAAAATGTAATTATTTATTAACTGTTTTCGATCATTCTTAATTGGTGATTTACTTCAGCGTAATTTGCTGCCTTGGTACGGACCTCTTTTAACGGGGAACAAAGCCGGACGTAATCAGGACTGACCACAACCGGTGATCAGACAACGCCTGCCAGCGCGAGGGAAGAGGGTGAATGCACCTTCTCAGTGCCTATATTAGAACGAGCGTCTGCTGCTTCTGCTTCTCCCCGAGAGGAGATGATGCGCGCGCCAATAGTGCAGTGAGTCACTGAACAAGAAAATCTGTTTTTTTTTTGTTTTTTTGTGTGTGTGTGTACGTGTGCGGTGTTGATACACAGGGTACCCGGTTACACAACGTACCCTGCTAACTCTTTCGAAATCGCACTGAGTAACTGGCTACTCGCCGCTGGGCGGCTGTCTGTGTCAGCCTTTCTCTTCTCTGGAGACTTGAAAGGATTGGCAAGATCACATTGCCCCATCTCTCTATTTTATCAGTTTATTTATTTATTTTCCGCTTCTTCTCTCTAAAATTCTATAACTAATAGTGTAAAGAAATCTTCACGGTTTCTCCAGTTTGTTTTTTTTTTTGTCTTTAAAACAGCAAAAAAATAATATCTACAACTTTATTTCCAGTACAAACATCGAGTGTCAGCAGCCGTAAGGAAATACAATATCTCTCCTCGTTGCTAAATTCAGAAACTAATTATATCTTCTTAAAAGTCCGCTTCCCACTTCATCTCAGAAGAGTGAATAACGCAGAGAACCAGGAGACTATCTTTTTGTAATATTTACTGGCATTAAATATAAAAGGTAAGAGATGTCTGACACAGTATCCAGACTCATTCCTTGTTTAATAATAGATGCTACTCTGATTTAAAGATCAATCTTGCAAGAATGGTATTGCTGCCATTTCTCTTCCCAGAGGTGGGTCTATTGCTTTTGACAGTAACCAGGACATGCAAACAGCTCACACAATAACGTGGATCACCTGACGACACTGTAATTGTTTACGAGGATACTCCAACCAGGACATTGTGTACTAAATCATAGCAAGACGTCGACTAACGGATTTTTCAGTATGCCTGGTTCAAGGCTGTTAAATAACATGCGACGGCCATTACGTCACAGTGATGTTTTTCTCTCGTGCTCTTATTCTGGGACATGTGTTCCCGACTGGCAGCAAACCCGCTTACTGTTCGTACACACAGAATTATGGCAGAATATTTCTGAACTAAAATTCGATAAGTCAGCAAAACCTGGCAGCATTCAAACGAAAATGCCACAGCCGGTCTCTGAATGAACATTCCGTCCCCCCCCACTAGTAAGATATCTCAGAAAGCAGTTGGTACAAGAATGGTTCCGTCGTCGTGGAAGGAAGTAAACGCCACTCCGATTGTAGAAAGGGCCTTTAAGTAACTCCAGCCATTGTAGGCCAGTCAGTACAACATACGTAGATCTTCAGTGTGAGTATAAATAACTTGAACAGTCAACAATGGCTTTGGTCAGGAAAATCTTGCACTATTAAGTTCTTGTGAAATCACACGTAGACAAAGGGTCAACACGGATCTTTTTATGTACTGACTTCAGTAAAGCTCTTGACAGGTTTTTACATAAACATTTGATAGCAAAATGCAAAAGTTATGGCTCCAGTAGAAATATTTTGTGTAATACCGTTTATTTTAATAATAAGTGTCAGAGAGAGTTCTTGTTGATTGTATGTCCGTTACTAGCAGGATGCCCAGAAGTCGTTTTTTAAAAATCTATATAAATAATAAGGATAGTGATATCTCCAAATGAATCAAAGAATTTTCAGTTAATACAAAGTGTATAAGGCTAATAACTGTGGTAGAGTGAAACGTTAACAGCCAAATTTAGATGATTCAACAGGTTTGGCTGCGCTTAACTCCATTTTAATGTTAATAGGTGCAAGTGCAGCCTCAAAAAATTTATGGGTAATACTTAGATTATAGAAGTGAAATCTAAGAAAAGGTGTATACATTAATCTAAAGAGTAATTTAAATATCAAAGACTTTAAAAAGTGTGCAGTAAAGCCAATAGGTATGTTAAATTAAATTTTGTTACTAAACAGCAAAAGTCAGATTTCCGTTACCCTAGACACTAGTAGAGCCATCCCTGGAATGTGGGTCTGTGCATAGTCTCCTCACTTCTAAAGGAACATTGATTGTCCAGAGAAACTTCAATGGAGATTCACCATAGTGATGAGAGTTTTGAGCATATAATAAAAAAAACAAGTGTCTCGTTAGATCTTAGTTTTTTTTTTCGTAGTCGGAACAAAACGGTGAAGCGTCTCGATGATTTTATGAATTTATTCGATACCAATTTTTGAGGCAAAAAAAGGAAACTATTCATAAGCTTTAACACATTTCGCTCCTCTATTTACTTTTATTTTTGCCTAGGGCAATAGATTAGCAAAAAATAGGGTGTTTTGGTTTTCTGAAGAATTATCTGTAAACGTTTCATATTATTAATGGTAATTTTTATATGATTAAATACTACTTGTATGTGTTTTCAATTAACTTCAGAGATAATCCACACAATATCGCTCCAATGTTAGTCCTAATTTTAAATATAATTTCTTTAAACTGCTTCACAAATGATATAATAAAGATTTATTTCACCGCTAATGTCGGCAATGCCAGGCTCTTTGTGGCGCGCGATTGGCAACGCCCTCTAGCGACTAACCATGGCATTACGCTCCCTCACCGGGAGAAGTTGTTCAGCACAGGTTCGCGAAAATATACCAAAGTCGACAGATGGCTGGCTGGAGCGACAGCAAGCAGTAAATAATCATCCAGCTTTTCATTGGCTCGCGCGGCTCCTTTTCCTTCTTTACTTTACGAGCGAAGCTGTCAGTTTCTCTGACACACCGATTACCCTGAAAACGGTAGAGTTTTAGGGGCTTGGCCATTTAATAAAACACAGCTGTACAGTAAGGAACAGTTGCTGATGATAATCTCTGTTTTAAATTAGTGCTGACTTTTTCCTAAAAAAAAATAACATTTTTCTTTAAAAAAAGGAAAAAGATATTGTTTTTTTTTTCTTATCTGATTCTGTTGGTTTCTCTAACTATTTTTGAGTTTGGATAATAAAATTGTACGTAACTTTTGCTTCTCTGCATGCCAAAAGTTTTTTTTAAAATAAATTTGGATCTAAATTAACATTTTCTTTTTTTTTCCCCAATGTAAATAAATGGGTGTATTTCATAAATATGAGTTTTAACTAAACGGCTCTTTTAAGTTTTAAACTGCAAACTTTTTGGATCTCTTCTGAGATCTATGCCGACTGATGGGTTCGGCTTTTCTTAAACATTCGAAACATCTAAAATCCACTCTTTTCTTACATATTTAAAAATATTTCTAATGCCCAATGGCAACGTTGTTATATAGCTGTAAACTCGTATATTTTTGGCTGTGGTACTGCCATCGGAGTAACTTGTTGTTTTAGCTGCGACACAATAGAAGACTGGACACCTGTTAGAATCAGTTAAAGCCGTTAGTTAAAAAAACTTGTTTCTTCTTGTCCTAATTTTGGAGCTCCAAGGACATCTCACGGAAGTGCAATAGAAGGGGGCGGGGAGGTATCAGTCTTGAAGACTAAGTGAGTTACCTGGGTACGGTTTGGAGCTCCTTAACAGTGATCAAGGTTTGAGCCAGCTAAGAGTTACCCACGGAACCTTGAAAACACTACTCGCAATAATTTAAGATGTGAGAGAAACTGGAACATTCGGCATTCGGAGGAAAACCACGTGACTGGCTGGCGGAGGAGAGCCACGTGACTGGCTGGCGGAGGAAAGCCACGTGACTGGCTGGCGGAGGAGAGTAAGAAGAAAACATGCCAGGGAGGTAGTCAAAACCAGCAGGTCCCGCTCGGAATTCGAGCCCTCAATCATGAGGGCCCAGAAGTTTATTTGGCCGCTCAAATAAAATATTTAAAGAAAATTTGTCTGTCCATAAAGTATAAAAGGAAACTTTAAATAAATTATTATATTTTCTGAAAGCGCGGTTTTGCAATCCATATAAAGCTTCAAATTAATTTTGATTACTGTGGAATGTTTTATAGTTCGTCTCGCGTCCGCAGACAATTTCTGAGCTCGTTTTTAAAGGGTCAGACTTTAAATGACTCGAAATGTTTCAGTTAAAAAAAAATTGTTCAACGAGAGATTTTCCACTCGCTGGCTGGTTGAGCAATTGTTTTATAAAATATTCTTTAAAGAACGATATCTCTTAGCCACCCCTCCTCGAAGAATCGTTCGATTCTCGACATCTGTTGGGAAAGGCCGTGGGATTGCTTCCCTAACGTTTATGCGTATAGAAGTAAGGGAAGGTTAACTGCGGTCATTGATTACTGTGGGGACATTTAAAAAAAAAGCCACATCAAACCGAGTAAATCTATAATCTGCTTTCACGTGAGTCTTACTGGCGAAGATTTGAGCAGCTAATTAAGCTCGTATCTCTTCTTGTTTTAAATAAATGAGTCTTAATTAAAGCACGCTATATCTGTTTTCAGCAAGAAATTGGCGTACAGGGAAAAAAACAAAGCAACAACAATAATAAAAGTGGTTAGTAGTGCGTGGAATTAATAGTAATTCCTCAGCTCCGAAGAGACTTCGCGCTAAGTCTGTCCGGGAGATTTGTTTTCTAGAAAACCGTTGGCGACGACATGATTAAGAAGTACGCGACAGTTAAAATTTCAAAATCGACGAGAAAAGATTTTTAAAGAATTCATAAAATCTAATGCGTGTGTAGGCTGCATGAAAAACAAGACCGACAGAGCCATCGATCCACAGTAGCTACGAACGACTTTTGGAACTTTACTACTTTGTCAAGCCTCAGGTATGCGCAACATGTCTTGAGACATAATCTTCACTCGGTCTTTATCCAGCATTTTAAAGTGGTATAGACCTAGTATTTATTGTACTTGTTATATTTACATATTTTTTTTTTTAGTTTTTGACTCTCCATTGCTGCTTATAAGCCTTTCCCCGTTTATTTCCACAACTTCCGGTCTTTGAGTTCTCTTTCTCACGCTAAGTATTGAGATATGTCGTTCCGCCATTTTTCTCTTTTGTCTGGCTCGAGTTATTTTAACTCTCTGCGAGTTCATTCGAAAATAACCCTGATTCATCTATTGTCTGCTATCTTTTCTATGCGACTAATCCAGTTTCATTTCAGTCTTTTTAGTGTTACCCCTACACCTTTCAACGTTGTCTTCTCTCTTATTGTTTCATTTTTTATTCTGTCTTCTAAAGATACACACACCCAGCATTCTTCTCTCCATTGCTCTGTGTTTACACCTAGCTTCCGTTCTTGTACCCTGTTTAGTGACAAATGTAAAAACTCGTAAAACGCAAGAATATATTTAATTTTCAGGTATCGGTAGTAAACAGTACTTTTCATGCGTTACCAATTCTCTATTGCTTGTCACTAAATATATCTTCTCCGCATTATTTAAAGTTTCTCACACATTCAATTAAATTTTATCTATGCTATTCGCCATCATCTTCGTTTTAATCTTGTTAATATTCGGATACAACTTCCTTACTTTCGTTGCTTAATATTTTAACAGTTTGCATTTCGCAGGGATCTTCAGTAACTAGAACAACACCATTAGCAATGCGTAGATTTATGTCTCAACATTATTCCATTTATGCGTATTCCTTTGCCATCATTTTAATATCTCGAAAAAAATAGCCCTTTAATTTTTCTTTTAGTGGGGAGAAGTCGTTAATGAACAAGCAAAACATGGATATTTGTCGGCGCTTTAAGTTCCTGTTAAAGAATGTTAACGTTTTGGTATTAAGAAAAAAAATCAACGAAGAAAGAAAAAACGAATTTTTTATCTGAATAATATTTAAAGGTCCTGCTTGAAATTGTCTTATTTCATTTAATAAACAATTACACTTCTCGCTTCTCTAAAGTTTAGTTTAGGTTTACAACGTATTTTCGTAGTGTAGTTATCATTGCGTTTAAATGCCGAAGACCCGGAAGTCTCCAGACTCATATTCCCATGTTTCCAGCATGTCTATCATCCAGCAGATCACCGGAAGCGTTCTGTTTTATCGGAGCACTCCGTATCGAACCGATGTAGCTCTTAAACGGTTTGAAAACCTACCTTATCTTGTTCACGCCACCAGGGTTGACGCAGATCTAGAATGATGTCTTTGTTTCCTCGCCTTTACGATTTTTTTTTTAGATTTCTAATGATATCGCCACACCTATCTGTTGTGCGTGTCAGTGATAGATAGTTTTAGTGCTAAATAAACTGACTGTTCGCGGACTTCCATGCCCCCACACTATTTTAATGAACATGCATTATACTCTTTCTAAAGCATTTGTTTCCTCAACTAAATAGAACCAATGCTCGTGCCAACCCCTCGTACAGCTGATACCTTACCTGCTTTACCTCCGACCCAGCTGCATTGTTTTAATGGCCGTCAGTAGTCTGCTTTTACAGTTTGAATTTTACTACCATAACAAATTCTTTTATTTATAACCTCTAAAGTCACAACCCCCCCCCACTAATTTCGATCAACTGATTAAATTGGCAGCACAGCCCGTCGTGATCGGCTGACAGCCGAGGCGCTGTTTTAGGTAACTGTGAGGACAACAAACCTGCAGACTCATTACGTAACCCTCAATGCATTTCAATGGACGTACATCATCTATACAATGGAGTATTTATTTCAGTTTTTAATACTGAATTACATCACAGGTTGTGTGGGGGGGACAACACTTTGTTGATTCCTATCTCACGATATTTAAGAGTATCCAGCTTCCCGTTTAAAGAAGTCTCGAATCGCGTTTGTGCTCTTCTATACTCGATTGTCGAGCGTGAAGCTTCATCTCCTCTTCGTCTGTCGACAGAGGTCGTTGATCTTCTACTGGACCGATTGCACTTTGTTTACGCTGTCACGCCTACCTCCTGGGCGAAATCAGTCGGTGGGTCCGTGAGACACCAGTACCGCATATGTCTGTCTGGCAGGGAAGATAATGGTCTGGATAATGTCAAGACATCTTTTTCTTCGGATACTAAATCCTGTTCAAACAAATCATAGTTTTCTGCTTTGCGATATTTTGTTTGTTGTTTTTAGTTGCCTATTGTCTTGTTGAAAATTAGCTAACGTAGAGTGAAAAAAACCACAACACATTTTTGTTTTTGTTATATTCAGATGTATTTATTATCACCATTTTTTTTTAGAAATCCATTGTACATGTTTACCGCACCTGTTTTCCTTTGTTTCTATTTGCCTGTTTTGAAAACTACCCATGCACAATGGATGACTTTCCCGTCCAGTGAATACGCCTATTACATTGAGAGAGAAATTGGTAACCACATAATGCAAAAAGATTTTGTAGTTTGTTGTTTTTATACCGTACTAAGAATCCACTAAGGTCTCAGCTAAGATAGCCATCCGCCTGCATCATAACCTAAAAGTGTAACTCGGTACCCAACCTTTTCCAAGTCTATGTATTTTTTCCCCTATTTCATTTATGAACCTTGTTTAAATACAGAGAAGGGACCACCCGCCTGATTATTTGACTAGTTGGAGCTTTGTGCAGAGCGTCAGAGACCAGAGCCGTATTTCCCGAGCTCAGGAATCCGGAATTAGTCAACAAGCCACGAGGAAAACAAGTAGTTTTTACGTCTTTCTATATGCTACATCAAAGCTTCCGCGCGAAGTCGCAGTATGCAGCTTCTCCGAGTACTGGAATGATACGATGCATTCTGGAGGTGGAAATTATGTATCCTTCGATGCTGTGTACAGACGCAAAATTATATATCTTCAAAGTGCGGTGATAAATACCAGATTCCCAAGCACACACACACACACACACACACAAAAACAAAAACAGCATTCTTTTACCAGAATAACGGTAGCGTTCCATGATTGCTTGTAGCTGCCTGTTCAACATAAAAAAAACTAAAATAAGTCGGAGTCGAAACGCAGAAGAAATACGAGACCGCAAACCGCCTTGTTAACAAAAGCTAGAAGATCCCCCAAGTTTGTGGCGCTGTCTAATTCTGTTAACACGAGATCTGATGCCTCGAAACCCCTCTGGCGGTTACACTGGTGAAAGACGGACGCTGATATATTATAATAGACGGTCCTCTAAAACTGGCGCTAGTTCACATTTTCATAAATCGGTACATACATATTTTGCCAGTAAATGCTAAAACGTAAAGTTAATAAATATTACCCCACCATCACGGTAAAGATAGTAGCTTAGTAGCTGCAGATAAATTTTAAAAGTTGGGCTGTGGGTAAGGAGAACGGAAATTTATTATGGTTGTGTTACGGAGGCTCACTCGAACTGTCTTTCATTTGGCATTCAGAAGGTAAGGGGTCTTCATAGTTTTCACTTTGCGGAATATTTACAAGACCGGATATTTAAAAAAAAAAATTCCTACAAAGCTATTTCCTAACGTAGAATCTCTTTTTCTATATGTGATCGTTTTATTGTTTTTATTTATATTCTCAGAACAAACAAACAAAAAAACAAAAATACAAACAATTAGGTTTTCTCAATCCTTGTAAAACAAATCTAAATATTTCGGGAAAGACGCACAACTAAAGCTCGGGTAGAGGGGGGTGATGTGAGAAGATGACGCAGTCAAGCAGATAATTGCATATATCTTGTGCCGCAAGCCACAAAGAAAACAGAAGAAAAGGGTCTGAAGAAATGTCGTAAACGGGTCAGACAGCAATGAATGTGAGCTGCCAAAAGAAGGAAAAGTCAGACATGTGGCAAAACGTTTCGATGTTGGTTCTTCGACCTTCGACGGACGACATTAATAAGGATGAGAGGTTGTCTCCAAACCGGATTGAGATGCTAACTAATTAATGATAAAATACTCGTTAACTCAGTTCAATTATCTATTTATTATATTGGCTATAAGAGAGATTTCTGGTTCTTCTGAGTGGTAAAGAAAGGGGCAAACTTCCCAGAGTTGAGTTATTAGTTATACCGTGTTGTTGTTGACGAGGGACTGGGACCCCAGACGCCATAGAAAGCTTATGACTGCTATTCGTTGTTTTTTATTACTTTAGAATAAGGCAAACGCTCAACAGGAAGTGATATCAAGACCATCTCTACCAAAAGGGCATTTGTTTTCGGTTGAAAGATAGACAACAAGCAGACTGAATGCAGTTTAGTCTACATTAATTATTGTAAAATGGAACGGAGCCAATACTACTTACTCGACACTCTTACTATTAGTCTACTGTTCTGACAAAAGACGCTTATATTTACCTCTGCTTTTAAGGAAAGTCTAAAGTTTACAACAGCAGTTCATTTTCTAGCCGTCGAGACCTGAACCCGACGTCGACGCAGATGCAGTTAGGCTACTTTCGGCAAGTGGAACATCGAAGGATTTGTGTTTGCGCCAAAATATAGGACAGAAAAAAATAGCTCTTTAAGTACACACGTCGTGTCTGCTGCATTTGAAGAATGTTCTGGTTCAGCACGGTGTAGTCATTGAGTTCTGCATTCGGTAAAAAGAAATAAGACTAAAATGTTGATTTTCCATCTGGAAATCTCTTGATCTTGTGTATCCAGATGCAAAACACACCAGAGAGAAATGGCGAACTACGTCCGTTAATTATAAAGCTATCACATCATAAAAAACTTTTAGGATATATATTTATGAAAATAATTCGAAATTGATCAGTATAACTTTTCTGTGGCTCGTTATTTGCATATCTTTTGCCAGGATTCCTCGTTCTAGTATTTTGAAGTTTGAGGTCCGCGTTCGGTTCTCCGAAATGTTTAAACGAGGCTGAGATCGCAGTTCATCACGCGCCATAACCGGATACTCTCGAAGAGGATAGGGCTGCGGGAGCGGAGTTAGCGATAAAGCTCAAGTTGGTTTATTCAAAGAGGCAGGAGCTGTTATGGCTTATAAAAGTCGCCGATAAAAATAATTAGATTTTTTATTATTACTTTCGTTTTTGTTGTTGTTTTTTTTTAACACAACGATGACTTATTTCCACTGTATTTTCTCTTTCTCCGAGGTTACTGACCCCGAGCAAGAATACAAAGAAGGGGGTCATACACGGACGACATCGGTCGCCTGTTTCTCCTGGTTGACGAGTTTCATCACGACGACGCTTTGCTTAATGGCTGCAAACAATACATCAAGGGTGCCGAGGAAGCGCCTTTGGTCGCGGCGCGCGCCTAGGCTGCCGAAGAGCAACCCTGCCTTTCTTGGCGATGAAATCCAGCCCTCCCAGTCTGCTGTGAATCCTCTGGTCGGCTTTTGCCCCCTTACATTCCATCTGACCCTGTCCACCGACACGTGTCAAGTCTACTCAGTGTCTGGTGGCCAGGCTTATCGCTTGAGCGCTTATTTCCCAGAGATGTTGCTTGCGAAATGATGCGAGTTTCCATCTAAAAAATACACACTGTGCGCCGATGAATTTGGTTAATAATACAAAATTCATTGCATCATTACACTTTGAAATATAATGCGGCTTTTGATTGCGTAGTTAACGCCCCTTCATCAGTTCTCTTTTTATCCACTTAGCTGATGGATGGTATTTGAAATGCAGCTTAGTTGTAGCTGTTTTTTCTTTGTGCTGTCGTCAGTACATCGTTTTCTTCCATCAAATGTTTCTAACGCCGTCATAGCCATCATACGGGGACGCATCCTCTCCTGCCAGTGCATCTTCAAAAAATTAATTGTTTCAGGTAACAATATCGTAATTTTCACAAATCTAGAATAAAAACAAACATACATTTCTCTAACAAGAATCACTGGCGGAAATTAAGAAGAGTTTCCAACCGAAGCTCGGCCAAGCTTCACGAAAGAGGCGAAAGCTGACTTTTCGTGGCCCGTTGGTGGTTTTTCCCAGGCTTTACTTGGACGATTTCAATAATCGCGATCGTTTAGATTCTAAGGAGTCGCTCTGGGCGACAGACAGAAAGGCAGAGACGGCGATCTCACTCACTCAGTTTTCCTTTCTGAAAAGCTGTAGGCGCGCAGACAGACAGACGGACGGACGGATCAAAGACGACGCCGCCAACAGGAAAAAGAAAACGTCTTTAGATCGATGTTCCCCTACGAGCGAAACACCTGCGAACTACCCAATTTACAGTCACCGGCTTCTTTCTGCGCCAATTCCATACGTGTTACGGTGTTTCTGCTTGAATAACGTTTCCATGAAAACGACCGCAACAGACTTTGTGAATCAATAAAATAATATTTTTGTTTAAAAAGCCAGGTTTTTATAAACATTTGTAAGACCGATAAACCTGAACTCTTCGGTGGCTTAACGAAGCATCATCTGGAATTAACATGAACCACCAACCCGAAGTAGGCTCTACTCACACACACACACAACCTGGGACATCAGGTTTTCCGTTGTGTTGCTCGATGCCATCATCTGAGTTTCAAAATAAAACACCTTAACGTTGTGATACAAAAAGCCTTTTATGGTACCACGCTAAAGTGTGTACACGTGGGACGGACTGCTTTATTATCGCGTGGAGATGCTCCTGCAGCCAATGTTGAGAAGTATGCTTAAATAAAAACCATTCTTTATGTATTATTGTTTTCCGAAGAGAATTAATTTAACCTTTCTAGTCTCTATAAAACTAGAGGCTCACCAATGAATTGCATAATTCATAGACGGTCAATTTATATATCTGTGATCAGAGCTCCAAATAAACTTACTATGAAACATCTTAATAACCTTTTTTTTTAAAATGGTAATAAATACTTCATTTTGTGCCACCTGAAGGATGACTTTGTCATTCTCATAACGTGTGTAGATGGCCTAGAATGGCGCAGCAGTTGGCTGATGGCTGACGGCCTGACCTCACCATGCGTGACTTTCGGGCCAGGGAAAAGATGTTGGCAGCAAAACCGGGTAATTCGGAAGAGTTGGGAGCCAGGGTATGTGAGGCGTTGAGTAATGTCCTGTCCAACAACAGTTCTTTCACGCTCTGCTGGAAATCTGGCAATGCGCTTGACAAGTGTTGTTGGTGATGTAGATTTTTTTTTTAAAAAAAAGGGATAAAATTTTTATTTGTAGTACAACAAAAGCTATAAAAATGTTTAATAAGCAGTAACTTTTCAGTTACCTGTATTTTCTAACTGCAGTATGCTGATTATAACTTATATAAGGGGTGTTTCATTATTAGAAAGTCCACAGTTAGGGCTACCGCCAATTCATTATTCTCGAGCCATTGGACTCTCAGAGACATAACAAACGGGTCAGCTAAAACCTTTTATTTTTAGATGTGCGTGATAACCGAAGACCCGGGAACCCCCTTCTCCCACGGCTGATTGGTGGAGAAGATCAGTACCCATAGCTGATCAGGTCTCAACTGAAGTCCAAAATCAGGCCCTAAATCTAGTAGTCCACTAGGCTAACCACCTGACTACTGCACAGCCCCAATATATATATATTTCATATTACACAGTTAGCTTGCTTCCGTTTTTCACAATGCATTATTTAAAATGGACTTGGTCAATGAAGCGAAAAACTGGACTATTAGATACGGCGCTAATAATTGTCGGAGTGCACAGTCTTCCATATTGTTGCTATTAAACAAATATTTATTTATTTACTAATTTTTTGTTTATTGCTAATGTTCACGTGGACACTCGTCTAAAGAAATTCCTTATTTTATTGTCTGGCCATTTGTTCCATTGAAGCAAAGATTTTTTTTCATTTAAGAGTCTTTCATATCTTAGCTCCGTCCCTCTCTCTGTAGGTGTCGTCGACGTTTACATAGGCAGACACAGTCTACTGCATAATAGCTGCTGCCGCTGCAACCGTTGCCACAGTAATACGCTGATCGTCTTCTAACGATGGCTATAGTTCAATTTTTTTCATTCACCAATCTTCACGGTCACTTCACAGAAGGTATGGAGCGAACGGCCAGCGTTTGGGCAAATTCCAAAGGCAGTCATCGTGAACAAGAACGGCGGGTATCCATGTTGGGAAGGTCAAAAGGCAACGAGAAAAATAGCGTTTCGTGAAAGTCGATACTAGTATAGAGAGAGAGAGAGAGAGAGAGAGAGAGAGAGAGAGAGAGAGAGAGAGAGATGACGTCACTACGTAGAGAGATGACATCAGTATAGAGAGATATGACGTCAGTACAGAGAGAGTATAAAAAATTTAAGCCAAAATATTCTGCTGCATGTCATTAAAATGACAGTTTAATAGAAACAAATAGAGAGGAAATCAAATGAACAGAATGTGCATTTTAACCGTGACTCTTGTTTTCAGCGAAAGTTGCTATGGCATGACAGAAATATGGAACAGGGAGTTTATTATTTGTAAACCTTTTAAGCTGTTCACTGAACTGTGGCCAGTAAAGATGAAGCGGAACGTAGCTGGGAGCATTCAGCGAATTCATCAGGTAGGCGCACCGTGGAAACAATGGCCGACTCTGTATAGCTGGAAAAAGATGTAGTGAGAACTACACCTTCATACCCGCGGCCTCCCTTGCACGTGCACGCGCACATGTGCGCCTCATCAGAGACAAATGGAATTATGTTGAATCGGTTGATTCACTTTTTAAAAAGTAAATTTGAAATTAAAGGAAATAGAGGAGAAGTAATAAAGTTAGGGGTTATTGTTTATTTTCTTACTACAGTGTTAAAATCTAATTTTCCGTGACAGTGATAAGAAACTAAAAAAGCAAAGAAAATAAAAGAACGATAATGGACGCCATGGTGTCAGCTGACCAGACTGGTCATGCCTTAGTGTCTTTCACGTGTACTCTGGTAAGTTATTTTAAGCCATTCAACGTTTACTTTAAGACTTCATGATCCAGTTAAAGAATATTTATTAAGGTTCAAGTCAACTACTTTCCTATTGCTAGAAAATAGTTAGAAGTCTTTGGTATTTTTAAGGAAATTAAAGAAATAACCAACACAGTTAAATTTGTCCGCGAATCGGTCTATCCCGCTTTCCTTTTTTATTTATAGTTTATTCCTGTTCAATTTCAACTTATAATATACATACAGTGTATTAACATTGTCGTTCTATATTATCAGGAAGAGAGCTTGATGTTATGGATTCTGATCTGGTTACAGCCTGATTTTGGCAGGTGAAACACTGTCGAGAAAATCCCTACTATAGCTCTTCAGTAGGAGGAACTGAAGCACCCAGGAGAAACCCACGCAGCCGGCTGAAGAAGCTAGACGAACCGTTCCAGCCAAACCAAGCCGCCTACCTTAGTAGTCCAGTGGGCACCACTGAACCACCTCGCTAACGATACACATTTCTGTCATTTCCCAGGGTCAGTTATAATGAACAATAAGCCTTTAAAATAATTAAGAATTACTTTCGCAACAAAAAAGAGACTTTTTAAAAATATATTTTCATAGACAATAGATTCTAAAAAATTACTTTATGTGGTGACAGCTTAGTAACTTATCTATTAGTACTGTTGCCATTTCCAACAAGTTGGCTAACCAAAGAAAGAGTCGAGGCTGAAGATATTACTGCAGCCATCGAGACTAACAACAACGATTATCTGTTAGGTGAAGGGATCAAGGTTGATGCTAACATGCTATCACGGAGTTACGAGTTACAATAGAAAATAGCTTTTGGGTTAAAATGGTCAAGGGAATTACAAGTACGGTAACTATTATTTTATTGATTGGATCAATACTTTTT
The DNA here is from genome assembly GCA_018389105.1 of Nautilus pompilius. NCBI lineage: Eukaryota > Metazoa > Mollusca > Cephalopoda > Nautilida > Nautilidae > Nautilus > Nautilus pompilius. Next base: position 2,617,304 of record JACATO010000124.1, on the reverse strand, counting down.
TGTTTTCTTTCCTCGAACCAAAATTTGGTTAAATTACTGATTTAAATCTGGATTGGTTTGTAGTAAACAGTGCAAAGTGTGTTTGTATCAATTTTTTTTGTACCGGTTCATTACAATGAAGTACATTAACCTGTTTTTGCTAGTATTTCAACACAACACTATAAATTTTGATGTCATTCACGAAGAGTTGGATTTCTCTTGTTCCCAGTGGCATCAATCGTCCCGAACGGCTCCCATTTTGTAGGCTCAACCCAACCCGGTTAGCTACAGCTGGGATCCGTACGTCGTAGTCTTCTAGTTGACGCCGACCGCAGACGTTTAAACAACAACGCAGGACTCTGTTGGCACTTTTGTCCGTGTCATGCGGGTACATTCTTTGTCAGCTGTCCCAACATGTCCTGAATAGCTCCACGAAAATAAACAATTCTCGCTCCACATCCCACCTGTCAAAATTTCCCCGAGGCCAACACAGATTTTGTGCCTTGAAAATTCAAATTTAAAACCGTGTGATTCCGGCAGCTGTAGAAGCAAAGTTTATCCCCCCACTCTCAATCTGTAAAAAGTTTTTTAAAATTTAAATTACTCTACTTTTGCTCGTGAAATGTCTTGGCAGTAGCAGTGAGTTCTTACAATAACTGTTACACTTCTTAATAAAGGCTTCGTGAATGTTCTGAAACACAGCTCTCTTAAACGTACAGCACTGACGTCTTTAAACTAAATTCTATGTCTCTTTTGTAAATATTTCGACCGTGATCTAATGTTTTTCCTAAATCACAATCGGCCAATTCTAAGCAGACGGTGGAGTACTGACTTCACTATAGGAGTACTATTCTTTACCTGTGTAGTACTCAAACTTGAATTATATTGGCGGGCACTGATTAGTTGGAGAAACGAGCAAGGTGAGTTGACAAGAATATAAGGAATATATTAATAGATTATGAATTTATAATTTTTTTCAAAGATCCATACAGCATAACACGTATGGCAGAACAAAGTTTTTCTCAGAATAACTAGTAAATTATATATATAGTAAGCTTTCAATATGCCTTTTAGAAAAAAAAATCTGTTTTTCGTCTAAGGAAGAGTTTTTAAATTCATGTAGCGAAGAACTTTATATACGTAAAAGGAAACAACATTAGTTAATTGTACTATCGCTCAAAAAGATTGGTTCTAAATTACCTGAAGGAAGGGATGATGCCCAAATGAACATCAGACAAAGGCGCAATTCAGGTGGGAAATACGAATGACGAGTTTTAAAAATCCCGCTAGGACTCGCCCGATGACATCATTCTGAATGAATCAAGAACTTTACGGTGGCTTTTTCAAATTTTTTCGACTAGCTGCTTGCGGTTCTTTTTCCCCCTTTGTTTAACACACTCATCTTCAGGGTTTTACTTCTTACACAACGCCAGGTCAGAGAATGTGGGTTAAGAAATGTCCAAGAACGAACGTGTTTAAGCTCACTCAGCTACGTGAGGTGATCCACTCGATCTACGCAAGGGGTAAGAGCGAAAGGTGCACTATCCGGCACCAGTTTTTGGATGACAAAAACATCCTATTGACATCAGTGGAGACGTTTACTCTAAAGGTTCCTTCGTTCACAGCAGTGTCAACCCTCAGCAATTGATATGCTCGTATACCGTGGCTTGCCATTACTAATTTGGCCAACTTTCATTAGATGTTACGGAAAACGGCAAGTAGAAGCGATCAATAGAGTAAAATTGTTTGTTATTACTTAGTCGAGCCATCTTCTACAGCGCGAAGAGTCTCTACTATGGCAATTAATCAACGAAACTTTATATCGCGCGCTCTGTTCCTGACCCCCATATCCGTGTGAAAGTTTCCTTTAATTCCAACAGAATGGCAGGATGTATACCGTTTGCTCTCAGCTGGCCCACACACAACCACGTGCGCCAGAACGAATACATATTAAGACACCGGCTAATCTGGAAAAAATGTCGAACATTTGGATTCCACGCCAGACTATAAGCATACGAGGGGATAGAAGATATATCTTTAAAATGGCAAGGCATCCGGAAAAAAAAAACGAGATATCCTTCGACAAACGCTAGCTGTCTTTCCACAATGCCAAGACTGCAGCAGCCACTTGCCACCACGTTCCCGGCTCCTTCCATATTTGACCGTCGGCTGAAGACATCGGGAGTCGAAGGACTACATTAGTTCTTTGAACCAAAGTGCGACTTCCAGACACGAATTGCTGAAATGTGGACTTATCGGGGAAGAGCGCTTGTCGCGAATACTTGGAGTGTTTCCAGGCGTGCGAACGGACCTTTCGAAGCTTCGTACTCCCGGCTCATTGCTGTTGCATGGGCAGTAATGAATGGCACATTCTATTTTGTGGTGTCATTGTTGAACATCTGGGTAATATTGGCCATAGATCCGCGAGAAATGTCGTGGTCTTTGACGATCTTCCGTTCAGAATCACCGTACGCACAGCGAACAGCCACGGCTTTAGGTAAATAGAAAAGCATCGCGCGATCCGCCTGCTTTCGGCCTCATGGTGATAACGCCCATTGCTTACCTACCCACACAGAAGCCTCTCCCTCTACATATAATTACACCTGAAAGGTGCAAATATTTTAATCGGATGATTCATTTGTTGGTTGGCTAGATTAATATGGCATGGTACTATACGCGTATGGTCATTTTAAAAAAACGAAAATTAAATGTTTTACTGACCAGAGATAATAAGTCACTAAAATCAAAGCCGGATCGTGACGCAAATGTCTGCCTGTATTTTACAGTGTGAGCCTATTCAGAAAAGTACAAGGGCACGTGATTTCGGTCTTATATATTGGTAAAAGCAAACAAACTTAGTTGCATATCTTTCTTTTTGTGTTGAGAATTTGCCTAAATAAACTATTTTTAATCACGTATTGAATTCTCCGGGTGTGACCCACCAACGAAACTTTCCGGCACCATAATATTAACTGACAGATTCCGCGGAAAGTTTATTTATTTGTTTTATTACGCAGCTTGGATCCTATTTAAAAGGTTTTCGTTACGCATTGATAACGCACATGGCTGGTGCGGCGGGTCCAGAGGTCGCGTGCCAGTCCTGTTAGCGACAGTCCACGCTACACCATTCGGCTGTCATAATTAACCTTTGGGTCGGATTACGGCAGATGTCGCGATAGCTATTCACAGATCACGGGGGCCGGAGGAAAGCACAACCGCGGTGATAGTAATTTACGATGAAGGCGCTCTATTGCCTTGGGATGCCCGCATTACTCGACCGAAGGCTCTCGTGAACGACGGCGACGACTCACCTGCGGGGAAGATCGGTTCCGTATAAAATGTCCTCATGGCGGCTATATCGGCCGACGGCTAACAACGTGTCAGAAATATGGCGGCACGATGGTAAAGCGAATAAAGTCCTGTGCTCTACTGGAGATGTTATAAAACCGTGCGTGTTTTTTTAATTTAAATATCTGCTTTGAAACAAGCAACAAACGAAATAAAAACCTTTGGATTGCTTGTGACTTGTATAAGCTAAACTAAGTGAATCTCGGTACTGGAAAGGCTTTCCCTCCGTGACGTGGTACCACGACGATTCGCGGCATATTGCTGCGCAGTTAATTTTAAAATTCTGTAACACAACAGAGGGCGCTGCGATCAAAGAATTGCGCCGTCATTTTTACTAGTAAGTTGGTTAGCTACCTATCATTTCGCCGTATCTAGCTAATCACTTACCATTAAAACTGCAACTTTTCTGCATGTACGCCTAATTTCTTATGGATCTACATACAAAAGCTACACGTGAAACATATTCAAACTAATAAAATCTCACCAAATACAAACGAATATAAACTCTCTCTCTCTCTCTCTCTCTTACGCACCACATTGGCTAGAATAACTGAGTCCACACTGATATCGTCCATAGAACATGTAATAAATTTTTTTTGTTTACATAGTTATCATTTAAGAATAAGTTTCTGCCATGCCTTCAAGTGGATTCCTCTTATATATATATACGAAAACAATTATATTATCAAACCCAAGTTTAATTAGTCTGAGTCAGTTGAGTTTTTGATGTCGTAAGAGACCTCGTCCTTATGCTATGGCGCCATAGGAAACAATCTTATTAATCCGAAATGTCAGACGAAACAGCTATTATAAACATTAGGTCATTCGTCTTACCATTTATCATAATTCCTTCGAGTTTACTAAATGAACCAAGTATAAATACAAAAGCGAAACGGGAATTTATACTCAAATTAATGATATACTAGGTTGGTGCAGATACTTAATGGAATTTTAGAAATGCTATAACTTTTCTGCATTTCATCAATTGATTATTTTATTTGCACTGGGTTGGTGAGCTTTTAAGTGACGTTTTATTGATTTCTGAATTAGAAGATCATATTACGAGAACATACTGAATTAATTAAGATGTACAGAATTATGAGAAGAAAAAACGGACTAGGCAGTATTAATTGAAAGAAAATTTCGTTAGAACTGACAATCCGCTTGGGACAGAGTTTCGCGTTTTTGAAACGCCGAGAACAGACCAGAATCAAGGGACGTAATCTATGATATCACGCTAAGTTACGCACTCAATTATCGCCAGCTAAATACGATAACAAATCTCTATGCAAAACTGTCTGTATAAAACTATAAACCATCCAACGCTCCCTGGGTCTATTCGCAGAATCGCGAAAAGTGTTGAATAAACAATGTAACTGAGTTGTCCTTAAAATATTTAACAAATAAATAAAAAAAAACCACTGGGAGAATCTTCATTTCGATTTAATTCACGCCATCATCGATATTTAGCTGACAAATGCATAGGAAATAATAATAATAATAATAATAATAATAATAATTTTAATAATAATTTATAATAATAATAATAATAAAAACAAGCCAAGAATATTATGTATTAATTTTAACGAGTAAGTAGCAAAATTATTTAAAGAAGTATTGGCCCCACCCTTTTCAGTGGCAGGTCCAGGATTTCAGTAGATAGCTTTGTTTTGTTGTTATTATTTTTTTAAAAAAGAGCGTCAGGGTTAAGATTATCCAAAAATGTTCAACATTATTTATCTGGTGCAAATCTACTTAATCCATCGCACGAGAAGTCGCTGTTACACGTGACGTATGTGTGTCGTCATACCGACAAAGAAGAACCGAGTCACTGCAGATAAAAATAGCATATAACAGCATCCTCGTTGGATTTTATCTTCTCTACTGAACTGTCTCACCTCAAGCTCAATACTGAACATTTCATCGTAACTTTCTCTAACTGTTATTTGTCAGATAAAAGTTAAGTCTGCAACAGATAATTTTATCGATAATGCAAAAAATATGTATGTAGTTTAAGTTTAGAATTTAAAAAAAAAAAGTTTACATTTCGTATTGACGAAGATGACAGCTGACATTCTAACTTATCTGTTTTACAATAGAGCTGTTATTCGTTACTGAATCTGTATTTCATTAATATTTTATTAACTGTAGGATACCGTAAATCTCCAAGGAATAACCAATTCCGTAGCAAAAATTGCGAACTGCAGTTATTTGTTATTGTTCTTAATTTTACCTACTTTTCCTGTCAGTCTGTGTTACGTCATTTACGTGATTTACAACAGCTACCTGAAATTTTCTGGAATATTCCGAAAAATCCATACGAATCAATAAATATGGCTACTGAGTTAAAAAGCTTTTGGTAGTCCACTCAATCGTTTTGGATAGAATCACTGAGTTGGACAAATTCAGAATTTCCACGGTTTTGCTTCTGTCACGAGATTGCTTACTTTTACTTTACTCTGTCTATCAAAAACCGAATAGAGGTCGAATACCTGAGGAGTTTTGATGGTGAAATCTGACACCGAAATATCCATGCTTATGGTGATCATGGATTCTTAGGTCATTGCTTGTTGAAGAAAGGTTCCAGGTTAGGAGAGAGAGAGAGAGAGAGAGAGAGAGACTCCGTGAACAATCGTGCAGAAATTAACCTCAAGATATCAGGCCATCGAGTCTGTACATACAAAAACTCTGAGTCAGTGTCCGCCATTGTGTGATTCAGACATCACATCCGCTGGGCTCCACGTTCTTCTTAGAAGACGTGGACGCGCCTTTGTTCTGCTGGATTACGGCAGCGACTTGTCGGCGAAGTATACCACGCTGCCCTGGTTTGATTGAGAAAATGATAACTTTTAATATAAATTTGGTTGTTTTTTAAAAGAAAAAAAAACAATAATTATTGATCCATAGGGAGTTTAGACACAGAATATTAGGTTTTAATTATCTCCAGCGGGTGTACAATAAATTTTTATCTCTGGGACGGATCAGCTGCAGCTTTGAATCTCATGGTCCAAACCTCCAAGGAAAAGACGGGTTTCCAGCAATGGTAAAATTCTACAATCGATATTTGCATCAAAAGGGGAAGAAAGAGGGTGGGTGGGGGGGGCTGGGGGAAAGAACGTTGTCGAGTTTCGATCTTTTCAGTAGCTGAAGATAAATTGGGCCACAACCAAAAACACCCAGGCCGATGGAGTGAGAGACAAACTTGGCAGTTTCAGATACTGGCCATATCTAGACAGGTTCACAAAGTCTACATTACTGATGCACCCCTCTCAAATTCTTGTAAGTGCTTAGGCAGAGTGATCTTGGAAATATTTACGCAATGAAATGTGTGGTCGATGTTTGTTAGAAACCAGCAGTCGGTTTAATTCCTCGCCGCCCCTTACAACTGTATCCGCCGAACTCCTCCATTCCGACTCACCTACGGCGCGTCTGTAGACCGCATCTCTCCCTGCTCCCCGCTACTGCTTATCTAATTAATGTCTGGGGGAAACAACTTGTTCGGTCTCTTCCCTAACCGGAAATAAAAAAAAAAAAAAATAGCAGTCGGTGGAAGCAAACAATTTTACAAGATAAATGATGCGAAGGAAATAGTGAGCGGTATTGACGTCGCGAGCTGGATTTCTACTAGAGCCGCCCCATAATTCCACGGGGCTTCCGTTGTACACGGGTTTGTGCTGTAGCCGTAGAAGAATTTCTTCGAATGTCTTCTTTTTGAAGAGGAAGGTAATGGATTATTCGGACCAAAGGAAGAGCTGGATCCGGGAACCTTAGAGATAATGCTTATTGTTTGTATGGCAAAAATGACAGTCAATGACGAGTGCCTGACGTCATGATACCGTCAGGCGGCCACTGCAGGATTTACAGATCGCCAATGCATTTATAACTTTAACATCCTCAGCTGCATCACAGCTCTGATGTCTCTCCTAAAATCACCAGTGCATAAGCCCCCGTATCAGCGAAAACATAGCCCGGTTGTTCATGGGTTAAACAACCCTCGGAACCAATGTTTTTTTGTTTTTTTTTCTGAGGTGCTGGGATTTGGACTCCTTTATCTTTTTTTTCAGACGGGTGGGAACCTTCCCACTGGAAAAGACAGTCGAAGAAATGGCGGGCTGTGTATTTCGACTGCGTTTTCTCACACTCTTTTGAAAGTTGCCATTAAATTTCCACGGTAGGGCGAGCGAGCTGAGAAGTGGATCGGGGGTATTAAAACACCGGCTAGCTGTCTACTTACCACGGGGCTGCAACTCGCTCGAAAGAGGGCGCCACTGAAGACATCGCCACATCACGGTGTGACACCGTGACCCGAGTAAAAACTGGAACGGGGAATTTACTGCATGTAAGTTTAATCGTCTCAGTAGTGCAAACCGTGCACCCCTTCACGGAACGAACCCGGGTCTACACACACCCTTTCAGTACAGATGAACATCATCTGCTGTCTGTCTAAAACTGTTAAAAGAATTTATTGTGATTAGGAGGGGGGTTGTGGTCGACATTGTTGGTGAACGCTCGGTAATAATTCTTCTTGACTAATAAATTTTCCTCTGAACAGTTCAGTGGCAATCGCGGGTTTTCGCCGAAATAAAAGACTTAAAGCTGGCTCCTGGTGGGGTGGGGGACCGAGAAATCAGAACTTAATACCTACCCCCTGTGTCTCTAGTCGTATGCGTCCTCGTACTTTACAGTAAGAATGCGAAAGAGGTAATTTCACTGACGGTGCTTTAGCGAAACTTCACGGCGTACGTACGTACGGCCAGTCCGCATACCAGCTGCTGACTTCGCCAGCCTCGCGGAGCCGAATTTCTTGGTCGGGGCCATCTGAACTGAACGGAATCGGTAGAAGGACCGAAGGTGAGTAGGTGGTAGGTTCACCTTGCTTTTTTTCCTCTCTCAAAAAATCCGGGAATGGAACATTCTTTTCTTTTATCTTATTAATAAATTCTCATAATACAGTTTCTCTGGATGAGTTAGGATTGAAGCCGGAAGATTTCGGATTGCGAAGATTTAATTCATGAACATACGCTCGTGGGTATATCACCTCCATTCCCAGGTGTGCTTGATTGAAGATGAGCGCTGTTTCCTCCGAAATATCTCAGGCAGAGTTGCTTTATTCTGACCATCGTCTTTTGTTGTCTGTTTATATTTAAATTTAATATATGTTTTGCCAAGTTTTCAGCTGAGTGCAGCAGTCTGAACGACGACAGCATAATCTGACAGGGGCTTGGAGGAGAATCTCGTGACTTTCCATTTCCATAGCAGATTTACGCATAAAAGAGAACAAAAAATGAAAAACGCAAAGATTACATTATTCTGTCTCCAAATTAAGTCATGCTTTAAAAATAATAAAAAAATATGTGTTATTATAAGAAGTTTATTTTAAAATGACTCCTCCTTTTGTGAAGAGAATTTGATAACGCAACGAATGCCGAAAGTTTTAATTGTTTGTTTGTTTACATCGTTAGAGCAAATCTGCGGCTGTTTCCCTAAAATGGCGGCCCAGTTGTATCTAAGCTGGGTATCCATCTACTAAACGATGAAAAGATATTCACTCGTTCTTAGGTTACTTAGTTCTCAGTAATTCTTTATTCATTTGTCTTACAATGTACGAGAAAATCCTTCAAAAAAGGGGGGAAGCATTTGCTTAATCATGTGGACAGGATGAAGTGCTCACAGATCTTTGTTGGCTTTGAGGTGACAGTAAATTATCAGCCAGAGATATGGAACCCGACCCAGCCAGTAAGAGTTTCCATGGTGATACTAGGCAGCCTCGGAACGAGGATCGACTGGGAAAACTCAAAGCTGATAATTCCCTAACAGGTTTACAGCACACCAGCCCATGTGTGGTATTTGCAAACATCGCGGATATTGGATCTTTTCTACAAAATTAACAAGTCATTTACTCTTCACCTTTTTTTTACATTTTTTTTATTTTTAGGCAGGTGCTTATAGAAACAAAAACAAACAAGGCTGCCCGAAGGCGGGACCTTAAAGCAGATGGTATCTTACGCTACTTGACAAAACTCATATTACACCTGTTATACGGTTTGTTTGCTTCAATAATTTTCTTCTTTTTTTTTTACATCTTCAGTTAAAGAGATTAAGAGATTTGCCAATAAACGATAGTGGGTGATTTTTAGAAAAGCACTCAGCGATCAAACTGAGGTGGTACCGAGTTAATCCCATCAAGAGATATCACCTTTGTTGCATGCATATGGCTAAAGTGAACTTCGGACAGATTGTAGGCGACCATTATTAAATATTACAGAGATATTCCTGTACGGTTAAGCAAACAAAAACCAGGCTTTGGTGGCATAAAACCCATTAAAATAGCCCAGATCTGGTTTCCGGGTAATTTCCGTATGTCATTATGTTTAATGAGTGGTTGCTCTCGTTGAGGTACATTTGATATTTTCAATTAACTATGTATTAAGTCTGAGCTCTACTTCGGAATCAGTCATCGGGTGTAAAATATTGCTACGGCCAAAAAAGTACTTAAGGCGAGAGAACTGTCGCCTTTGACGCCATTTAAATTTATAGGAAAATACGAATAACAATTTAAACAAAGCAGAATGGTATCCATCTGAAATAAGAAGCTGTTTTCGAGAGTAGTAAACAGTTTGTTTGCAGTGTAGTTAACTAGGCGCGTATGATCTGTTCGGAAACAATGATTTTATACTTCATTTTCCTTTCTTTAAATGCCGTCTCTGGTACGTGAAACCAAAGAAAACGTCATTTTATTCCTAACAAAAATTGCAACTCACAGACTCGCTTCACAAATTCTAATTCTTATAGACTTTTCTTTCCATACAGCTGTGTAATCAATCTGCGTTACCCTCCTGATATAGGTTCTACTTTTAGAAGCTATAGAGAGTTTGTGGGTTTCCCTTTTGTGGTTTTACTGACTAATCCGCTAGGGGCCGTCTGTCGACAAACCCAACTCTGTCCGTGTGCACACCGCACCTGGTGGATAGCTGGGTCTTCGTAGCCGAAGATTTGTCAGGGCCAGTAAAATATCTTGAAAAGAAAGAGAAAATCTTTCCGTTTCTATCAGAACGCAGTCTATCTTTAATAAAGGGAGACTGAAGCTGAAACACCAATATAAACTAGTTTTACAATCTGTGAATGTACGCTAGAACTCTCTAGGTAAGGAGGTAAGTATGTGCTGCTAATTAAGTTCATTTTTTTATGCAATTTTAAAAAAATCAGGTTTTGCATTAATCCAAAGCAATACAATATAATGTATTTATAAAATTGATTAAAAGTTTTGTATAGAAATCGTGTTTTGATAATCCGCTTAATTCATCTAAACGACATCTAATTTTTGCACTAATCTGAAGAAATATAAGATAACCTACAAAGTTATAAAATTAATAAAAAATTTTATCAAAATTTAAAAAAAAAATTACTACTATAACGTCGTAAGTAATCTTTTTATTAATATATTCTATCACAAAATAATTTTAAACCAAATTATAAAACAATACACAGTACACCTGTAATACAATCTTAAAGGATGTAACGAAGATTAGCTAATATACAGGTATATTAAGACTATAAACAAATAAATGACTATTACACGTGTATTTAATGTCAACACGTTTCAGCCTATTAAATGTTTTATAAAAAATGTTTGCTGTTTAAATATATAACATTTCACCACTACACTGGTACCATGAATATTTCATTCATTGATGGTTCAGATATAGCAGCCTTAAGACCTTATGCTGACGTGGAAATCTGATGTGTACGCACATCACTTGTTATTGCACGTTGCAATGCCATAAGTTCTATTTAATTCTTTGAAAAATATAGATTGCTAAGCTGACACGATCTTTCTTTATCATAATTTTCAGCAATATTAAATAAATTACATTTGTTTTATTAGTTTCATTATTCACACATTCATTTTCCTACATAATTAAGTAACATTAAACAGTTCTGTTTTAGATATTTTAAAAGAAAAACATGGAAATGATATTAATTTCCAATTTCTCCCCCTCCTCCCACATCCAGATACATGTATGTATCTGGTATAAATGGCTACTTTTAATATGTTTTGTAGGATCTTGTTCATGATTGTTCTTTAAACATGAAAAAAAGAAAAAAAAAGGGGTATTTACAATAGCAACTCCTTTAATTCAAACTTCGTTTTGACGATACAAGCAGACAGATTTGAGACTGGATGAATATTTAGAATACCAGAATTTAAATTCTGTTACTTAAAATGAAATGTTTTTTTTTTCAAATTAAAAAATTTTAACATTCATTTTTTTCTTGAAGTTTTGTCATATCACCGAGTGGCAGGAGAACGATACATATCTACAAGTTCATCGCGTGCCGGATTTTCTCCAGATCCACGTGTTCGTTACACCTTGTCGGGGTTACCTGACCTAACCAAATCGACTTGAACCTGTATCATGTTGTATCTTTGTATTTAGGCCTTTCGGCGAGCAAACTCGGAAATTGTACGAATTCTTCAAATTATATTAATCTACAGTCTATTCTTTCTAAAACATCGGAAATGAAGATTTGATGAGAAAAACGGGTTGGCCAAAAGCCCATCTCTGACTAATGTGTTTGCTGCCGATCTTATGGAATTTCCAATCAACGGACCTTTGTTTGCTTGCAAGCTTCTGATTAGACTAAATACGGCTTGATTAAGTTTCCGCGCATTCAGGATAAAAAGCGATAAAACCAGCTGCACAGGGAAATAAGTCTATAACTTCTGACATAAATGTGGAATGCTAAGAGTATTATCTCAATGCATTTCTAATCATCTGCAAATCGAAAGTAGAGATCGCGAGTGTATGCATGCATTGGTTAGCGTGACATACAGAATTCTATTGATTTTTTAATTTTTTTTACCTTTACGCCTTTTAAACCAACAGAGCGAGTTTTCCTGTACTTCTGCCTAGATTCGACGTGAATTCGGAATATTAGGCGTCCATCTGAAGCGAGAAAGGAGGAAGCGACCGACAGCTTTTCGCTCTAAATGAATAACAGCAACACAAAAGGCAACAGACGAAAATAAGTGATACAGTTAATCCCAAACTCGAAAGTTTAGCGCCACATTCGTTGATTGTGTGAAACGGTATCTTGGGGTAGACGCTTCTTCCCCAGTCCCCTGGTTGAGTTAAAGCGCTTATTTAATAGAGGTAAAATGCCAATGGGAAAGGATTTTTCTCTCCAATTGTGAGTATCGAGTTAGTCAGATTTCGTGGTGCCCATGTGAGCCTGACTTCGCTAGGTCGCTTCACAATCCGGAGTGCAAACGTCTTAAGTCGATCAGGGTGAACTTCGGTTTTTGAACTACGGTTCATCGTTCTGTAAGTGCATTTTTAGTCGCAAGTGACCAGAGTTTGGTTAAAATTATTTAGTTTATCTATTTCACCTATGGTAGCCACGACTCGTGTTAAAAAAAATTTATATATACGATGTTTATTTATAACAGATTTTGTTTAGCAAAAGGGTTTTAATTATGAAAACGAGTTCCTCTTGTTTCCTTTCATGCATCACTGGTTGAGTTAAAAAGCAATGTGCTATATGGCTAACCCTGATTTGTTGATTAACCCTTTTAAACAAAGTCAAAGCTTCCACGTGACACCAGACAGGTAGCTGTCAGGAACTCGATCAACTGTACGGTCAAATGTTTTGCCGATAGCGCGTCTTTGAACCGACTGAGTTGGAATGTCAATTTGGCACCACCTGTCCAATAAGTAGCATGGACACCCTTTATTCTCTAGTAAAATCCCTCCGAAAACGTATAAGCAATAGGTAGGATGGCTAGCCATAATAGATTTTAAGTAAATAAGGCAAACGATGGGGGGATACTGGTTACTGTGGTTCGGTTTAGGTTCGAGACCGTATGCAGTGAAGTACTGTTGGGTCGCTAACCTTTTGCGGAAAAAAGTTCTAGGCGCATACGTTCGCAGGCTTTCTCTTTGTCTGGGACACCGCTTCGATTTCGTGAGGATCAGTAAATGGTTTCGTCAATGGAGAAGTGCCAGTGCTTGCTCGCTGGCCAGCCAGCTCTGCGATAGTTGGATGAAAGACAAAATATGCAAAAGATTGGCACGCAAGAAAAAAACATTCTTCACCGAGGATACCATAGTATCTAGAGAACAAGACCACTCACCATGCCAGGTTGGTGAGGTCATAACTTTCTGCTGTTGAGCCGTACCGTTTTCGACAGACTGTGAAAATGGTCGGCAGCAGCGCCATCTACGTAACGAATGAGCGGTCAGAGGAACTGCTACGTTGTGCCCTGGTGAGTGGGTGTAGCGTGCTCCACGAGTGGCCTCTCGGCAGGAAAATGTCTACTAGAAATCTCCAGAAATGGGAGTAAAATCACACGACCGCTTCATGAAGAAGAGTGAGAAGAAACCTTGCCAGAGAGGTACGCCACGCGGAGCCATAACTGGACGCGCGCATCATTGACAGCGCTGTCTCGCGCTAACTTCTCTCTGAATAACCGACAGATGAGTCGCCCTATCCATTCATAAACATCCTGTTAAGCATTCTAAAGCAGCCATTTAGTCTATCGTACTGCGTTGCCGTGTAATATTTTTTTTAATGGGCGAGTATTTGTTCCCCTGATAGTTTCGCAATCGCCTATTTTTTCTATCAGAAGAAAGATGATTTTGTATCACAGAAGAGCACTTTACAATTTAGTAATTTAATTAATTTTTCAAACTTGAATATTGATCTTCTGTTCGTCCTAACATAAAATGCAAGGAAAGCCAAACCAGAAAAAAAAAAATTGATAATTTCAGTAAATTTTAAGCCTTAATTGATGGAAATTTTTCTCTCAAGTTTTTTTTAAAAATCTTCAACTGTTTCAATCTTTAATTATTCCTCCTCTTATTTAGAAGAATTTTATGATGTTCCACCCTTGCTAACCGCTTTACCAGCACTCCCCAGTTCTCTGCACAGAGTGGGTGGAGTCGTTCTGTGATGTTTCGGTTGATATTTTAATGTTGTCGTCCGCCATTTGGCAAACTGCGTTCGAATATCGACCCGGCTCAGTTCCTGACTCGAAACAGCTGGTTGCCCAATTACTTTTTCGAGTAATTAGAAAAGTAAAACAAGAACACCATTAAGAGAGAAGTGGGGGGAGGAAAACGCAAAAGTGTCCTTCATTGTTGAGAAAATCTCGTGTTTAACGCTTTCAGCTTCGGTCTAGCGTTCGATGTAAGAGGCTAATGCCAGCTGATGGGTCCGAGACACGCTAAAGCGCCACGAAAATGTACTTGTAAAATAGAAGATTCCCAGAGAAGCTGGCGGCATATAAACGTCTCAGAGCCACTCGCGCCGTTAATTGCACTGTAACTACTCGACGGTTTAAAGCGTCAGCATTCGAGTGGTTTTAGATCCGCAGATGGCAGCATTTTTTTTTGCTGATGGCAAATGTTCAGATTTAAACTCAGCCAACCCTGTACTCGTTTTTGTTTTTCTGTAAGAGAGAGAGAAAGAGAGAGAGAGAGGATGAGATGATGGTGGTGGTGGTGGGGGGAGAATTCCCTAGTGCACGAAGTAAATTTAGCCAATTTGGTTGACTCTCAAACACTTTTCGTCTCCAACAACCAACTTCTCCCGGCGAGTCTCCTCTGTCGACGTTTATTTGCTATCAGCGAAGGATGGGAACCAAAGAGAATTTGCTTTCTGTCTTGAATGTCTACTCAAAACCGGGAGAGAAAAAGGAGGCGATTATGCAGGAAGAAACCATCGACTTGAATGTTGAAGTACAGGGACTTGAAGGGTTTCGACATTGAAATTATGCAACAACAAAAAAAAAAGGTGGGGAAGATAATTTGGTAATTTGTCAAATAGAAAAAAAATCGTATTGAAGGAACGGACCCGTCCTGCGCCAGGCGGTCGGTCCTCCCGCGGAGTTCCGGTTACTGCCCAGCCATTCGGACAGCAGCATTTCTACCCCATCCAAAAGGAAGAAAAGAATAGGATCAACAAAAGGTCTTGACATTTTGAAAAAAAAAACAACAGACAAAGAAATCATTTATCCGTTTGTCATTTTCGATATAAAAACCAGTTTATAAAAACATTAACCGATACTTGTGGCTGTTAGGAATTCGCATTAAGCAAATGAGCACTTGAAAGTCCGCAGTCGTGTGGATTTTAGAAAAGGTTTTGCTGACTTGCTTGAGCAGCCAGCAGTGTTGGGGGAGCACTGCTTTGTTGACAGTGCTTGAGCAGCCAGCAGTGTTGGGGGAGCAGTGCTTTGTTGACAGTGCTTGAGCAGCCAGCAGTGTTGGGGGAGCACTGCTTTGTTGACAGTGCTTGAGCAGCCAGCAGTGTTGGGGGAGCACTGCTTTGTTGACAGTGCTTGAGCAGCCAGCAGTGTTGGGGGAGCACTGCTTTGTTGACAGTGCTTGAGCAGCCAGCAGTGTTGGGAGAGCACTGCTTTGTTGACAGTGCTTGAGCAGCCAGCAGCATCTGTTGTGATCATAGGTTTTATTTAACAGTATCTGACTTGCTATCAGTGTAGATGCGAGAATAGGTTTGTCGACACTGTTATAGGTAGAGAAGACGAGATAAAAACTACTTCTGTGTGTGTTTGAATAGCTATTCGTGTAGAAAAGTTCGTTGCAGCGTCTGAGAAACTGCTACTAAATATTTAAACAAAATGCAGTGCCTCAATGTTGTTGCCTTCATTCTTTTGTTTATCCCGTTTTTTTTCTCTTTCTCTGGGTGGTCGAAGTGCACCAGACTCCTGTACTAGTCACAGAGTTCAGTGTGCGCGGGCTACGGGACAGTCATCAGGGAATGCTGTGGAATCGAGGTATAAGAGAAATTCAATTTTCTCTGTCAAATAAAGTCGGCCATTCTAAAACAAACGTTAACCATCTATATATTTGCTGGGCGTTTTTATCGATTGCAGGTAAATTAGAACGTAAGATAATTGCTGGTTGTTTCGCATCTTACCTGCGAACGCCAATATGGTCTTCTTTCTTTGCATTAGTTGTTGATAAAAAAGCAGAGCGGCTTACCTGTCAGATATACCTGTGGTACAGTAGGCCTCCACCTCACCACCAGTTCACCAGCGGGGTCAATCCCGATCAGTTCTGTTGACGCGTCCGTCAATAAACATAGGGTAGAGGATAACGCCACACAGTCTTGGTGTTTAGGTTCTCGTGCCGTTGATGGTGAGCCACGACTGAGCTACATTTGTATTTGATAAAAAGAAGAGCAATGACACCTTCGTTCTCTGAACATAAACGAGGCTGGGATGTCAAATTATTCAAAATACTGCGCTTCGATTTTAATGGTTCGTCAAAAAATAAACTGTATAGTACTGTTCTGATTAGAAAGCATGGTTAAGATTTGAAAAAAGGTATAATTATTTATTACCTTCATATGAAAATGCATTCTCGAAACTTTATGTCTATTTCCAAATTCACCATAATTTGCATATTATATATTCTCTTCATTATTTTCTTATTTCATGTCATGCTTGTCCGGGGAGGGAGAATACATGTTATAATCCTTTTCAAAACGTCTCTCACTGCGGTTTAAGTTTGCATCACGTCCAGTCCTATATCCGTCACGTGCTTTGAAGGAGGTGCGCGTCAGGTAGATGCAGTATTTGCCGTGGTAAAGATGGAACCTCGGACGGTCGGTCTCAGGCGGAAGACGGAAAGAGAAGAATTGGAAACGACCGTCGGCAGTATCGTGGTTCGCTTCAGTCGTTCAGAACGATTAATTCTCCAAAGTCTTGGAATTTTAAAACACTTTTTTTTCAGCTTGTTAAGGAATCATTACGGGAGCTGGATTTAGATCAAAATGGGTTAATCTCAAAGCAGCAACATTATATTTTCCTATCTCCTTCTTTCCACCCTCAGGCAAAGCGGCCACCATTAGTTTTTCAGTTTACCGCCCAGTTACACTATCGAGTCCTGAATAATTATCAGAGTCAGCTCGATAGATACTTCTGGCCACCGCAATCAATCCGCCCATCTGCTCCTTCTCCTTCCCCTCGGG
The DNA here is from genome assembly GCA_018389105.1 of Nautilus pompilius. Taxonomy (NCBI): domain Eukaryota; kingdom Metazoa; phylum Mollusca; class Cephalopoda; order Nautilida; family Nautilidae; genus Nautilus; species Nautilus pompilius. Next base: position 2,599,982 of record JACATO010000124.1, on the reverse strand, counting down.
AAAAGACTGCCGGAAGAGGTCCTTTGTTACTCTTTCTTTCAGGAGGCATGAGGAAAGGAGTTTGATACCTAAACAAACAGCTTGATCGTCTACATCAAACAACTAGACGGTAATTGTTGGTTTTTAAATTAAAAATATTGCCGGTGACAGTGTGGGGAGGCGGCTTGTATTCGCTGTCCATCATAGCGCACTGTTTTCTTTTCTTCTAGGGTGACAAGAGAAACCAATTAGCCCCGGCCGTCCCCAACGTGAGTGGCACCTGAAAACGGGGCGGTCGCGCGCTCGCGCTCGCGCGCGCGCGCTCGCACACACCCCACCCCACACACGCGCGCACCCGCGCACAACGCACACCCGCTCTACAACCACACACAACACAGGCGCACACACACGCGCGCGCGCGCGCTCCGCGCGCTCGCGCACACCACACACACCCCACACACGCGCTCACACACGCACACCCGCTCGGACAACCACACACAAACAGGTCGCACACACGCTCTCGCTCGCGCGCGCCGCTCGCTCACACACACACCCCCACACACGCTCTCACACACGCACACCCTCGGACAACCACACACAAACAGGCTCACACACACGCTCGCGCGCGCGCGCGCCGCTCGCTCGCTCGCTCGCACACACACCCCCACCACACACGCGCACACACACACCCGCGCACAACCACACACACAGGCGCACACACACGCGCGCTCGCTCTCGCTCGCTCGCCGCGCACACACCCACCCCACACACTCGGCACACACGCACACCCGCGCGACAACCACACACAAACTTCTCACACACACGCTCGCTCTCTCGCTCTCTCTCACACACACCCCACACACGCGACACACTCACCCCCTCTCTTACACCCACACACAAACATCTCACACACACTCTCTCATCTCTCGCGCTCTCTCTCTCACCCACACCCAACACACGCTTCACACACGCACACCCCTCGCTTTCAACCACACCACAAACCTTCTCACACACACACGCCTCTCGCGCTCTCTCTCACACACACACCCCACACACTCTCTCCCACACTCACACCCTCTCTTACAACCACACACAAACATTTCACACACACATCTCTCTCTCGTCTCTCTCACACACACCCCCACACACTCTCTCACACACTCACACCCTCTCTCAACCACACACAAACATCTCCACACTCTCTCTCTCTCTCTCTTCTCTCACACACACCCCCCACACACTCTCTCACACACTCACACCCTCTCTTACAACCACACACAAACATTCTCACACGACACACTCTCTCTCTCTCTCTCTCTCTTCTCTCTCACACACACCCCACACACTCTCTCACACACTCACACCCTCTCTTACACCCACACACAAACATTCTCACAACACATTCTCTCTCTCTCTCTCTCTCTCTCTCTCTCTCTCTCTTCTCTCTCTCTCTCTCAACTCGCATTCTCTCTCTCTCACACACACCCACACACTCTCTCACGCCCTCTCTTACACACACACAAACATTCTCACACACACACTCTCTCTCTCTTCACCACACACACACCACCATATATTCGCGATCAACATAAATCTCCTGGCTCAATTGAAAAAGAAGAAAAGTCCGTCACTCACCCGACTCTACTTTATCCACAGCTGTCTTACACTACCCATCTTTCGTTTCTCTCCCTAAGTCTTTCTTTAAAACATTCATGTCGAAAGCTTCGAATTGAATAAATAACCACATTTGACACACGGCTAACACGAGTGCACCCAAAATAAAAAGAAGGTTTAGCAAAAAGGCTGGAGAGTAGATAGCGAGCAGCCATTTTGCTGTGATATCGATAGCAGTAACGCCATCATGAAGCCATTGCTGGATCGCCAAATTTCTCCTCAAATGGCCGTCTGATTTCTTCTGTGACTTGGTCTGCGAGGATAGCTGACGGTACTTCGCAAGGACCCCAGTGAGACTATTGGAGGCACTGATCGCCCGCCTAACCAACCGTAAGCCCTTGTATAAGTCAGGGCGCCAAATATCTACCACGTCTCGTCGTATATATTAATTAGAGTTTAAAGCAAAACCGTTGCAATAAATACACCTAAAACAGAACTTGCGTTAAGGATGAAGAGTAGGGGAAAATGTGACCCTGAAAAACATCGACAGAAAATAAAACAAATGTTTTAAGTGAAATATTAAAGATAATTATTCACTACACAACAAGATTGTTTAGTCCAAATGCAGGTCGTCTGGTCCCTCGCAGTACTTGCCGTCTGCTTTCAGCGTAAATCAGGTCACTCGGCCAAACACGAGTCGGCTTTGTATGTATTAGAGTGAGCGGATTTGGATTACGTCTGCTGCACCGGTTTACCTTCGCCAGCTGGTTCCAACACCCCCTAAATAATGCACTATTAATGCTCTAGTTGCAAAATAATGCCTAACCAGCCATTCTTCCAGGGGGGGAGACATTTATTTAAATAAAAATAATCGGACTTTTCTTATTCTCTGTTGGCGATTGTCAGAGTTTACCTGACTGATGTAGTGTCCCGTCAGTATTCAGGTACACGTACAGCGGCGCATGATGCTGAGTAGAAAGCAAACTCCATTCTAATGGTCCCCGTATCCCTTTTGTTCACCTCCATTATTTCGGGAGATGTCCAGCCCGCTGTTTCTAAAATAAATAGTCAGATTTGTCTCTTTTAATCTGTTCTCCAAGACAAAACGCTAGTTTAGTGTTATTGTAACTTTTAACTTGATTCATTTTACAACATTCCCCATTTTTTAAAATGCACAAAGCAAATTTCTAGAGAGAGACATTTCAGGAGAAGTGATGGGAAAAGTCGGTCGGTGACGGCAGTTCGAACGCCAGCTCCCTGTGGAAGGGAAGAAAATCGGCGTCGGTGGAGTACATTTTGAAATTTTAAATAACCGTAACTTTTCAGAACCCCGAAGTTTCTTTTTTCTCCATATCTCCAGAAGGCAAACATACCGCACATTTACTGATTCGGCCAACCGGTTGACGTTTCTATCGCGACTGGCAAAATGGTTTGAGAACTTGTTCACTCACGTAAGCGGTCCCAATGGTTTTGTTTATCACGTGAACTACATCGGATTAAAAGAAGATAAGTAGGTTCATTTTTCACGGAAGCCCCATGCATCATTCAGGGAGCCCAGATGGCCGGCCGCCTATGGCTGCAGATGGCGGTCTAAATTCAAGCTTGAAATGGAAACCGTGTAGAATCCGCTGGCTCGGGCGCGAGGGAGCTTAAAACCAACGATGCCAAATAACTTTTGAGAAAATGGCAAATAAGAAAGGTTTCAGAGGATGACAGCCAGCGACTCTCTCTTCCTGCGGGTTCCCGGCCGGGCTCGGGATAAGGAGGGTCTCGCCGGGGACTTGCAGCCAATTTCTTCTGGCTGTCAGTCGGCGCGTTCCTCCTCAAGCGCTTCACGCGTACGTTTGTCGGTAAATGAGTTTGTGGGAGTTTTGAACTGGCTGAGATTAAATTTGACACGTTATCAGCGTCGAGAGGGGACGGCTAAGCCACAAGCGTGCGAAATGATTTCTAATGGATGCTTGACAGGGATTTAAGACTATGACTAAACATCCGTACGTCGGGAGCCTGCGTGAATTATTGTAATAAAAAAAAGAAGCTCGAACTGTGGAACGCAGGGCAGAAAGGTGTAAACGTATATGAGAACTTCAAACTGTTCGATGAGTTGATTTAGTTTATGTATTTTTTCTGGACATTTAATTAAGATAACAACTTCCACCGTTCTCTGATCCGACAAAGGTTTTATCTCGATACAGGGTTACATACAATAGTGAAATATAATGCAGTATTCTATAGAATAACCTCCACAGCGCGTCCTCTTCTCTTTTACGTCAGTTTAAATGCAAATTTGACAGACACTTTCGTTATTTTTCTCTTCTGTAAATCTCAAGATCCCCGAGAAAGAAAATACACCTGCGATCAAAAGTGTGTTTTCGCAGATTGCTGTCAGCTTCATTCTTGAGAATTTCACATTTAGTATTTCTACCGCCGTATTTTACTTTAAGTATCCAAGGAGCCCCAGTAAAATGCAGTCGTCCTTTTCAATTATTAAGACCGAACAATTCTGAATTACAAAAACAAAAAGGTAATGTTTAATGTGTAATGCAGCAGATTGTTTTAAGTAAATCAAGGGTTCGTTATAATCGCTCTCCACTTTATCACATCACATGGCCCTCAACACCATCACTGTTGAGATACGAAGCGTGGCGCCGAATCGCTACGTGCACCCACCGATTCTCCAGGAAGTTGTTCTTCAGTCAAAATGGCGCGTTTTGGAACCTGTGCTCTGGAGACTACAGCAGAAACCATAGTGACATCGAGAACTTCCACTCGGAGTCGTTCGTAGAGTTCTAGAGTGTACTAAGAAGACAGCTGCTGCTTTGGCCGGCAAAAAGGTAAGAGTTCTGCGAACGCAATCCTGAACCATTCTTCTGCTCTACCCATGTTTTCCTTGAGAAGACACGAAAGAAAACAGGCGAAAAAAGATTTAAATCAGTGTTGACCTTTAGAATGTCTACACCTCATTTCATATGTCGTTTATCGGTAAATTAATTTTGGATAAAAATGAACTGGATACTAAATGATAAAAAAGAAATATATCAGCATTTTAGCAAATAAAGTGAAAGTATTATTTTATGTCGTATCAAAGAATGGACGTAGGTATCACAAGACTCTAAGCAATAATAATATAAAAATACATAATTCCTGCCGGCGTCAGTTTATAGGAGCTGAAGCCAGACGGCTTTCTTTTCGGTAAGCAGCCGCCATTTTGTACGAGGCCAGGTGGGTAGTCTGACGCTTGACCTCTCCCCGGCTACTACGACCGAGGTGCAGCAGGCGGATAAGCAGGTCCACAGCTGAACAACAAAGGGGAAGGCGATCGTGATGACCGGAGAGAAACTCATGGAGACAAACAGAAAAGAGAGGAGAAATCATAACGTACGACATCGCTAAACTGAGGCGATGTATGATGAGAACCGAAAGCCCTGCCTTCAGCCACAGTAGACCGGTGCGCTACGCACTCTCGACCATAGGTCGCCTAAAACTAAATACAAGTTATTATACAACATGATTATCTTCATCAAAAATCCAAAACGTAGCTGTCAGTTTTCGGCAATGAATAACAGGCTAATTTATGTTTGAAGGGGGGGTGTGTCTGGACGTGCGTATATCTGAAGCTTGAAAACGAGTCACAGCTGCGGATGATTCGATTGACGTCGCACAGAACATAGGTAACGCTCCAGCTACACACGGCGCGGCTCTGAGCTTCCGCCGTAATCCTCCAGCTAATACCTCTGTAAATCTTCTTCACGGAGCAGAGCTATGACTGGCAAGGAATCATTCACAAATATCTCAGCTAAAGTGTCTCGCTGAATGACGGCGGACAGAGAGTTAGTTATTGGTGATGTGAGTGTTCTTTTTTTTCCCTCGAAATACTGAGGGCTGAAGCGTTAGTCGCGGGTTCGATACCGGCTCAAACAACTTGTACAGTCCAAAGGATAGGACGTCTAATGAAAAAAAACAACAACAAAATGGTTTTCAAGAAACCATGATAAAACGGCAGGGAAAGATTGTCGTGACGTGATCACGTGACGGGAAATGCTCGATGTAAGCGGCCCTTTCGCAATATGACGACGTTGAAGAATGAGTTCTAAAATGTAATTTAACACTAAATGACGCTGTAGAAAGATACTATCATTTTATAATGTAGTCGACACTACTTGAAAACCCTTCTTGCAATTATAACCAGCTCATCTCGTTGTTGATACAGTTTCTTTGGGGGGGGTGGCTGTGAACTAACCAAGCGAGTGACACCAGCCGAGTTCTTCGTCTCTCGAATGGCCGCGACAAATGAAGTTTTAAAAAATAAAAATTGAACTGTCGCTTGCGTATTCGTAAAATATCTACATGATGATACTAATGGTTAAAATACTAAATCTTGGATAATGTAATATTCCTTTAAAGTTGTGTTTCTTAGAGAAATAAAACATAAAAAGAGTGAAATTTAAAATTTACACCACTCAAAGATAGTCTGCTACGTATATATCGCATTAATATTTTGGTTTCGTTTTGAATTTTAAATCAGACATTAATATGCTCAACTATGGCGGACTGAGATCCCCGACGAACATAATCATGAAGATAACAGCTAGCATGATCAAAGGGGGGGAGGGGTTAAATTCACTTTCCAAACGACGAACAACTGCTTTACGTAGCGTAAATAAATTTTTAAAAAAAGCTTTTGTCTTTATATCAGAGTGAAACACTTCGCTTGGAAGGCCGCATGCGATCAAAATAAATATTTTATTAGCATACACTCGTTCACATCCCACGGCCAGCTTTGATAGTTTTAAAAAAAAAATGCCAAATTTGACTAACTGATTTGTCTGCAGAATTGGAGTCGTCCTTTGAAAAATATGCTGATGGTCAAGCAAAGAGAAAGTCGCGGGGTTAGATCGTAGGTTCTAACAGAAAAACAGACCTAAGTGCGTGCAGGCAGCGGGTCCGCTAAACCGGGCTATTTGTTTGTTTGACGAAACTGAGCTGCTGGCTGGCAAGGTGTCAGAGATAATAATAATAATAATAAAGTGTGTGTGTGGTGTGTGTTTTCAAATTGTGCCAATAAAAACCTACTAGAAATAGCTCAAATAACCACTCGGGTCGGCTGATGATAGACTTTCTTGGTTCAGCAGATCTAGAATTCAGCAGTACCAACTTGGCATTGTGTTCGGATTTTGCTCTACTTCAAACTTCTGATACAAAGGAATGTAAAATTTATGTGGAAAAACACGTATACACTCACAAATTATTACGCTAATTAAAAGATTGTTTTACCTGTAAATAAGTGACACACACTTGAGATACATGCTTATAAAGATGATCATTTAATATATGCATAAAGCTATACATTTTATATAGCCGACTTCACTTATACTCGTATACCAGCAACTTACGCCAGAAAAACGAATATGCGTTATAAGGTTTTATGGGATTTTGTCATGGCTGTAAGGATTTTCCCGATGTTTCATGTTTACTCGAGCTACATAGCCTCTTATCACAGCCAAGACATTAGTTAATGTAAGAGTTATTTTCCTTGTTTTTTCCCTCTCTTTCGCATAGTCCAGTCAAACCTAGAGAGATGGAGAATAGCGATGAATTCACGTTTGCAGGGATTTATTCGTGGAGGAGGTCATCCGTTATCTGGCACCAAAAGCAGAAGTTATTGCGAAAATTGTGGCGGTGAAACAATCTAATACTGCAGTAAAGTCCGTGATATGAAGCGCTATCGAAGACGAGTGGCACACACAGTCCTTCAAGAGTGGAAGCGAAGCGAAACTGCTGCCAGTCTTTTCAGGGATTTTTCAGAAAAAAAGAAAACCTTATGAGGCCCCACTGCCTGCGACAGTTGACCGAAGGAAACTCACAAGACGCGTGCACGTCTTAAAGCTGGCATACCTCAATCTAATAATATTAGTAGGCACTTTTAGTGCAGGTGTTAATTGTTCTAGAGAATGCTGATGTCCACGATTAATTAATATGTAAGGAATATGCAATGAAAATTATACATATATAAATAAAAGGCTATTATTAGTTGTATCTATTAATATTGTGTTAATATTATTCATACATTTGAATATTATGCATTCTTTCAGTCAATGTCAGTCGTACTTTTCTAGCCTCTGTCTGTTAGGGCAACACAAATCAAAATTCTATGCTTTTTCGGTTGAGACGTTAAATGAAAATATTTGAAAAACAAAATAACTCAACAACAACAACCAAGGGCAGCCATTGCGACTGCCCTTGTGATAGGCAGGACGCTGTTACTTCAGCCTAGTAAATGTCGTAATATTCTGATAGTTTTATTTCTAAGCCTCGTTACTGTGACACCAATATCCCTTATTAGATTAATGATGGTATGTGTATTTTTATTAACATAAACTAATATAGATACTGCAAAAATTTCAAGAAATACCATACTATATTCTCTTACGAAGAATAACAGACTTTAAAGCACCATCTTTATTAATTATTTGTTTTACTGAAATATTATGAGAACATATTTGGAAGAAAGACGATGTTTCTTGGTCGGACCGCATCATTTACTTCTCTAGTGGTGCTGTCTGCTGGCAACAGATTTTGCGATTGAACACATTTTCCAGATTCGCCTCCGATGCTTATCAGCAAGAAGTCTATGAAGCATATATTTTCCTCACCTGTTACTTTATTGCTGTGGCTGTGACATCAGCACAATAGCTCTTCTTCTTTGTAAGAAAATTTTAAAAGAATAACAATGATATATAATGGCTACACTTGAGCAGTGAACGACCTGGAAATAGAATTAATGGTTCTTTGTAATTTTTTTTTAAAGTAGATAATTTAGGGGAAGATAACAAGTGATGAAAAGGGATATAGCTGTATCAAGAATGCAATAATCCCGACAAAGTAAATTCTAAAGGTAAACCGCGGAAATTTTCTGATGACATTTCTTTCATTTCTTCGCTGGTCACTTATTAAATTCTTTGGTCTGGTTGTGGAAGAGCGGGAAAGAGGTGGGGGCCCCGAAAGGATTGGCTCAGTGGCGGTTCATTCCTTCCGAGCAAACAAAACATCAGAAGCCATTGATCGTCGCCCTCTTCTGTGGAGAACTTACAAGACATTATTTACCGACGATGTCGTTCACAATGAGTTCAGCCATTCAGTGCCTCGGAGGCTTTTCCCATTTTTGTTTTCGGGTTGATGGAGATAAATAAAACAAACAGAGAATGCAGCAACTGGATCCTCGGTCTGCCCATTGTGTGTCAGCCGTTTCAACACCGAAGTCTCATTACAGGGTAATAAAGCATCGCGAACTTTTCACGTACGTAAAAGCTGCTCCTGCGTCCACCACCCTCGGCAATTACCGGCTCGTTCGGGCTGTAGCAGTTTTCTTTTCTTTCCTCTCCTTTTTCCCAAGCAATAAGATTTTTCGCTTGTGCATGCTTCAGAAATCTTTCCGAAACAGTTCGCACAGAATTAATTATAGTCGGCTGAGAAACACCGGCCGCTGCTGGGTGAATTTCGAAGTAGAATCTGTGGTCAGTTCTCTGGAAATAGGAAAGAAAAAAAATGTGGCGTCCGTAAATATCGCTGGGCACGAGCTCCAGGTCAGGGTTATAACCGAGGAAGTTTTGATGCTGGATTTATTTACTCATTTCCGATAGCACCGAAGGATGGATGGATCTTGAAAGGCGCAATCTTACTTTAGATAACGCAGAAAAGCCAATCAGATTAACCAAAACCCGAACATAAGTACGCGCCCGTAAACGAGGTACAGCTGAATGATTTAAAGATGGCAGGGAGAGCTCTAGTACGACTCCAATGACCAGGCACCAGATTTACAATATTCAGTTTATAGTTTTAGCAGCAGCTCTTATCGTATCATGAAAATGTTTAGAAGACACTAGAATGTATGGTAACGGACCTGAACTGTTTAACCAACTGGCTGTCCAAACGGTGAAGTAGCGGCACTTAAAGCACCTTTGTTCTGGGCGAGTTCCTTTTGTTCGATTTTTCTTCAAACCTGGTTAATAACTTGGTTATAACGTAGAAAGGTTTGGGCGTCAACTCAGGATTAGAAGCAACGGGAGAAGCGTGTGATAAAATCAATATGAAGCTAGATGTGCCAAATCGCACCACTGTCTGTTAGAAAGCAAAGGTTCTTGTTAACTCGTTAGAGCCACCTTAAAATATGAAGCCAACACGTGCAATCTTTATTACATGAAAGATGTTGCTTGAGATTTACTCCAGCGATAAAAAGGTTTGTTTAATTTTAGTTATCAGCAAAGATTACAAACTTTAAGCTTTGCCATTAGGGTTTCTGACTGAAATAATAAAAAAAATTTATCCAGGGCATTTGTGGCCATCAGTACTGTATACAAATTTGAGAATAGACTGAATGATTAGACTTTTTTCTTTCTTTCGTATAGATGGGTCATAAATGTGTGAAATATCTTACCAAGCAGGAACTCTTCAATATTAATTTTATAATCTAAAACAAATTAACTAAATCCAAATAGTACTTTACAACCGTCTGATAATACCTAGCAGCGCATAGAAGTACATGTATCACCTTTACCCATAACTTATCTACATCATTAATTTCAAGAGAATCTGGGTAAATAAAAATTTTCAATAATTTTACACTTGCGCATGCGTGGCGCTATAGCTTTCTTGTCAAGAAGGCCAAAAAGTGATGCATGGTTTTAATGTTATCATTTGCTTTTTGGACTTTTACTTCAAAAGAGCTTAAAAAATATCGTGAGGTGGCGATGTCCAAACTAAGAGTATGAAAATATTTGATTTAATTTTCATAGAAATTTGATCATTTGTGATTTGCCGTTCTAGCATTGAATTCGAATCATAAATAGTAATAAAACTTTAGATTTTTTAGTGTTTCTTTAATAATGCAACCATATAAGAATAGAATGGTCGTTTTGCGTTATCAACTTTATTTGTTCTACTTTCAGTAATGTGTTAGGCTTCAGTAGAGCGAAACTTTATGGATCAGTTTGTCTGAACTAGATCTGATAAGGTAATAAACTTTCTAGCTTTTTGTTTACGATGTGTCTCTAAGAACAGATTTTCTGCTATTCGATATCTTGAAATATCTATATGACTTAATTTATACGGTAAAATTTTGATTTTGAAACTTTACCAGTTATTAAATAAACCCAAAATAATGCTCGAATATTCCTTTTTTTTTAAAAAAAGTAGATATCACTTGAATATTATTGAATATAATATATTTTAAAGTGTTTTTATGTGAAGTATATGTAATTTATTTATTTTATTATTTAAAATTATTAAAATATGTTACTTAAAATCGATATAGCAGTTCACCTTTTGTACGAAAAATCGAACATAAATAAAGAAACGTATATAATAAGTAAAATTAACATCAAAACACGATAAAATGTTTTCAGTTAAAATTATTGATAAAAATTAAACAAACAGAAAGTGTAAAATACAACAATAAACAAAAGCCCGCAGTTTTGACAATATTATAAGAAATTTATAATTTTTAGAGAGGTACTCAACCAAAATCATGTGACTTTGAATTGTACACATTCTGCTTTATCTCTTTGCGAAAAAATCAATGAAAGTAATACCTATGCATGTTGCTTAAACCAGTCACGCCATCTATTAGGGGATATAAATTTTCACTATGAGTACTAGTCCCAAAAATAAGAATGAAGTTCTCCTGTAAATGTGACCGGACACTATGCGTTATCTGATAGTCCAAAATTTTGGCCATAAAATATTTTAAAACTGCCAAATTTCGGCTTCGCTTTAAAGTTTTGTTTCAAGTATGAATAATAATAAAAAGTCACGAATTACGCTTAAAATTATTTGCATTTTGTTGGCAGATGGTGAACACTACGAAAACGTTGTCCTTTATTTTATTTAGCTTCCAAAACTCGTAAACTATGTAAATCACGAAAAGAAAATGCCTAACGCGTAACTCTGATGCACGAAAACACTGCCAGAAAAGTGATGTACTTAATTTTTAATTTGGAAGAGCTGATGTCTTTATCTGTTTGCTACAACATTACAATGCTGTACGAGGGTTAAATTTCTTAAGAAAGAAAACAACTAATGACAACGTCATCATGTTTGATGATAAAGTAATCTAGCCTTTATAAATACAAATATCTTTTTCTTTATCAATTTTCAACATACATATACCAGCAGATTGAAATAAATTCTACTTCAGCATGTAAATTTATTTTTAACGTTATCTTTCCGAAACTGTCCGTATCTCACTTGCGTTGGCATGGTAATGGAAAATATGGCTAACAGCGCGGTTGTATTTCATGTTGGTCTTTGAAGCTTCCATTGAGCGTCCACACCTGGCAAATCTTAATAAGTAAATCATCTGGGATGGTTCTGTGACCCGCCCGCTAATTGTGGCTTCACGTTGTCACGGCAGCAACAAAAGGTGAAGTCTTTACTTTTTTCTCTTTTGTGTCATTGTTGTAGCAGAAGAAAAGAAAGTGCCGCCTGCTCATTTGACCAGTTCCTGACATTTTGAACTTGCCAACATTAGCTTGTTCCATTTCGCTTAACGGTGACTGGCAACTTCGTTTTTTTCTTTCAAACTAAATGTTTTCTGCGCACTTGTACAAGAGCAGAGAGAGAGAGAGAAGAGAGAGATGACGTCAGTACGAGAGAGGGACATATGACATCAGTAGCGAGAGAGAGAGAGAGAGAGAAGAGAGGAGAGAGAGAGAGAGAGATGACGTCAGTACGGAGAGAGGCATATGACATCAGTAGCGAGAGAGAGAGAGAGAGAGAGATGACGTCAGTACGGAGAGAGGGACGTATGACGTCAGTAGAGAGAGAAAGAGAGATGACGTCAGTACGGAGACGAGAGAGGACATATGACGTCAGTAGCGAGAGAGAGAGAACAAATGCAATGTAAATCATGCAATTAGTAACGCTAATGCTTAATGATCTAGAACAAATTACCTTGCATTGAAAGCAAGAAAATATTTGAAACAAGTCTTGTAGAGCATTCTTCAGCAATGGCAATATTCGGTTTTAGAAATCACGATAAACTGCCATATATCACTCATCTATTCTACTGTACATTACCAAGTATAAGCAATTTTGATACAGATTTATAAAATGTTAGATTTTAGCAATTCCTATTTTTAAATTAAAGCCAATGTATAAAATGTAGTTCTTACATAATCATTTACATAAAAATTATAAAAAACGAAATTTACTAATTTTTAAATAGATAAAGCAACCTAAAATTTTCCACACAGTTGGAATTTTATTACATTTTATAATTTTATTTACTGCGTATGTCCGAAAGTTTCGATTGGATATTATGCAGTATACTATCAAAACATATTTATTTTGTCAATCTTTTTACCTTTTTCGAAAATTTTAACTTGATATTTTTTCTGCGTTTTTCTCCTTTCATTTTATTAAAGATGGTATGCGTACAGAATTTACATATGTTTAATCGTTTGCAATTCTCGAGTTACTTTAAGGACTTTACTTTATTAAGTAGACAAGGTAATCTTTAATGCCCTGCAGAATAATTTTAGCTCCTGGTGTTATTAAAAATACGGTATAGTAAAATTTATCTTAGCATTTGGCCTATTAGAAAAAAGCACCTACCTGTTTGGCAGTGAACGAATAGGACTTTTTTAAATCAAGGTTTGGTCTAAATTCCCACATATCATCCATTTGAGAGCTTCTTTAAATTCTGTCAAGTTGGTGGAACGTTGATTTACTCTCAACTGACAATGCAGACCCTCCCATAGTGATCGATCAGATTCATTGCCAGGACTTTGAGATATCCAACGAATAAGCTGGATGTCTTGATTCCTCTTGCAGACTTTGGTCATACGAAAGGTGGGGCACGTGTATGGACATCAAATCTTGGTAAAATGGAAGATGTGTATTTAAAATGTAATTTTACTAGGTATAATGGAGCCGTCTTTCAACAAATGCCAAAGCAATTTTTCTACAATGCCAGATTGCATCCCATACTATAAGACTTCCGAGCCAAAGACACGGTGGGATGAAAGTCTTTATTGTATCTTCTCTAAAGAAGCAACCTCCAAACGTGAATTGTTGAAACATAGGCTCGCTGGAGAAGCGTACACACTGCAAATACCAGAGAGTTTTCCAAACATGTTGTCTACCTTTCAAAACGTTCTATTCCTATTGGACTCACACGGGTTTCTTACATGTTACAAATCCTTAAAGCCAAGTCGCTGAAAATGGCGCTTGAGCGTGCTTTTTCTTATCTTGTTGTATGGATTATGTAAGCCAAAAAATCCTGACAGTGAGTACGGGCGTGGCGAGCAATGGCGGCACGTTCTTGTTGCGACCTCACCGTTGAAGGTCTTTCGGTTTGTTTTACCGCAGCAGTGACATTCGTTTCAGTAAACTTCGTGATAATAATGGCCACCAATCCACGAGAAATTTCGCGATCTTTGGCGGCGATCTGTGAACGTCCAATACATGCATCATAATCACACCTGAAACATACATTCCAGTCAGATACTTTCGTTTACGGGGGTCTTGAAATGAATATGGTACGGAAAATAAAACTGATTTTGTTGCAACTTTATTTATATTACAAAGAGGGTTTTGCTGAATCGAGAATACAAGACAATACTGCCTTATTTATAATCAAAGGTAACAGACTGCCATCAGAGGAGACTGCATTTGTTTGCTGGCGTTCGTTCCAGGTGTCTTTTCGTCCCGAACAGAAATTTTACTGATAAATCACCTAGATTTTTACAGGTATGAAGTGCGATAAACAAATTACATTTTTGGCAGTAATTTTATTTCCAATTTCACCACTTTTATATTATAAACATAATCCTTAAAAAAATCTTGAACAGAGTGAAAACACTTTGTTATATTGGACGATGTTTTGTATAATCCAGTGCATCATTTGTATATTCACTCTCCAGTTAGCCCCAATTTACTCATACGCGGCTCCATCTGGCACCTTTACACTAATTTTTAGTTTGATATGGTAAATTATAAATTTTTAAAATATTATTATTATTATTATTATTATTATTATTATTATTATTATTATATTATTATTATTATTATTATTATTATTATTATTATTATTATTATTATTATATTATTATTATTATTATTATTATATTATTATTATTATTATTATTATTATCATCTAATCACATAAAAACCCAACAACAACAGAAATGAAAAACCACATAGCAACACAAGCAACTTTTTAGCAAATAAACTATGTTAAATCATAGGTCGGTGCTACTCTACGTAAGTAAAAAATGCAAATAAATTCCACTTCATAAATAAACTCAAATGAAAAATATGATTAAATAAATTTATTAACATTTGCAACAAATATTCATCTTATTTGAAAAATAAGCTGCATTCATGACAAATTCCTTTTTCAAATTTACTATCTTTTGGCTCAGTATTTTAACCAACGACAGAACAATTTTTTTCTTATAATTCAGCCCTTCCTTAGACGTATTAAGAAATCTCAGTCATTTTGTAAAAGATCTTTAACATTTGCTTTTATCAATTTTCATTAATTGGCAAATACTTTAGTATCCTAGATAATTAGCTATGTTCTCCTTTATCTTGCATTCAATTTACAAAGATTTCGTTTTAGCAGAATTTTACAGAGAATCGCAACTGATGACATGTGAATGATGCCATAGCATAGAAATCGGAATAACCTCTTTGGTTGTGGGCTCTAAGCTCGACTTCTCCTGAGCCTTCCTGCTGAATGGTGGTGTAATTAAGACAGCAATTTAACTCGGCGCTCTTCTGGTGAGCCATTGTAACTTGTTCGGTAGAAAGAAAGAAATCGAAGAGTCTGGAATATTCTTTCAATGTCTAAAAGCGTCATCTTTGAATTGAAATAGAATGGAGACCACAATGAAAACATTATCAGTGCCATTTCAACGGTTTTACTAGCTCCGTTAAGTGGCCCAAATTCACTGCCTGCAATTTTATCTGATTTTATTTAGATCTCCGTACGCAGAACTGAGTGGACGCTTTGCAGTGAACTGGTGAACTGAAGTCCCACGATGTATGGAAACGTGTAGTCGCCAAAAAACAAACTCTTCGCGGCGATGACTGATCTTTGTTTTCCGTAAACGCTGATAATGATAATTTGTCGTGATTGCTCATGCGACACACATTTAGCGTTTCACTGAACATTTGAAATACTAGTCTACGACATTTTTCTAGCGTTTCGTGCTACACACAAATTAACTTTAATAAATACAATAATTTAGTCGCTTAATATTTTTGGACGTAGTTGTAGAAAAAACTCTTAAAAAGATAAGACGTACTTCAAGTTATTCAGAATGTCTTCGCTTTAAAATGCCTCATCTCTCCGAAAAGTAAACTTTCTATTTAAATTTTTCTTTTGACTTTATTAAAGACTAGCAAATTATTTGATTAAAGACAAGACAAGAAATTTCCATTACCTTTCTCTTACACGTTATCTTTTCTTTTTTTTTAAGTTCAAATAAATTTTATTTAAATTTCGATTAGTAACAAAAAATGATAATTTTTTTAAAATGAAAATTTATGGTCTTCAAGGATTTTATTTTAACCAGTTATCTGCCTTTAACTGAGCTACTGCGCATGCGTTCTTTAAAGATAAAAGTAAAACGAAAAGCGAAGTCGGATATTTTCGTAGCCATGCATTTGTATAATGAAGTGTCCTGGGTCGTCGTCCCTCGCCTCGAGGTGACAACCTTGCACAATATCTTACCATTTCAAAAAGTGACTTGAAGTCGTCTAATGTAAAACTGCTCGTGTGTACAGATGTGCGCTCCCTGTTTGGTGAAGAGAGTAAACAACTGGTAGTAGTAATCTCTTCAATATTCTGGAACGTACAAAATAATGAAAAAAAACAGTAAAGAAATGGTAAACAGTTTGTTATATCGTTCATTTCTATATTGAATCTTTATCAAGGATTTAAAGGTACATTACAATAATCGGTTCGAAACCAAAATTTCATTTCCATCGTCACCCATTAAAAGATAGAATGTAATTTAAAAAAAAAAAAACGAATTAAAATTTTAAATTTAATTATTTCTAAACTAAATTAAAATCAATTTTGATGGCAAGAATACGGTCTTTTTCACTGGGAAAAAAGTAATCTTTACATCATCTTTAATTACTGAGTTAGAAAAAAAACATCATAGAAATGTTGATTTCTTATTGGCGGTCTTAGCGACATGAATAATTAAAGCTGCCTTTTCCTCAAGTGTAATGAAAAAATCTAAAGGCAAAAAAATGGACGCCAGCCAGCTTTAGTGAATTTTATTATCTCCATTTTAATAAAATAGTTTTCAAAATTATTTATTTGCTTTAAGTTGATTATCATATTTCCGAAATACTACTTTAAATACATCAATAAAAAATGTAAAACAAGAACAACATAACATTCTACACACATGTCTTTGCACAGTGCAGACGTAGTACTTACCCTTTATGAACACCTTTTCGACTGTAGCGCTATTGTTATAGCTGTCATGTAAACAATTTCCAGTTGATTACACAAAAAAAGTTATGTATGTTTATTTAAGTAAAACTTGGGGTTGTTTGGACACACTTTGTACGTTTTCAAATGATGTTAAAAAGAAGCAAACTAGTGCTGTAAATAGAATGATGGCTCTTCTCGTATTCTAATCGTCGCCGCAAAGTACAATACAATGAAAAGACATGCCTCAGGGATGGAGGGGTTTTAAGGACAGGAATTTGAGTTGACAAATAATCGAGTAGAGATTATTTACCGGTGGTAAATGGACACCGTGGATTTGTTTTCCGCTTCACTGGTCTTCAATGGCGATTGCCACAAAAGTAGCCTGCCTTGTAATGCTAGAGAAAAAAAATTAAAGCGTTGCTGTCTCATTATTCTAGACAGTCTAGTCAACACAGGAACACGATGAAGACCGTAACGGATATTATGAGAGCGCTGCTGAACACGGACCAGTTGGCTCGTGAGCTGATAGAGCTGACTCTACGGCGTCAATAAATGTTTTTTTTTTTAAATACACACACACACACACACACACACACACACACACACACAAAGAGAAAGGATAAGGACTGACGGCGTAGTTAAGGAAATGGGAAGTCTGACTCTTCGAGGAAATAAAGATTTTACGTGAAACTGTTCGGTTTGAGTCAAAGTTTCATAAAACTTTTTTTTTTTTGTTTTTTTTTCTTCTTTTCAGATAATGTTAACAAAGGATGGTCAACTCTTAGAACGGCCGGTGATCGCAGCTTTGCACGTGGGCTGCGATCGTCGGGCTTCTTTGCGTCCGTCCGCCGAGACAAAACCGACCGGCTCTCTTCGTTAGAAATGTTCCCTGATGTATGCGTTCCCACATCGAGCGCACTCCTCGCTGAAAGAGAGCTGATGGTGTCCTCTTTCCTAATTTCTTTGTTGAAATGAAATCCGAATTAGACTTTCACTCTCTCCTAGATACCGGCATTAACATTCGGTTCATCTTCATCATCATTTTCTCTGAGCATCACTAAGCGCACACAAACGTTCTGCCACTCGCTCGTGTCCATTTCTCGGATATGGCGTTGAAAGTTATCACGGGTGGATGACGAAATCGCTCGAAGTACCTAAGGCAAAACATGCCGATGCTCTAACGATGGCTGTGTTAGACCTATTTCCTAGACAGCAAGAAAAAAAAAAAAGGAATACCTACCTATCTGATATTGTATTGCGTTATGGAAATGCTATCTAGGCGGGGTGGGTCAAAGACCCCTCCTTTTCACCTGTGATCTTCTGCTTAAGACCTGGAAAAAAATGCGGATCGCGTTAATTTAAATATGATGCGTTCTTCCTAAGCACTGATGCAAAATTAGTTCCGGATCATCATCAAGCTAACAAATGAGTCTTCTTTTTTTTTTATCGTTTTCAAACAAAACATATGAAGCTGATCGTAATAACAAAAGCTCGTGAGTTATCGACAGGTTTATTTATTAATAAACGGAAGAATCATCGCCATCTGTGGGGACGAGGTAGAAAGACGACGGTAAAACTAACTGTACTAGAGTTGGTCACAAAGAGGCAGACAAGGAACCATCAGAGCCCATCCCCATAAAGTATAAATAGCCGTCAGTACATTCCTTAACTTAATTATTACTTTCATTATTAAATAAATCCAGTGGTAAAAATCGAGATATTGGTCTTAAACAAAAACTGATCACTATCTTTTGACGTTTTGTGCAATAATAGTCTTTCTTACTACAATATAAAAGATCCGTAGATATACAATATATTGAAAAGAACAACACACACGACAAATATTTCAATGTTTTTTTTTTATAGAAAGCAACATTTACTTTAAAGTTAAATATACCTACTTTAAAAATCAACATATATAAATGTTTGATTTTTAGATCAGATGTAGCTCAGTTAGAGACTGGAATTATGAAAAATAAAACAAACAATAGTCAGTACATAGATATCTTTTAAACTATCCATACAAACGTTTATACACACAATACTTAGATCTAAGGTAATGATTCCTCAAACAAGCTCTGCACAACATCGATACTCAGGTCTACAATAAGGGAAGCACGAGCTAATCCTTCACAATATTCCTACTCAGATCTGAAGTAAGGAAGCTAAATCTCCACAATATCCTTACCCAAATCAACAGTAAGGTAAATTCGAGTCACTTAAAAAATATCATTACTCAGACCTACAATAAAAGTAGCTCAAGCTAATTCTTCACAATATTCATACTCGGATCATATTAAGAGCAGCTCGAACTAGCTCTTCACAATATAGTATGCCTACTTAAACTTATAGTAAAAGAGGCTGAAGCGGACTCTTCAGAGCATCCTTACTCATATGTACAGTAATGGAGGCTTAAAATAAGTCATAACGGTATCCATATTTAGATCTACAGTAAGAGCAGCTCAAACTAACGTTTCACTATATTCTCACTTAGAGGTATAGTACGGGCAGCCCCGTCTGACTCTACACAGGATCCGTACTCAGGTGTTCAGTAAGAGCAGCTCAAGTTGTTATTTCTCTCGTTAGCGATCGAGCATTAAACACCTGTTCTTCCCGTACCGGAAACTTGGCTACTTTGTTACGAGGTTCCCCTGGTAACTGTAGATTACGGAAAGCATTTTCCCCGCACGCTTACCCTTCCTGTTATTCTGAAAACCTGCATTATGGTCTCCTTTTAACATTATTAATCCACGTTTTCTCGTTAAGGTGATGCTAGTTTTGATTCGGAAGTGTTTCTTTTTTTTTTTTTAACCTTTTAAAAATACAAACATAAAATCCCAATCGCCGCCACACGCCACCCAGACAATGCTGGCTCCCTGCTCTGTTCTTCTGATTACATCTTCTAGAGAGACAGATTCATTCCGAAGATAAACTCAGCTGTGGAGTTTTGTATCGGCCGTTTTCTATTAGTTCCACTAATTACGAGACTGTTTTGTGTGTGTGTGTGTTGTTGTGTGTCTATTCTGCGAATACTTCAAATCGGATCGAATGGAAATCGATACCAACCATTCGCCAAAGAGCCTTTGGCGTGAGTTACTAACGAGAAAAATAGAATTAATCCATGTCCTCATTAGTTGGTTCCTGTCGTGTGCCGGGAAATCAAGCTCTGAGGCCCGCGTACGATGAAAGTAATCAGCTGACCGCGGCGATCTAAAAGAGTGGAGTTAAAGGCCCGCAGTTCTGTCAGATGAATGGCTTCGGTTTATTACTGTAGTGGAATGTACTCGCGGCACAGCGACGGATAACATAGCATCAGAGTGCTCACGTGATTGGAAACGCGTTCGCAGTAACTGTTGCACCAGCAGCACTGCACTGTGCCCCTGCTCTAACTGTTATTGTTCTTGACCAAACCTCTAGAAAGATGAGAACCCTGGAGATCATTAAAATGACCAGTACGACGCCGTTTTCATATGAGCATTAAGAAGTCAGTCTGTGGATATTACAGTCGCAGCGCACACGGGATAAGACCTCCCACGTGACCGGACTGTAACGTTACATAATATCTGCCGCGATTTTTTTTTGAAGACAATCAACATGGAGTCTTCACTCGGCACAGAAAAAGCGCCGGATGCCTTAAGTGTCCACGATGTGTACTTGAACCATGGAGGCCGATGGTACATTTAGCTATTTTTAAAATAAAGCTGTAGTTAGTCTCTTTGACATAATATTCATTAGTTTTTAACATTGTCATGCGAATTTTTGAACAGCTATGCGTGAAATTTGTTTACTGTTAATACATAATTATAGCATAAATGAGACAGAGAATAATTGTACAGATTTGGGCTATGGAAGGGAAAAATACAGGTCTGTTCGTGATGGACGCATTGAAACTCATCAGACACATAACTGTTTTATCTTCTATCAACCATTACAGGTCTGTTCGTGATGGACGCATTGAAACTCATCAGACACATAACTGTTTTATCTTCTATCAACCATTACAGGTCTGTTCGTGATGGACGCATTGAAACTCATCAGACACATAACTGTTTTATCTTCTATCAACCATTACAGGTCTGTTCGTGATGGACGCATTGAAACTCATCAGACACATAACTGTTTTATCTTCTATCAACCATTCTTATAGGTCTTAAGTTAAAGCCAACCGTTCAGCGTATTATACATGTTTACAACCTGGGAATATTCAAGCAAGCCAATTGTGACTCTTTATTAATGACGCAGTATCCTTTATAAAATAATTCATGTTGCAGGCGAACTACTAATGTACGTGTTCTTGCGACGCGGGAGCGTTGGGTTCGATTTATGACCATCGAGCCAAAATCACTTGGCTGCTGGCTGAAACACCACGAGTCGTTTGGCCACTGAATGAGTTCCCTCCATCGCCAGTCCTGTCGCGCGCTTTTGTTTCTGTTTTACTGTGGTCAGTCTTCCGTCAACTGTCTGCAAACTGACGTGGAACCCGTTTGAGACTCGAGACCCAGTCTTCGGGAAAGGTACGCAGCAGTTGCGGCAAACCAAAAGCTGAGGGACATCTGTCGTCTGCTCGAGTCGTGGATAACCACTGCCCGGCTATCCGGACAACTTTTATCGTTGCTTTTGAAACTTCTTCTGCGTTTTGGTCGTAACACTTTGTTGCTGAAGGCTGTGGTTAGGCAGCTTCCAGATGCGTAATAGATTATCCATAGCGTGAAGAGGTTCCTGAACAGACAGAATTACGCATAAAATCTGCATTTTGGATAACATAACGGAAGCTCAGACACGTGACCTGCATGGCAGCGAATGAATGGCTGGCTGACAAATCTAGCACCAGCTGGACCAGTTAAAGATAAATAATGTAAAATTACTTTTAAAAAAGAAAATATTTTGCAGATTAACAAAGAAACCGCAGCCGCAATGAATTTGAAATTTAGGCAGACTTTGCCTCTTTTTTAAAATTTTTTTTTACTCCATTACAAATATTTAAGCCATATTTGTATTTTCTTTATCTTAATTCTGTTTTTCTTTTTTATCTACGTCGTTTAAATTCTAATTGAATATCATTATCGTAGCCACGCTGTTCACGACTGATCTCGGCTTCGCTTGTTGACTCGCAGTGGCTAAGTTTCTCCAGTTGTCAGCCTGGAAATCACCGATGTCGGACCACGAGTGCGATTTCTAATTGATCAAAGCAGACTCACGCCACGGATCAGACTGGTTCTAAAGCCAGCTTCTTTGCCCGATCGCGCCGAATCAGATTCGCCAAAATGACGTCAGCGATGGCGGGCTGCTCACACGCGGCCTTCTCGCTTATCCGGTGGCCTGAAGCCGAGAGATTACGGGGTCGTTGTGTGGAATCGTATCTACGCAACGCGACCATCCTTTAATTAAGTTTCGGCAAAGCAATCAAAAGGAAATTTAACGAGGGTGAAAAGAAAAAAAAAAAAAAATTCCAGCAAGGCTAGCGTATTACCCGTCATGCCTCACTTCAAAGACTACGAATAGCTGGCAGAAGGTACCCCGTCATTTATCCAATGGTTAATGGTTGACAAACGGCTGCGTTTTATTCGGTTATTAAATCAATTTTGTTGCTTCACTGCACGAGATGAGCAAAAAAAAAACTAAAAAAAATTAAAACTTGTCACTGACAGTCGAACAATTGTTTTGAAAACCATTATCCGTACCAACTTACACTATTGAACTCTCCACAGTAGCACGTCTTTGCTGAGATGATCCTACTCTTACTGCATGCAGACCACGCGCCACCTAGTGGTCTGGAGGCGGAACTAGGTTGTGACCTGGAGGTACATTACTATTATTACTGCGTTATAGACATCATCCAAATTGTATACAACTACTAAATTCCAGTCTTAAAACATTTTAAAAAAAAACAACACAATTTCTGTTGTTTTATAAAATAAAATACAAGCAATTGTTTAATTGATTGCTTTATACATTTCATCACTAGACAATTTTAAGGTTTTCTCGAAAAATATATAAATGCACAAAGTGTTTTTTTTTTCTTTTTTTTAAATAAAATAATCTTTGATGTTGCTGCACAAAGACTTTTTACGACACGAGGCGGTTTATTATGACTTACTATGGCGGAGTGGATTTGCCTCCACCAACGAGATTTTTTAGATAAACCTGCAAGTTTTTATGTTTTTTTTTATATATCTCCAGTATAAACGGCCGCTAATGGGTTGTGTAATTTTTATCGAGCCGCGTGAGAGTTGAAATGGAAAATAATGGAAAGAGTTTGATAGTCGTAACGTCGGCAACTGGCAAAAGAGACTTCTCAGACCAAGTCGACTTAGGCCCTATGGCACCATTTTTCAGTAAAATGGCAAGCACAACTGCAGCCTCCTATACATCACCGGGTATTGTCAGCGTCTAATACATTCTGTGTTAACGGTAGTTCCTAAACTTTGATTTAGAAACAGCGGATAAGAATATAAACGAAGTGCTAAATCCAGCTAGCACAACTACAACTCTTCACACATGTAGGCTACAACTTTGTAAAGACTGCAACTTTACAACTATTAATAACCTTTCTGTCGCTCAAAGCTCGGTGTAATTTTGACCTCAAGTTTACTCACGCGTTAATATCACTCTAAACAATTACGTCAGCTTGTCTTCGCATACGATGCCTGCCCATTAACTTTCTAATCCAGAGCCCTAATGTGGCGGTATCGCGGTGTAATTGGCATTTCTGTCATCGTTAATTTCTCGTCTTCTGGCTCTCAGTCAAAGATCGTGGCTGTTAACTCCTGTTGGCTTTCTCCTTCTTCCCCTCCATTATATCACAGCGGCTTGCTTATCGATCCTGCTAGACTCTTTTGTACGTGATTCTCCAGCGCTTCCTCACTCTTCACCGCATTACTGAACTTCCACCAGCGGCGATGTCGGATCCTTCGCTCATTCAGAATAAAATTTTCTAACAATCTTTGCCTGACAGATCTCATTGACGCCTGCTCAAGACTGTACTTCGTTCTGTGGTTTTTCAAAAGTCTTGAGAAAACAACACAACAAACGTTTTACTCCGTCCAAGCCAATAGTACTTACTAGCAGTTGTGGCTGGGAAGAAATTTAATTTTAGTTCATGCCTTTTACAAAATTGATCACCCTGATTTCTGTAAATGTGTCAGTAGTAGATTTATTCAGTCGACACTTGATTTTAAGTATTGTCAATTGTTACCAAGATATATGCTCGACTCGAACAGCAACTGCCAAAGTCAGTCGTGAATATATTGAACCGGACCAGCTCACTAATTTTCCATTTCGTGCCTCCTTGTATAGCCTTGATTTAGTGTTTCGTATTCCGCGCCGCCCTTTCGTATTTTGATATTTAGCAAGTATTCCCTCTCGTGTCGAAAATGTACTGTTCTTATTTCGGTTCTTTTTTAAAGTTTTGGAGTTTCCATATCTTTGAATAAATCAAATTATAGAATGAGATAAGCTCTATTTCCGGTCCAAATACAAGGACTGGTTTCAAGTTAGCAGAAAGCAAGCGAAACTTTGCAATAAAGACAACAAAAAACAAAAAAAAAAGGGGGGCTGAAATTGCATTTCTCTCATTTCGTCGATCTCTTCTCTTTTTTTGCCGAGATTTTACATCCTCAGCAGCTGTTGACAGTCAAAGTTATGTTCACAGGCAAAGCGTTTGCATTTTAAAACACAAGATCGTCGTAGCCACCGCTCAGCGTGTTCCAGCTAATCGTTAGAGATTCGAAAGAAATTAACGCTTTGATTGACGGGTTCGATGCCTTCGTGTTCGATTATTTTAAACTCTAAACGGTTGGCGTTTTATTGTGATTCACCGCCCTGAATGAACACCCGCATCTTTTCATCAGGCCTCCTGAGCAGAAACTTCGCACTCGGAGCCAATTTTACACGTAAGCTATTTTATTGACTGAAAGACTAATTTCCTGCATCTGTCAAAAAGAAAGAGACTGAAATAAAAATCTGGGCCGCAGAAGACAGCCAATAAAACCGGGCGGGTTCGAGAAGAGCCGCCGAGAGGTTACAGTGTAAGGTTATGTTGCTTTTCTAGTTTTTCATTTCTTCCTTTCTTCTGTACAGTTGCCAGGGATTGTTTCTTTCTAGCCACGTCAAGGCCTCGCGACCGTTCTAAATAAAGACTAAAAATTCCTTCGATTTCTTGTTTGTTTGTAGCGTTTAGATCCTTTGAAATATTTTTGGAGATTTCAAACTCGAAAAGGCAAAACAACCGAAATAACTCCGTAGGTCATTCGGTAAGAAAGGAAAAAATCATATCCGGAAAAAATTCTGCCACAGTCACGTGATACCAACGTACTTCCCATAGATCAAACGTCTCAATTAAGCAGTTAAATTCTAAGATAATATTAAAATTGTTCGATATCAACAACATCCAAATTCGGACATTTTGGGACTTTTATGCTATTTTACAAAAGCTGTATTTTCTATAAAAAAAAAACAAGCTTTATTTAAAACTCGGAAGATTCTGGGAGGTTTTTTATGAACGACAAAAATTTTGACGCTGGTCAGCCAAGTTTGTACGTGGTTTTCGTTCGATTGGTCAAATAAAAATCTGCTAAAGTTCAGCAGCCATTCAGCGCTACAGAAAAATGGTTCCTGTAACCAATGGCCGATAGGAAAAATAGTGTTATGTTTATTCTGGATATTTCCTGCCTATTTAAAGGAATGCTGAAATGCGGTACTAAACAGGTATAATTTACTCTAAAACCAAAAACAATCTTTCTGTAATAACTTACTTAATATTTTAACCAGTATAAATTTATGATACTTTTCAAACATGTAGGGAGAAACTAAGAAAATATTTAAGAACTGTGTGCGACATCTTGTACATTGCGCTGTAAGCCATTTACACAACTTCGCTACTTTCCTTACTTTCATTTAAGAAAAACTCGAAGACGCAAGATGTCGGTTTCCGAAAAATAGATATGAGAATGGAATATTAGGTTATTTCTTTAATGTTTATGTGATTTTACGTGTTTTTTTTAAATTTATGTTCACAGACTGTAGGCTTGAAGACAACTTATTTCAAAATCCCAACAAACCCGGACTGTCCAAAATTTTGTTCTTACTGAACATGAACTTCATCTCAATTTCTCAACTTTTTCCTACGAATCTCTCTTAAGTTAGCCACGCACCTGCATATATACCGTTCACACACAAAACTTCAGATCCGTCTCTGCCTCTTGGAGCAACCGCCGATATGAAGGGTCTGTGGAAGCAAGAAGATTTTCTGGTTCGTACAAGATTGAAAGATATTTTGATACGAAATCCTGATCCAACTCCTCGCACGATGCTATTTAGTTCTCGACTCCGTCTCCTCCTCCTTTATCTAATCATGTCTAAATACAACGGACAGAGACAACAAAAATAGTGCGATGAGAAATTCAAATGGTGCGAAGGAAGATCTGAAAACCAGGAACCGAACCTAAGCTACTCCCCTTTATCTCCGTTAAAATGTAGACTCCTATTTTAACTAAAATGGTAGCCGCATTTGAAATTTCGCAAGGCGATGCTAGAAGTGTTTCCTTTTCTTTCTGCTTCTTACGTCAGCTACTTTTCCTTTTACTATATAGGCAAACCATAATCGCAGACAACAACCTTACTTCTACACCTCTAGCGTGACGTACATTTGGAGTTCGCTCAACTGTTTCCCTGGGTCACATCCGATCTCATGCATGGTTAGCCGCCGCTGATTGCACGTCAACGAAGAACGACTTTATTATCACGCTTGTATCCCCGATCCCCTAACACACCACACCTCCCCTTCGAAATTCAAAAGACCCTGACCAAAAGCTCGTACGTCGGGCGATCCAGGCACGGAGACTTGAGCGCGACTGATCAACTATTACTACCCGATCGGAAAACTTTGTTCAGCCATGTGTGTCGCGATGAGTGCGCTCGCGAGCGTGCATTATGGATTAGAACGCAGGGATTTCCAATTAGCGCCAAACAGTCAGCCCGGCCCCGACTTCAAAGTGTCCGAGAGAAGAGGAATCGATTTTCTAATTCGTAAAAAAAAAAAGACAAAAAGGAAGAAAGAAAACAACTTCAACAAACAAAAACGAAACAAATAAAATGAGCTACAAAGCGAATCTGAAAGGTTTATGCTAAAAAAGTGGGTGGGAGACTGAATTAATTGAATTTTTACGCTAATGGACACTACAGGTGCGAACAAAAGTCCGTAGAACGAAGCATTAATGACAGGCGGTAAAAGCGGTTTTGCGCAAGCGGAAGTGGACACTCAAATCGCAGTTGTTTTTTTCATTAACTATGGTTAATCAATAAAAATGCACTGACAGCTTTTCATTAATAATTACTCTTAAATATTTATCTAAATGGTGAACATGACTCCCACCCTAAACTAATGCTTCAAATTAAAAAAAAAACAACAAGTAAACAAACCAAACAACATGGTACAAATAGTGCAACAGTAAATAATTCGCCATTTGCTGGAAGAAGCAAGTCCCACTGTATCTAGTATCCCTTGCCTGGCTTCAGAAAGCTACCCTTTTTGATAATTCGGTAATTTTAAAACTGTGTAAAGGGATATCATGCGGCACAATTCAAACTACGAGTTATCTCAAAGGACAGAACTCCAGTATACATATAATTAATGTACAAGGTCGAAGACAGTTCCGGTTTTTTCTCGTTCGAGGCAGTAGAAGCAGTGTTCATTTTCTACCGATGGCAAAATTCCGCATTTGGTAGGTTATATTTTATGACAAAAAAGAGAGCAAATTCAAACGTTTCCAAGAAGCAGATAAAAGATCGAAGGCGATGAAATATGAAAACGTAATGATTACGTATGATTATCCACATAGCTGTGACGTCAGGATATAGACATCTGATACCGGTGTCTACTAAGCTTTCTCTTAAATATTAGTACTTTCTGTTATTGTTGCTTATTTATTAAATATCATGTGCTACTGGTGATATATACACATGCATCAGCGGTTGAAGTTTTGGGCCCACTATGCGAAAACCCTTAGTCTTAATAAAAAGCTTTCAAACGCTCTGACGTGGGGTAAAAGCGAACTTGACTACAGAATGATCCACTCTTTGCTCTACATCTTTCCTCTTTTTTTTTTTGTACAGTTCAAAGTTTAATGAGGATTACTGTCCGGCTGGAAAGTTTAATCTCGTTCCAACAGTTCGCTTGGTACGGTGACGTTTTTTTCCTTTTCATTATATAACCATATTTGTCCGCAATTTCTTCTAGCAATATAAATTACCAAGACTCCATCCGAAGTTACACAACCTCAGAAGAGGGCCATTCTTCTGAATGGACGCTGCTCTCATCAACGTCTTCTCCAGGCCCAAGTTTTACCAACTGAAGATGGGATTTGTTTTTTTAACTAATGAATTGTCTTTTTCCTGGTTACTCTTCTTCGCGGTTATTTCTTACTGCGTGGTCACCAGTAATGGCTCTTCCTCATCTGCTCTCCCGCTTGTCTTTTTTGGATGACCCTTCCTAAGCTTATTAGCTATCAGACTTTTGCTTAAACTTCACAAGGACACTGTGGACGACTGCTTGCTTGGATGATCCCAATGTTCCATCATGTACTTTTCTCGAGAAAACCCCTTTGTTCTCTGCGTCTGCTTCTTGGTGCGTGTATTTTTTCTCAGCCGTATCAGACAATCGCAACAGGTGTGGGCGCTAGGCCTCGCCAGAAGACAGGGATGCTATGAGATGGTCGGGAACACTTTTCTCATTCATTGTTCCAAATACTCCATCCTGTCTGATAATAGTCTGGCCTAATACTAGCGATTTGATGAAAAAAACAAAAACAAAGACAGTGTTTTATTATAATCTTTCACGATTTTGTTTATTTACGTATTGTATTTTACAGCCTTGGAGTGAAAGCAGAAGCCGCGTGCTTTGGGAAGGATTCTATTTATCCGCGGTGTTTGTCCGGCAGGCCGCCCCGTCGCTGCACACAAAAGCCGCCGTCTCTCTCTGGTACGTGCTGGTTTTCCGTTTCCCTGCTCCGCGAGTCTAAGCGGAGTTATCTTGGCCGCGGAAGAGCCCGAGGAGTAATCCGATCCGGCTTTATACGGGCGGTACAAGGCAGTGCGAGAAGACGCGCGTGGGATACAGACGAAGCCCCGTGTCCTCCCGAGATATCGTTTATAAACCTGGTGTTGACATTGCAATACCTGGAGCCAGGTGACGACGATGCGCGGACTATCGCAAGGTCTGTCTGTTACACATTCAGGTCGCCATCTATTAACTAAAAACACATTAAGCAAACAACACGTGATACATTTTCCGATATTGGAAAATATCCCAATTCAATAGCAAAACTATAAATTCTGGAGAAATTATTCATATTCTATATTTTTCGGCACCTTGGAAAGTTCGCTAAATATTTTTTTTATGTTGTGATTGACGATAATAATAATATTCATAATAACAATAGGTACCACTCAAGCGATTTTCTTTGTTAACTAACGCAGATTTGAAATTTTTATTGGACGATAATTTAAAGTACAGAGGTAAATTTTTTCGAAAAGTGATTCTAACACCTGATTGCAAAGATTTCAAAAATATTTTAAGTATGTTTAATATTGCGAGTTCGTTGCCAATCACTAGAAAAGAGTAAAGTATCGAACATTAGCGTGGCTACATTTCGATTCCTAAAAATGTCACAGTTTCAAAAGATATCTAAAATAAAAGATTAAATAAGCATTATATCTATCGTTAAAATTTGTTTCGAAAAGAGATCATGTATATTGCAAAGAAATACGCATGAAATTCACCCGAAGCCAAAGTTAGCAAAAAAAATTAATTAATTTAATTTACTTTCATTTGTTTTAATTATTGATTAATTTAGTATTAGGCATTTTTGGTGAAATTTTCATTTTATGATCACCAGTCAGTCTGACTCTGCTTCTGTAAGCTCAGTTACTAGCCGTCTGTTTTCATATATGAAGATCTTTCCTCCTGATAAAGTAACGACACGCAGACATACACACCTACACAGGTACACACATATATACACATACAGACACAGAGGTCGCCTCCAAAGATTAAATAAGAACGTGACTTTGTCTACAGCAGCAGCCCCTAACCAACCTCACCTTAGGTAGTGGAACCTGGCGTCAAGAAAGATCTGGCCGAGAAAACCTATGGATCCGGTTGGTGAAGAAAGGCGAGATTCAGTTTATTTACAAATAATGGAAGTAGCACTGAAAGTATTATGGTAACAAATCTACCTTTTGGCAACTCAATCGTCAACCATATTATTGATTTTCAAAATAGATATTAAGAAACCATGCAGATGGTCTCGTTACTATTAGAACAAGAAGTCTGCTACTTTCTGACTCATCCAATCTTATTTCTCATAGTTTGCGGAAAAAGGAAGATCTCCTGTACCTGTATCATTATAACGAGGAGACGACCAATCTAGCAAAATCACAGCAGCCATATTGTTCGACTAAGGATGATCGAAGTGGGTCATCGGAAATCCCCTCTCACCCCAGACAGATGTTGCACCGTATAAATTAAAATAAAAGAATCTAAACAAACGCACGCAGGCATCACTCTCTGACACGCCATCAGGACATAACGAAGTCTCATTGACCGGAGTTATACAGTCGGATTGGGAACTGACCAAGGGTGGACAGGATGATGCTGGGGTCTCTCTCAATTTATCGTCGGCCCGCTGTCGATCACGTGGATCGCTGTTACATGGCTGGACAGAGAGCAACTGAGAATATAGGTAGAGACTCTGGTGTATTAAGGGAAGCAAAAGTAGGCAGCCAAAAGGGAATTTAAGGAACAAGACTGGACAAGAAATAAATCAGGGTGAATATGTGTTTTAAACCGTAAGCAGTGTATGCTTTGTTGGCAGTAATGGCGACCCAGCCAGAAGTGCTACTTTGGCTTTCGTACGTTTATCGTCCTGAGGCGGCGCTTTGTGACTGAACCCTCTGAAAAAAATTAGTAAATAATTCTATTAGTTCCAAATATTGACCCCCCAAAAATAAATAGTATTAATTAATATCAGTGCATTGAATTTACTTAATACAAAATAGCTACACGTATAGCATTTCTGCTCTAGTATACGAGTAAACAGCAGTAGACCCGATTTGTGGTTTAATAATGGATCAGCTATTTTATTGTAAGCAAATTCAATACGACCAAACTTCTGTCGTGTTCAGGGAATCAACGGGAGACGTTTAGTTTTTGTAACTATTTACTAAGTCGGTAATAACTTTGTCACTCCTTGATTTTATCCTGCTCTATTTATTATTATTATTATTATTATTATTATTATTATTATTATTTTATTGTTATTGTTATTATTATTATATTATTATTATTATTATTTTATTATTATTATTATTATTATTATTATTATTATTATTATT
This sequence comes from Nautilus pompilius, assembly GCA_018389105.1. Taxonomy (NCBI): domain Eukaryota; kingdom Metazoa; phylum Mollusca; class Cephalopoda; order Nautilida; family Nautilidae; genus Nautilus; species Nautilus pompilius. The sequence goes on along the minus strand of JACATO010000124.1, from coordinate 2,568,544 downwards.
ATTATTATTGTTGTTGTTGTTGTTGTTGTTGTTGTTGTTGTTGTTGTTATTATTATTATTATTATTATTATTATTATTATTATTATTATTATTATTATTATTATTATTATTATTATTATAGGAGTGTAAAAATGTACTAATGACACCAATTACCGATACAAACATTTATTTAAGAAGCTAAATATGAGTGGCCAAAGAAGCAGTGCTGGAACTACTAGAGTTGCTAAGCAACCAGATGAACAGTCCCGGCGATGGCGTGGCCCCCTCAGCGTACTTTTTAAGGCTGTTTGGAGGAGGGTTAATTTTATTGTATATCCTAAAAACAATGAAAAATAATCACTTGAAACAAAATATATCTTTCATTTAGAGAACAAATAAATAGAAAAACAGTTATACATAGCGAGGTGAGAAAGAAACAACAATAATTTTTGTCTTCTAAAACCTGAGTAACTCGATTAAGGAAAAGACCTGGTGGCCAACTTCTTTTTCTTCCTCAAAGCAACAGGTGTTTGCTCGCTCGCCGAATACCTGAAATGTTATGCCAGCAAAAACGAGAGGTGAGAGAACGAGGCCGATGTTTCAAAGTAAATATTAAGTTACCCGCTTAACTCGAAATCCCTTAAACGAATGAAATCAGAAGCACGGTTGCCATAGCAACAAGGACTTCGCCTAGCATAAGCAATTTTGTGTTGGGGAAGAACACAAAAGGATGCAACCCCGGCACTTGTAAGACCAGAACAAGGCAGTAAATGTGAGATCACGCGAGCGAGCCCGAGGTCTGGAACGCGAGTTTACGAGAAGAGCAGATGACACGAGACCTCGCCGCCACTAGAGCCTGGTTAGAAAGTTTCAAAATCCTAGGCCACGTTAAATCATGCGACGTCGTATTTCTGAGCAACTTTCAGGTGAAGGTTTTTGGCCAGAATGTAAGTTGTTCTTCTTTTAAGATTTTAAAGATTCTAAAAAAAAAAATTAAGATGAAAAGCTGCTATATCAGATATATCAATGTTCATCTATCATCTGTGTCTTCTCTATGCCTCCTACCCCCTGAAAACCGACGGGAAGAGAAGCGGCGACGCGAAGATGTCCAGCTCAACGGGAATGTCTTTTGTTTAAATGTAAAAGAAAATTGACACAGTACAGCTGAAGCAGAGGAATCAGCAGCAGTCAGTGTCACCGCTCTACGTCCAGCGCTCTACGTAGGAAGTAAGATAGAGGAAGTTACATAGTGCGCAAGACCGGAAACTGATAAAAATACAAAAAAAATATATTGCTATATTAGAGAATAATCAAATTAAATATATGAAAGACATAAAAAGTTGGCGGAAATTTCTGATGAAAACCGACCTTATTAATTTAATTTGCACGAAGTATAAGAATGAAACCGATTTAAACGAGAAAAAAAAGTATAAAAGAACTATAAACTAGTTAGTTTATATTTGTTTTTTCCCTTTTTGGGCAAATTCCTGCTTAAAATGCGTTACCTATTAGAAATTGGGGCTAGTAAGGCGTCTGTATCGCGGTGGGCATAACTCTGAACCACCAAAGACATATCTCAAATGTAATATATAATCAATTTATTAGTCTATTTAATTACATATGTATTAGCATATGATTTGGAAAATCCTACAATAATTTTAAAACATTAAAAAAAACTTTTGTTGCACAAGACTCTTTTTATCAAAACAGTCTTCGTTATGCTTGATGAATTTTCTTGGTGAGTCTCCATATATGATACACAACCTTCACCGTGAGAACACAAGGATGTCAGAATACAAAATCCAGAAACTCATCAGCCATATATAGAGACCAGGAAGACAACAAATTATGAACCAAAATTTAGATTAGGAAGATTTTTGAAAAAATCTTGTTGCATTATTAATGACTATAATTCGTGGTGGATTGAAAGAGGGACAGAAATTTCAAGATTGAGGAAAATCTTTTTACATTAATTTTGAATAGTATTCGAAATATCCGCTGTTTTGTTTATTCTGGACATATGCATTACTTACCAATAACCTATAGCAATGGCAAGAATTTTCATTATAAAATAAAGTAAGGAAATAAAAGCGATCGGGTTTGTTAAAAATATTTATTTATTAATTTAGGTCTGTTGTCAACTGTTCTGCCATCATTTTTGCGTTCTTTCCTCGCTGTTTTCGAAATATTTAAATATATATTTTAAACAACTTTTAGAAGAATGAAAACGATATTTTCGTTTGTAGAAAATCTTCGTTTTTAAAATGAGAGCCGATGCGCGCGCACACACACACACACACACTCTCTCTCTCTCTCGTGCTCTCTCTCCCCGCGAACATTCGTTTATTTTCGTTAATAAGGCTTAAAGCTTTAAACCCCTATCTCTTTCCGCGAGGGTTCTTTACAGATTGTGTAGACGAAGCCGGACAGCTGGCCGGCTAAAATACGCCTCTCGACCGAGGCTCACCATGACGACTTCTTCCTCCCTAATGGCGAGAAGCAGCACATGCAAAAATGATTTCGAGCACGGACCGTAAAAGCCACGAAAGTAGACCAAAGTGCTTGACTGACTGTGTAGACCCCCGGTTTGTTGAATTCGATGCCTGTTGACGCTGACATTATAGATTTCGCCGCTCGGCAAATGATGCGAAAGTATTTCAGAATTCTTGCCGGCGACCTCGTGCCGCGTCACGCGAGATCGGATAGTCGCGTTTTCACACCTCGACGGTCTCGCCCCACTGCCGCCGTGTGTACAGAAAAGACGGAGGTCCGTGGTCTAGATAGAATGGTCTATCGTCGAAGCTTCTAGACTACGACACTTCTTTTAATCCATGGTAGAGCAAAGTATCTCACCCCCCACCTTTTTTAAAGTAAAGAAAAAGAGGTTATCACAAATTAATTTCTAGCTGGCACTGGAATGAAGTTCCCACCTCAAGGGGGAGTGTGCATGCCACTCTTAAGATTATTTTTAGGCATTTTGATCTTTATAATTTTGCGAATCATGAAATCCGACATTCCCTCCAAGAAAAGTAAATCCGACGCAGGTTTTCTTTAAACATCGTATTAAGCTCGCTGTGGTCAGGCTGCGAGACGCCTGCCTTGAGAGGAATCGTACAGATGTATCATCATCACATTAAGGTTTATACCACTGCCTTGTTAGGATTCGTATAGATGTATCATCACAATAAGGTTTATCCCTCTGTCTTGTGAAGCATCGTGATGTTCTATAATCACAATAAGGTTTATACAACTGCCTTGTAAGGCTTTGTAATGTTGTAGAAACACATTAAGGTTGGTAAGCTGACTTGTGAGGCACCGTACTGTTGTATCATCACAATAAGGTTTATACCACTGCCAGGGGAAGCATCGTAATGTTCTCAAAACACATTAAGGTTGGTACACTGTCTTTTAAAGCATCGTACAGTTGAATAAACATATTAAGGTTTATACCACAGCTTTATGAGGCATAGTACTTTGTACCAAGACAGTAAGGTTTATATTACTGCCTTGTGAGGCATCGTACTGTTGTATAAACATATTAAGATTGGTAGGCTACTTTGTGAGGCATCGTACTCTTCTATAATCAAAATAAAGTATATACCCCTGCCTCGTGAGGTATCATACTGTTGTATCACCATATTATTGTTTATACCCCTGCCTTGTGAGGCATCGTACTTTCGTACCAACACACTAAGGTTTATGCATCTGCGTCATGAGGCATCGTATTGTCGTACAACCATATTAAGTATGATACCCCTGCCTCGTGAGATATCGTACTCTCTGACCACTACATAAAGGTTTATACCCCTGCCCTTTGAGGCATCATACTTTCGTTCCACCACATTAAGGTTTATACCCCTGCCTCGTGAGGCATCGTACTGTCGTGCCAACATATTAAGTTTTATGCCCCTGCCTCCTTTGGGCATCGTTCTGTCGTACCAACAGATCAAGATTGAAGACTGCCTCGTGAGGCATCGTACTATCGAACCAATACATTAAGGTTTATGCCCCTTCCACATAAGACATCGTACTGTCGTACCAACACTTAAATTTTTTAGCCCTGCCTCGTCACGCATCTGCAGTCGTACCAGCACATTAACGTTCATACCACTGCTTCTTGAGGCATCGTACTGTCGTATCAACGCTTTAAGGATTATGCCCCTGCCCCGGGACGCATCGTTCTATTGTACCAACACATTAAGGTTTATACCCCTGCCTCGTCAAGATCGTACTGTCGTACAAACACATTAAGGTTTATGCCCTGTCTCGTGAGTCTTCCTACACTGGTACCAACGCATTAAGGTTTATGCTCCTCTCTCATGAGGCACCGTAGTGACGTACGAACAGATTAAGTTTTATGCCCCTGTCTATTCAGACATCGTAGTTTCGTACCAACACCTTATGGTTTATACCAATGGCTTCTAAGGCGTCGCACTTTCGTACCAACATATTGAGGTTTATACCCCTGTCCCGGGAGGCATCGTGCTGTCTAACCAACACATCAAGGTTTATACCTCTGCCTTGTGTTCCACTGTACTGTTGTTTCAACACATTAAGTTTTATGCTACAGCCTTATGAGGACTCGTACTTTGTTATCAACACATTAAGGGTTATACCACTACCTGTATCGCATCGTAACCTTGTATAATCACATTAAGGTTTATACCCCTCCCCCGGGAGGCATCGTGCTCTCGTACCAACACATTAAGGTTTATAACCCTGCCTCATGAGGCATCGTGCTGTCGTAACAAACATTAAGGTTTATACCCCTATCTTGTGAGGCAACCTACTCTTGTATAAACATATTATGGTTCATTCTACTGCCTTGTGATGCATCGTTCTGTTGTATAAACACATTAAAGTTTATACCACTGTCATTTTCTGACACCAAACGTAAGGCCTGCACTACATGGTTTGAATATTTCAAAACTTAATGCAATGGCAATTATTACATCCTGCACAGCAAAAAAAAAAACAACATCAAACTATTTCTTCAGATGCAATAAAAGCACTTAGCAAAACAAAAAGTTAGTTTCACAAATGCTAAGTGATGGAGGGTATTTATTATTAGTTATGGTTTTTAAGGTTTCCAAATAGCAGGGAAAAACTGCACAGATAAACAGTTTTTTAAAGCCCAAAGCTTCGCATAAACTAAAATGGTCTCATATCTCCTCGTATTACAAACCAAACCATGCTCAGGAAAAGCTATACACAGAACTCGTTCTCTAATGAACTCTGTATTTCAATTAAAAAAAACCACACACACACAAGCAACCCCCTCTTGCTTGTGTTTTCCTTTTTAGGAAAGAAAATGCATCCATAAGATGTTTTTTTCTTTTTCTCTTTTTAAAATAAATGAATGCAAACAATCTCCAATGATAAAAACAACAAAATATAATACTAAGAAAATCTACTACAGCGAAAACTTTTATGGTGGCGTCTCGTATTTTTCACTGGATATTTATTTTGTGATTGCTATTTTTTGTTGTTGTTCTTTATTTGTTCATTCCCTTTATGTTTTTCAATTGACCTACAATTAATGATAACTTGACAGTTTGTAATGATTTATTGAAGAGTCAAATTCTGCAGCTCGATCGGTTTGGCAGGGTTTGCTGGTATCTTGCTGAACAATCTGAACCTGCCCAGAAATTCCTGTTTACATGACTAAAATACTTGCTCACATCAGCAGATAATGGCAGATGATTCTCTGGGCTCTGGAAGCAGATTCAGCATTCAGATGAATCTGAACATATGTTGAGCTATATGCTGCATGTCTAACGTTATGGTGAACATCAAACTCAAGCCAAAGAAAAAGAAAGAAATGATTAAAATCAGCTGAAAAAATGAAATGCAAGAAACCATGACATTTTACTATAATACTGTATTGGCATGAAGAGATTTATATACTCTAAAGATGAAATGAAAAATGGTGAAAATATTAGGGAGTTAGAGTTAAGATTCCAAAAAACCCCACAGCATCAGAACAGTGTTAATAATAATTATTAAGACCATAAGTGCATATAAGAGAAATTAATTTTATAGTTTAATGAAAAGTTTTTTTCTGCTACATTTTCCATCTATATTATCTAAAATATTTCACAAAATTTTGACACCCAACATGTCTAAAATATTTTTTCACATATATACATATTAATTATTAAGGACCTTTTGAAGTAAACAAAACATAAATAAAGAAATATTTTTGCTTAGGTTGATATAGTAAGATTTCTTTTGTAAACAAATTGAACATTCGGTGAAGTTTAGGCCCACCTATTAGTTTTAAGAACCCTTTTTTAAAAAAAAATAAACACTATTTATTAAATGTCTGATCATTGCAAAAAAGCAGTGTTTATAGGGGAATTTTCAAAAAGATTTAACAAATTTCTACAAAATAGGACCTGTTACTATGCATAAAAATTAAATATACCAGAGTTTACAGCCACCATTAGCTATTAAAACAAACAACAAAAAACAAACATTTTAGTTAGGTAAATAAAGATTATCAAGGATCCTTTAAAGTCTGTGGTGCTCGTGTAACTGGAGTTTTAAATGTATTAACATGATTTTTTTTTGTTTTGCAAGGTTAAGGTCTAAACTGATGGATAAAAGTGATTCTACAATGAAGGAAAATCTTGTGGTGAGTGTGTGGGTCCATGAGCAGAAGTGGTCAAAAGTGAAATTTCAAGAAATCAAAGCAAGTTTCTGCGAATGTTTCAAGAAGACTGCACCCCTATGTCCAACATGGCTGGCATGGAAAAGAGGTCTTCTAGACACGCGATAACCCACTATGGGGGATTATAAAGTAGAGAATTTAGAGTTTGCGACTGTCTTCAATTGAAAAGCTCAAAATTGCTGTGGAAGATAGCTTTCTGGAAATTCAGCGCATAACCTGGAAGATGACTTTGAGAATGGGAACCGCATCAAGATGTTCTTGGAGAACAAGGGACAGCATACAGAGATGCTCTGAACTTTTTGTAAAAGGGCTTTGTACCCATTTCAGTGTGTATACAGAAAGAATTTGTTATATATTCAGTGCAATTTCAATCTTTCATAATTAACTTCAGTATTCCGCATAGTTTATGTCATATTTGATGTAAAATTCTTTTTTGTTTTTTGTTTTTTTAGATGAATATAAAGATTCATTTTAACTCCTTAGATGTGGGTATAAGGGAGTTGACGGTTTTCTGGCAAAGTAAAATGTCAACCCCCATCTTGTTTTTTTTTTGGTGCAATTTCATTATTTAAAAAAAAATAATTTAGATATTCTGTGGGGCTTCTAGATCCCCCATTTAGTTCTTCAAAATATTTTTGCATGAATTCTAGGGCCCTTTTCAAATCATTACAAGCATCAATAAGATAAATGATTTGTCGTGGCATCTTCTTACTGCAAGTTTATTCGAAATAGACGAAAACGAGACTATTCCCAGACCCTCAAATTTCAAATTCTAATTATTTATAGAATTTTCTGACTCCACCAAAAAGAAAACCTTTAATGAAATGGATTTTCCTTATATATGTAGCTATAATCGAGACCTAAAGTCTACGGGATGTTTTAGTAAGTCAGAAGAAAATTCAAATGCACTCATAAGCCACCATTTTTACACCAACCAGCTTATGTACCCAATCTTCTAAAAGCTCAAAAAGAGGTTTCAATAATTACCCTTTTTCTGAAAATGATGGCGTAGGGTTCCTTTGGCCCCTTGTCCAATTAGATGAGCACTAAGACGTCTGCCCCCCTTTTTTGTGGTAGATCGCTGCGGAGCTGAGATTTCATTGTTGTTGCCATGGTTACTGGTCGCAGCGCCTTCATGGCCATTCAGCAGCAAAGGATTATGAAGGCGAAAGCATCTGCGTGTCTGACTCACTCAGACATGTGGGGTATTAGCAATTTAAAAAAAAAAAAATACCAACCCCCCCCCACAAAATAAATAATCATAGAAAAGTCACATCTCTCTGACTTAAGCCATGAAATGTCTGGCAGCCATAACGCGATCTACTGGCTGGGATTCTACTGCGGTTTTCGATGTTTAAATTTCTGAAAGTCGTTAAAAGTTAGATTTTAAAAAACGAACAAATAGCTGGAAACAGGGGCATGTACAGAAAATGAGAATGTTCGGGAACTCAGTCCAAACTTGCCGCGTGAATCTACACAGATGACACTATTCTGGTATGGAAATTAAATATGGTTTTGTTCGAAACGTAATAAACACAACATACCTGTAACATCAAGGCCTCCACACCTTCCCAATTAAGAACTATCGTCTGGTTACCTGTGTACCTCTAGGCTGTATGGTGGAACTGATAAGGAAAACTTTGGTCGGACCAGGTAAGCACTGCCAGGGTTCCTGTTTCTTCTCACCGATTTGCTACCGTCTGCTAATTAGCAATCCCTGATTGATTCACAATTTCCACCACCACCCCTGTCGTCGTCAGTCGCCTTTGGCGGGAAGGGGAGCAGCGAGCAGCTTCCAATCTTAATTCGTAGCTGAAGCTGAAGTCTGATGAAATGCGAAGTACACAACTTCAAAAATAGACGTCGAGACTAGCGACTTTGTCTCCACCTACCGTGAAAAAAAGTAGGTAAATAACTCGCTAATGGTAGGCAAGAAAACTTTAAACATAACTTGAAGCAAGCATTAAAAAAAAAATTAATCTTTTGTATGCGTTTCACTTTCCAGAAGACGAATTAATACTAATTAATGATGGTTAATAAATTTTATATTGCTGAGTGATTAACTGCAGAGTCAACGGCGCGAATGCTGCTTCCAAAAAAATCTAACTATTATTCTATTAATGCTAATGTACTTTTAATGCATTAATTGTAGGTAGATATTTTTGAAATTGCAAACAAGGAGGGATGTATCTATATATACTCCTGACTGAAAAATAAGTGACAAGTGATGCTAAACCTGCAATACCTGTAGAATATATTCAAATATGTTCATATTCTAGTTGAAGATCTGCATATTGAGGAAAGAATTTCAAACATGACATAGCATGTACAACATATAATGTTACAGTCATTTTCTCTGGAATTGAGTAACATTAGAAACTCAAAATGTAAACCACTTCTGTCACACTCTCTGTACACCTTTGTAGATGACCTATTATCATTTCCTCCATAAACTGGCCACTCAAGTAGTGTAAGTCTGTTTAGGAATGATTAAGCATTATTTAAAACCAAATGAGGTGACTCAAGCCATTGGGATGGTTCAAGGATGGATGATAAGGATTACTGTTGCTTCCAGTACAATGTTCATCACAGTGTTATTTCTACAACCTTCCATCAGACTGGCCAGTGCATGGAGTGACCTAGTTCAGGTTACCCAAGGATTGTAACTCTACCACCTTCATGAGGATTGTTATCTTGTCACTCTTGCCAGAAGAAATTGTTTTTCAACAGAATGATCTTTTCAAAATAGCCTCAAAGAGTAACAAACCATAGAATTTTTACACAGACAGTTTGCAAAAGGCTTTATGCTTGGTATGTGGTCTACAATAGCATTTCTCAAAGTCAGCATATGGCCCCTTAGGGGGCCACAAATTTTCACTGTCAGGCATTCTATTTTCCTTTTGGTATTGCAAGTATTTGTGCATTTTCAAACTAATTGACAGCTAATAGTAGGCCTCTTTTCAGTTCTTTGATTGGTTTTTTTATGAGTTACTGAGAGTAGTATTGTTGCAGTAAGCAACAACCTTCCTGAGCCCTGAATCAATGAATCAACTGTGGTATACATAAATAAGGCATATTAAAGTTTGGTGGACCCAAATTACATACACATCATGCTGCATCTTTTATGTTCCTTATTCATACTTTAGAGGGGCCATGGTGGTAAAAGGTTTAAAAAGGGTGCCACAGGCCAAAAATGTTTGAGAAACCCTGGTCTATAATACCACTGCTGCATATCCCTTTAACATGGCATTGTTCAATTGCAAATGAAGGTTAAACTGATGGTGCCATATTCTTTTTAGTGATGAGTCTAGATTCTGTCTTGACATCAATGAAGGATGAGGCAAGCTTGCAAATGATTTTCTAACTCTGCTTCTATCCAGTATAATTAATTTGGTTGGCAGTCTGATGGTATAGATTGGGATTCAAATTGGCCAAATAACTGATGTCATCATTAGGAGGGGTTGCCATGACTGTTATCAGATACATGGATGAGATCTGTCTGGTTCAATGGCAAGGTTGCAATTTTATCTTTATTGTCAACAACACCAACCTCAGCATGCACATATTGCCAATACTGCACTTTAGGTTACAACATTACTTACATGGTGTAGCCCACATGATCTCCAGACTTAAATCTGATTGAACATGTTTGAGATATTTTAGGTGGGCATGTTTGTAGTCACCAACTCTGCCCACAGTCTTTTGATCACCTTGAAGTGGCCTTTCTCATTGAATGGTGCAATATCTCAAAATGACAGCTAGATTGTCTGATTTGGTTGATGCCAATCAAGATATGTACAAATTTATATTGGGAACAGTAGTGGTCATGTCATTAAAGTGTTTTCTGCCAATATCAATTTGTCTGCAATCATTTTTAGATTGCCATTTTGTTCTTTTCCTAACAATTTAACTTAACTTCCATTAACAATTTTTTATGGAGAGTTCAGATCAACATACCTCTTTTTCAACCAGAACATGGTAAGTTTGGAAGCAATGTTTATTTTTTATGAGAATATACATAAAATGGCAGCTATCAGACTTTTTACTATTGCTCCATGACTCAACAGGCCACACTTAAGATAGTAGCTCCATCCTGGTATAGGGGTCAGTCAGCATTAATTTTCAGAAGCACAGCTGATTGTTGTGGATTGGATTTTTGATGCTGCCAACAAAACTGTTTAAAAGTAGAGCACACAATCTTTTGTGAAAGTGAATATCTTCTGCTGCAGTCATCTTATTTCTCTCGTTTCTGGATGTTTCCTTAAATCTACTTGTTATTCTCATATTTATTTTAATTATCTGCATCTTGCTTTTTCTTTCTCTTTGCAAAATGCTTAGCGGCTGCCATTTCGAGAACATTATGCTATCATATAGTTGGATACCTTAAGTCTTTAGCAGTTTATTAATTTCATTGCTGTAAATACCCATCTTTTTTTTCTTTCGTATTTTTGATTAAAATGATTTGGCCATTGTTATGTTATCTTGTAAATCTTTTGTAAGACTCCATTTATTTATGTATTTAATAGATACCAGCAAACAGTGATTTTTTGGCAAGAATGTGTGGTTTGGTAAAAGATGAAACTCTGATAAATGATGTAGAGGCCGCTAAGTGATCACGCAGTTACTACTACCTGCTTCAACATTATTGGTGTAACAGCAACACATCTTCCAGGGCATGGTCTTGAAGGATCACAATATTTATTTTTCATGATGATTTGCCATTTTTTTCCTAGAAAATTACAATCACGAAAGAACATTTGTAACTTTGTAGCATTGAAATTCTCCACAAATTGACAGTGGTGATTTCATCAAAATTCCTCTATTGCTGCACTAATTATTACCTCAACCAGAGTAGTACTTTTCTGAGTTCAGATATTTTATACAAACTGCATATGAAACATTTTGAACCATGAACCAGGTACAATTTAGTCCAACTTAAGGCTTCCTCAATTTATTTAGCTTTACATATACCCAAGTATTAAAGCAGCAATCATTTTAGTAAAATAGCAACGGTTTGGTTTTGAACAAAATAAGATAGCGAACACATTTCAATTTTACCTTAATGTTCTGGTGGCATTGTTACATGATTGGCCAGGTGAGAGAGTAGGTGGTGTATGATGACCATCATCTCTCTCGTTTTCCCCTTATCTCTTCTTTTCTCCTTCTATCTTATTAAATCATAACCCATCTGCAGGAACTGAGATCAAGAATATGTGTATTAACACACTGTAATTGTTTGTACAGGGAGAAGAATCCAGATTTTAAACATCTGCAGATCACTATTAACAGTTAGTAAAGCAGGTTTTTTCTTATAGTACCACTTGTTTTTCCAGTACATGAAAGAAGTTTGGAATGTTTTAGTTTAAAATGAGAAACAATCATTAGATGCTGATGACTTCAGTAGCTACTGTAACTGAATTCTGTATTTAGTTTGTCAAGGACATTAATAGTTTTTAAAATTAGCCAAACCAGAGTGTCCTAGAATATTGAATGCTGCTTTGTTGTTGTTGTTGTTGTTATCATTTTTGTCATAATAAACATTTACTTACTATTCTTAATTATCTCCCTTACAAACAATTGTATATTAAACAAAAGAATTTTAAAAATAGTTGTACAGCAATATATTTGGCTAAAATCTGTAAATAGAATAGATATAGCTAAACTTGCTATGTAAAAAATAACATTGCTATATTGCTGATCTTTGCAGCATCATTGGAAAGATGTAAAATTATGAATTAAAGCTAAATTTTATAATATTTTAGTGTAATCCTTAATTCATATTGGTTTTTGCAGGATACAAATGTTAAATTAGTTCTACTTAAGCAAAATTGAACATAGAAACAGGATTTCTTCCACATTCATGCATACAATTGATCCTACCTACGTGCAGCTGATGATTTTGCTTTATCTAGCACCTTGATGTTGATGGAATTTCATCTAATTACTCCGAATTTATTCTGTTAAAGTTACCAGCTGCTTACTGTTCACCATTGCTGTGATTAAGCAGCTCCAAACCATTTTGAAAACATCCCCCACCTCTCCTGTTTTTTCCCCAACTTCCATTTAACCAGAGTTTCTTTACGTAGACTTAATTAACATCATTCTAGGGAAGAATGCTGACTTCCATTGTGTTGTCTGTGAAGTGTTTGTGGTCACTAGGTAATATTCACATGCTCAATTTCCATTTTTTTACAAACTGTACAGCTTGCAGCACACCTGACATTCATGCTGAGTTTTATTATTTTTCCATTTCAGATACCACAGTTATAAGAGGAAAGGGGGAAAACTCTGGTATAATGGACTGCATTATTACTAGTAGAGTGGTGACCTGTGGGATTTTCAGCAAAACCCACATTGCACCAAGCCCTTATGAAGGTTTCTCTCTGCATCCATTTAGTTTTTTCTTTTATATTTGACATGAAGTCATTACTTGTCCCTGTTTTTCACTTTATTTTAACACTAATTTGGTGCTTCTCCAGTGAAACACAAATAAACTTCACACGCACGCATTGTGTGCGTGCTTGATATTTGTGGTGTCCTGTTGTAGCATGAACGTGTGAGCATCATTATTATGCTCACTCATACTTAACATTCAAGCTGTTGGTTGTGTTTCCACGTGACACAAGATCAGAAATCCTCTACATCTTTGTAAGTGGTAATAAAAAGAAAACTTGTAGATTTACTTACCTCACAGAGCATGGAGATGACATCCTAGCTGTGTGGATTCTGGGTTGTCACCTTTTACAACATGTGACCCTATTTCTGTGCTATCACAAATAGTCAGTCTTTTGTTTCCCTGGTGATTAGACAGCATCTAAGACACCTTTGCCAACAAAATACTTTCATTTTTATTTTTATCATATTAAAATTGTTTTGTAATCTGCAGAAAGAGGAAGGCAGACAAACATTTATTTTCAAAGCAGTCAAAAAATTTATTATTGAAAAGCTTTCTATTTTTGTTTAAGACAGAATGGATTAAGCATTTGAGTTAAGACAAAGCATGTTTGTTGTTTCTTTCATAACTGACATTTTTACCATTTATTTGAATTTTACTAATATTCTCAATATTACATTTGATTTGTTCTCTTTGCATCGAAAATAGTTTTTAAATGTAGACATTTTTCTTTAACAAATTTAATAATTGAAATATCGAGGGACTTTATCTAAACCGCTATAGAATTTCTTGCTTTTCAAAAGTTATCTGACATAATAAATGTAAGTATACAGATAAATTGTTTCTAAAGTCTTTAGTCAAATGTATCTAGGTGAAATTAAAATCTTAGTTTTATTTAACACAACAATTATTCAAATATTAACAATGTTCAAAAATTACCTTTGCAAGTTATTTCCCTTTGACTGTTTAATACTCAATCATCTCATTTCAAGCAACAAAAATAAATTGGAAAATTAAATCTCTACACTTTTCATGAAATGAATCTCCCTCTTTTTTGCTTAATGATTAACTACAAAGCTCCCTAAGAATGTTTATGTAACTTTTAAAGTTGTCTGTTATATTCTTTAACCCTAGCATTTTGTCTCAACTTCTGCATCTTTGGAATTGGTTTTTGGATATAAACATCAAAAGTTACCTGCTTTTTTGGTAGAAAAATACCCATTACTTCATTGCTGTCTATGCTCACTTCATCCAAATATTGTCTTTTCCAGCAAATATAGAACTGTGCTGTGGGCTTCACGTTTTTCACAGTAAAAGTAAAAGTTAAATATATAAGCAGATGAAAATTATCTTACAGGCTGCATTCTGCCTAATTTTGCATTGGTTGGGGAATGGATGGAGAATATATTTTGAAATTCTTTAGACATTAAACTTTATTTTTAGTAATATGCAAAAAATACATAAAATTATAATATATAGTACTTTATAAAAATATTATGGATAAAAAATAAGTAATGCTAGAATGAATTTTGTATATTCAAAGAATATTGAAGCAATCTGAATGCAATGCTCTTTGTTGTTGAATACAAAGGCAAGCAAAATTTTAAACTTCACTAGTGTGTATGCCGAACAGTCCTTCAGTGAATGGATACAAACATCCATGACTCAACTTTCTGAAGATTCAGCCCTCTGTTCACTGTACTAAGAATGTTCTACAGTTGGTGTACCTAATTGAGAAAGGATTTTTGGCTATTCTCGGCAATGTTGGGAAGTTCAACTAGAATCCACAAGATCACATGGAATGCCATGTGCTGCGAGGCTTTCCTACTATGACAATGCAGTTCTTGAACTCTTCAAAAGAACTTTTTCAATCTTTTAATATTAGACAATTCATACGTTTCTGGCAGCTGTTTAAATTTAGCTTTGTTTGAATATTCTTTCAGTGGATCAAAAATAGTAACATGCTGCACAAGGATGCTATTTCATCCCTAAATCTTTCTGCATTCTGATATAATATTGATGAAGAGAACAAATAAGCATGAATTTTTAAAATTTTTTCATTCTTTTCCAAAATTACATAAAATCATTGACGTCATCAACATAAATACTAGAGTTTTGAGCATTTTCATTGAATGAGCTGTTCACTTAGTGAGGTTTTTGATGACCCAAACTGTTTTCCAAGAATTCAATGAGGTTGCAATATATGTAACTTCTCTTTGTGAATGTGGTTTGAGGAGGATATTTCCTGCTTCAAAGGAGAAATCTTTTCTATATTTGTAAATACACTGTAGTAGTGATTACAGCATCTGAACAGCAGAAACACTTGTGCCATGTCCACCCACTATTTTCAGAGTGAATCATTTTGATCTGAGGATTCTCTAACAAGATTTGAGTGGATTTGAAAACAGCAATTTTCTGGACTGTTGTATTGCATATGCAAACATAAGTTGAAGCAAGTGGCTTTTGTGATGTACATCTACATCTTTTGTGTGTAATCACTGATGAGAACTTGTGTACCAGCCTTTTTGCACAATATATTGTTGGTTCTATCACATGCCATCTCTGCATTGCTAGTAACATGAATTTGTGGCTGAAAATGTGAAGTATATCACGAATACCATCTTTGACTGCAAATGCTTCAGTAAATTGGAGATCTTTTAGACAAATAAACATTTCAAAAGGATCCTAATTTAGAGGTGGATAATAAAGTTGCACACATAAATTTGTCTTCTTTCATAAGCCAGTCGTTTCATCTGGCATGGCAGTAAGTATTGGAACATGATTCTCTAAAAGACTCAGAATTCAGAAAATAAATTATCCCAAACAGTTTGTGAAAACTTACGAAGAATGTCATGAGACCTAAAGGTTCCACTGCTAGGTTTTATTTGCCTACTGGCATGTAATCTATGACATATCAAGAAGACATACTTATGTGTAAGCAATTCCTTCTTTTACAAGTCAGTAAGTAACCTTCGGATTCTGAAAAACACTGAAGTTTTCTATTTTATAAAGGACATCTGTACTATGTAGTAAATTATAAACACAACCAACTTGATGATTACATTGTTTTTTCCCCATGAATGCAGGTTGCTGTTTCCTGTTGGATAATGGCTTAGCAATAAATATACCAACTGGTCTGTTTTAATAATGGAAGATTTTGGGAATATTCTTTGCAGTAATTTACAGATGTGAATTTTTCTCTTTACTAAAAATTTGTTTTTTTTTTGAAAAAAACTGTAGTGTCCAGATTGTACTTTCTTCCATTGCTGACTGATGAAATAGTAGCAGCTGTGGGATGATCTGTTCTTTCTATAATCTAAAAAATAACAGAATACAAAATGTAGAGGACACCCTGTACAACTGTAATCCAATAGCCTCCAATAAGCACATTATTAAGTCAAAAAAAAGAATATATAATAGAATAATTAATTAATCTGTATGATTTTCATGAAAAGTAAATTCTACAAAATAAGGAAACAGTATTACTACTTGATAAATAAAATTGCTTAGGATTTTTAATATAGTGAAAATGTAAATTTATCCTTCATATAAGCGATAGAAAATTTTGCATTAGAGTATCGCCCTTATTAACAGATTAAGCATTGTTTCATCAGCTGAAGTGTTTGATGTTTCATGAATATTTATACTAGGTGGCTATAAATAGCCCCTTTGAAAACAAACTGGCAGTTGTTTTTAACCTTATATTACAAATTTATCATTTATATACAAAAAGAAACCTTATGAAACCTAATCATTCCATTGTGAGCCATGTTGGTCTGATCAGTCCAACTGGGAATGAAATCATTTGTTTACGTAACTAGTGCATAGCAGACGGAGAAATTAAACAACTCTAAATTTAAAAAATGTTTGAAAAGCAGGTAAACAGTTTGTGTGCACATTAGCTGAAAAAACCTACATGTAAAATAATAAATATGTGCCAAATGATTTTCTGCATCCAAATAGACATTCCTTAGTCCTTCCATTGGTGGAATGTTTCAAGAATTTCTTGTACCAGAAATTGAATTAAATTGATATGCCTTTCAAAACAAAGGACGAGATGTTTTCTTTCTATTAAGTGATATCATACAATTTTGCCAGCCAATTTCAAATCTCACAACCACTTTCATGTATCACATCTGGGTTTTTCATGAAAAATGTCAGTTATATTCGTAATTGGTACTGAACAACTAAATTTTCGAGAGTAAAAAATTATAAGATTTTGAATGCAATTGTTCAAAAATGTTTTAATTATGGAACACAGAAAAAATACAATTCAAAGTAAATTCATACTTGTTTGATACATAATTGATCAATCATGACTGATCAGTAGGACAAAATCGTTGTTTCTTTGCCAGCTTCTTGTGCCGCAGTTCTCAAAGCTTTCCTGTTTTAATGACCAGCAGTAGTGTGCAATCATGTCAACATCCCACCTTCCTTGGTATCTTTTTTTCCATGGCCTTGATATTCTGGTGAAACCTTTCTCCTTGTTCTTCACTCACACTACTGAAATTTTCTGGAAAATAGTCCAAATGCAAGTGAAGGAATTGAACTTTTAGACTCATGGTGCAGCCTTGCTTTTCAACTTTGCTGAGCATTTCATTGACAATGTCCTTGTAGTTGGAGTCTTTGTAAATGCTCAGAAAGTTCTGAATTATACTCTTGAATGCAGTTCAGGTTCCTTTCTCTGCTCTATTCATCATTCCGTCAAACTGCTCATCCTGTGTCAAATTTCTGATTTGCGGCCCAATAAAGATGCCATTTTACTTTTTCATAGCTGAATGTTAGAAATTTACTACAAATATGTTTGAAGCAGATTCCCTCCTTATCTAATGCTTTGACAGATTGCTTCATCAAGCCCACCTTTATATGGACTGGTAGTAACAAAACCTTATTAGGCTCAATCAGTTTTTCGTGGATGATGTTCTTTGAACCTGATGTAAACGTGTTTCTGGGTGGCCATACCTTCTTTTTCTAGTGTTGATTTCTTGCTCTACTGTCCCATTCACATAAGAAGCACAGGGGATTTTTGTGTACTCAGACTGCTATGATGTCCACTATATTCAACCTTTTCTAGAAGCAGCTCCAGATTCTCGTATGTTTCCTTCAGATGCACTGAATGTGCAATAGGCACAGAATCACATTTGTTACCATTGTGAAAAAAATCCTCTTTCAATATTTGTTTTCGAGGAATCGATAAACAGTCTCCATTCAGTTGACTGATATGCAGCTCCTATGTTTTGTATCACTGTCAGAATGTTCTTCCAGTAGACAAGTTTGTTGTACATGGAAAAATATGGCACAAATTCATTTTCATGTCTGTACCAAGAAAATGATAATTTCCAGGAGTAAGTAGTTTTTTCGCTTGGAGTCCAGATCCCAGAACTTCTGCAGAGCCTTTCGGCAAATCCAGATCTCTAACCAAACCACCATCTAGCTCACTTTTTGTGAAAGATAGAGGTTCACAAAGTGCTTCATCTATTTTGTAGCAATCACCATCATCTTCAGCTTCAGTAATGCCTGCTTCAGACTCTGACACAGCTTTTCAAGCTGCTGTGGCAAGGAAATAGGCACATTTGGCCATGTTGTACAGGTCTCAGTGCAGATCAAAGTTGGGATAGGAAATCTCTTTTTTTGCTTTTTGTGTTATAACCTTCAATGTTAACAGTGAAAAAGTAATAATCATCCATGTGGTGCTTAGGTTCATGCCATTCCACAGCTATTCCAAAGTTCAGTGACTTATTTCTACCTTTACTCCAGTTTTTAAAGGCCTCAACCTAAATTCGACAAACTGTGTGTGGAGCCCATGACTTATCTTGATCTCCAAGCTTCATTCCAAATATGCATAATACACTTTCTAAAAAACGTGATCTTCTGTTTTGTTTCTGCACCAAAACTACCACAAATATAAGAGAATATGTCAGGGTTATTTATACAACCTCTTCTTACCGTGTAGAACAAGTCTGAATATATATATGTATATGAATGTAATGAATAAACCATTTTATGAATATATTGTACACATACATTGCATAAGTGCATGTATGTCTATATACCACCCATGCAAAATAGGTGATAGGTATGGCTAGAAAACTGTATGTGATGAGAAAAAATGGATGTCACTTTTGGATTCAGCACCTGAATTGATAAAAAAAAAACAGCTATGTATGTTGAAACATCCAATATGTTGCATACCAGTGTAATTAATTGTTTTTTGGCAGGGTTTTCTTGTTTTCAATATGAAAACTAAACATAAGAAAATAGTTATCTTAAGAGGTGTATATAAGCTTCTTGATTTCCATAGTAAATGCTAAAAATATAAGCAAAAGGAAAACTCTTGTGTTGTCTTAAGTGGTGTGTATAAATATTCTGTTTTTCATAGTTAAAGCTACACATATAAGCAAAAGAAAATTATTAGCTTAGCAGTATGTAAAATCCAAATGCACAAGCAAATGTAAACACTTAATCTTAGAAAAATTAACAGAATTATACTTAAATTTTAACAAAACTGAAAATACTAAAACAGTGATGTAAAACATAATTACACAAACAGAATGAGAATACAGAATAAAAAAGAAAACGGTGCCTAAAGAGGGGAGAGAAAATAAAACACTGAAAGTGCAAATTTAAGAAAAACCAAAGATAAAGAGAAATAGATGTTAATCACAAATTTCATTATATTTTCGAACGGCATATCTTCATGTGAAAGGGCAAATGGAAAACTTTCCAAAAGAGAGGAGTAAAATTGCCAATGAATAAATAACTTTTTGGTAGTAAGAATTTACTGTTCTTTCTCCAACCACATGATATCTAGTTTTGCAGTCCTCTACTTTTCAGTTATTAGCCTTGTATTTTTTGTAGTTTACTATTATGACTTTTATTCTCAAATATCCATAATATATGAAATTAAGTGTATATGTCAACATCAACTCAGCAACAAAAGAAGCCGTGTGAAGTGCAATATACAAAGAAAATGTTGAGACAAAGCAAATAACTTGAGATGAAGAAAATAAAAAAAATGTAGTACATTATTTAACAGTAGAGTTGAAGGAAAGCATATATCAAACATGTTTTAAGTAAGAATTTAATTTTACATACCAAGGGAATTGATATTTCAGATTTAAATCAGGTGAACAAAGAAAAGAGAAAAGTCATATGCATCATGCTGAAACTAAGCGATGAAAGTTATCACAAGTTGCCATGTAAACAAAGCCTATATTCACTACATTTGACAAATTCATTGGCTGTAACATTGAGGTCCAGCCCATCGAGCATCTAGCTTTAAAAAAGGCCATGGTCCTTAGAGAGGCTGGGAAGAGTTTCTTACAGATCAATGATCTTATTATTTTGAGGTTTGCTAGCAAAATATTTCCACAAATATTTGCAGATGTGTGGCAAACTCACACTTGTTGAAGTCT
Organism: Nautilus pompilius; assembly: GCA_018389105.1. Lineage (NCBI taxonomy): Eukaryota > Metazoa > Mollusca > Cephalopoda > Nautilida > Nautilidae > Nautilus > Nautilus pompilius. Next base: position 2,548,083 of record JACATO010000124.1, on the reverse strand, counting down.
TCCCCATAGAAACCACTGACCTTAAGCTCAACCAGAACATTCCTTTTCATTTGCTAACTTCAAGAGCATAGCTTCAAGGTTTTGACAGATAACATACAGTGATCTTTGGGTACAAGACATGGCCAGGTTTATGGCTTCAGAATACCTTTTGCTGTAGTATTCTTTGATGGTGGAGCAATGGTAGCTATCTCCATCACCATTTTAAAGCCCTTTCATGTCTTTTTCTTCCTTTGAAGCAAAAGCTCCTTTGTGTTAATTTAGTCAACGACACTTTACCAGTTCAAAAAACAAGTGAAGTTTCTCATCTTTTCTCATATTTTTCCAGATGCCAAAGACAGCAATGCGACATCATAAGTTTCTGCTGCAGATAAGAACTGCTTAATGAAAGTCTTGCCCTGCAGGATACTTACCTGACATGCAATCAGACCTGTTTGTTTTCCACGTATAAACTTGTTTCCTGCTTGGAGGGTGGTGATTCCTTAGTATATCTGTGGAATATCAACAGCACTGTGTGACAGCGTATTCCTGACTGTCAAATAGAATCATTAAATTTCTTTTTTCAATAGCATAATGTGAGGTTTCTGGTGTATTAGAGCCAGCAAGAACTAGGAAACTATTTATTAGACTTGTAAACTTTATAATAATTCTTTAATCAAACCAAGACTAAATCCTCGACTTTTTTCTTTCTTTAAAAATAAAACAAGCTTGGAGGCATTAACATACACATTATATAAATTTCTCATGTCCAAAATCCTGGTATTCTAGTCAAAACAAAGACCTTCCATCTTATTTTATTTTCATTGCCTTGAAGCAACCCTACATAAGATCTGATGGGACTAAAAGTTTGCATGGAAGCTGAGTGAGACCAACATAATGGGGAAAAAGAGGTTGCAAATTTCCAAAAAATATCTGAAGTTATTTTTATCTGCTCACTGGCCATTAGGCTCTATCTATATTTATGCACCTCATCTTAAGCAACATACAATTTTTATTAAACTCAAATTCCAGCCAGTAAATAATAGGTATACATAGAATTGGCAAGATACTTTTGTGAAAGTTTGACTTCCATACACTGAGCACTGAAGCACTGCTTGCCACTCTGTTGTTACCAAGCTTCACTCAAGCTTCCATCTTTTACTGCCATATGATCCAACTTCATCCAGCCTGGTCAAAAAAATTCAGTCACAGGGAAAAGAATGCAAAAAAATTGAAAATCTCTATCTTTTCATTTGTTACTTGTTCACACTTTAATTTAATGCTGACCTACTGTCATATTTTTTAAAAAGTTAAAATATTATAGAAATAAAGTAAATTAGGTTATTATCCATACATTGCCACTATTGTTAATTTGTCAGAATATATTATAAATACTTGGTCCCTTTTATTTTTAGGCGTCCACATTTTGTTAGAAGAAGCATGATTTACCCTGTAGCTGAGCGAAATCAAATATATACAGTGGAACTTCGGTTCACGAACAATCGGGTTACGACCAAAAACGTCATTAAAATTTTGCCTCTGTTCACGAACTCCTTCTCGGGATACGACCAGAGTCCCGGGGCCCCAAGACGCCGCTATCAGCTAAACGAAGGTACCAGCGTGTCGCCCAGCGCAGTGAACCGTTGACAAATGCACCATGGACCAATAAAAATGGACTATTCTTAGAGACGCTGAAATACTATTTTTTGTAAAAATTCAGTAATGTTTGTGCATAAATTGGTGTTAATGGAGTTTTTTCAGACGTTTATCTTCAAGAAAACAATGTCCTTTCTGCCTTTTATCATATAATTGATAAGTTAGTTGCGTAATTGAGTTTTAAGCATTTTGGAAAGACTTCTTTAAATTCTGCCAAATAGTTTATTTTTTGATAAAATGAAACAGAAAATTACACTTATAACCTGTTTACTTAATGATGGGCTTTCCTATTCTTTAGCATGTGAGTGTATGTGAATGAATTACACCAAAATAAAAGTTAGGGACTGTTCTTTCCAGCAATTTCATTGGTCCATGGTGTAACATTCATTTGCCAATAGAATATCGCCGTCGTCCAGCTTTACGTCTCGCGTGAGCGCCTCACTCTCGCCTAGTCCTCGGTCCGCAGCACTTGTAACCAATGTTGTGGTATTTTCGCATTATTTCTATAATTTACAGTAACAATAATAATAATAATAATATGATAATGATTAATAATAATAATAATAATAATAATTCCAGCATGGCCCCTAAGAAAATGAAGAGCGATAGTGGTGAAGAAAATAACCATAGAAGTGAAGAAAGAAATTGTTGAGAAGCATGAACGTGGTGTTCGTGTGTCGGATCTCGCGTCCGAATACAAAATGGCCGAGTCGACGATTTTGAAAAATAAAGAGGCCATCAAAGCAGCTAAAGTGGCGAAAGGAATAAGTGTGCTAACTAAGCAGAGGTCTCAAGGGTTAGAGGAAGTTGAAAAACTTTTGTGATAGCGCGAGTGAGGCAATAATTTGTGAAAAGGGGAAAAAGTTACACAGTGATTTGCTGCAGAAAACCCCGAAAGTGAAGATTTCAAAGCGAGTAGGGGGTGGGGGGGGGGGTTTGAGAAATCCCGAAAGAGAAGTGGCATTCATAGTGTAATAAGGCTTGGTGAGGCTGCGAGTTCGGACAAGGCAGCTGTGGACGCGCTCGCGAAAGAGTTTGGCAAAATCGTGGATGCCGAAGGTTATCTTCCGAATCAAATTTTTAACTGTGATGAAACAACCTTGTTTTGGAAGAAGATGCCGAAGAAGACGTACATCTCCCAGGAAGAGAAGGCATTACCGGGGCACAAGCCAATGAAGGACAGGCACACCCTTTCGTTGTGCGCGAATGCGAGTGGGGATTTGAAAGCGAAGCCGCTGCTCGTCTACCACTCTGTAAAACCGCGCGTATTCAAAAAGCACAAAGTTATGAGGAGTAAACTGCCTGCATTGTGGAGGGCGAACACGAAAGCCTGCGTGACAAGGCTCCTCTTCATGGAATGGCTGCGAGAAGTGTTCGCACCAAGCGCGGAACAATACCTGCAGGAGAAGAATCTGCCCCTAAATTCTTCCTGGTCATGGACAATGCTCCGGCACACCCACCAGGCTTGGAGGATGAGTTGGATGTCGAGTTAGACTTCATCAAGGTCAAGTTCCTGCACCCCAACACGACTCCTCTCCTGCAGCCAATGGACAATCAGATGATGGCAAATTTTAAGAAACTGTACACGAAGGCGCTCTTCGCACGATGCTTTCAGGTTACGAACGACACCGATCTGACCCTGAGAGAATTTTGGAAAGATCACCTCAATATCCTTCATTGCATGAACCTCATTGATAAAGTCGGAACGACGTCACTTACCGGACGTTGAGAGCAGCCTGGAAGAAACTGTGGCCAGATTGTGTCCTGAAAGGGATTTTGAGGGCTTTGAGACTGAGGACGTAGCAGTAGTGAAGGATATCGTGTCCATGGGCAAGAGCATGGGCATGTACGTCGACTTTTCGGACGTGGAGGAGCTGATCGACGGTCATAGGGACGAACTCATCGGCCTTCATAGTGAGCAGCGGAAGGCCTTGGTGGAAGAACAGTCGTCTGAGGAAGAGGGAGAAAGGGAGGAAGCTACCAGCGAAATGATAAGAGACATTTGCGCTAAGGGGGGGGGTGAAATGCAAGCCTTTGCCGAAAAGTTTCATTCAAGCAAAACAGTGGCGAACAGAGCGCTAAACATCATGAACGACAATGTGATGTCATATTTTAGGACGATTCTACAGCGCAGAAAGGTACAAACATCGCTGGATAGATTTTTTATTAAAACGGGTTCCAAGGACGAACCAGAGGCCAAGAGAGCAAAACGAGAGAAAACCTCTGAAGGAGAGTTATCCAGTGTTATTATGGATGAGGGCTCATCTTGCAAACAGTACTTCCTCTCTCTCTCTCTCCATTCGTTCACGCCAGCAGGTCTTCCTGGGAAGATACATCAGCAATACACCATGTATAAATTAAGTGTTTCTCTCTCTTCTGTGCTGTTTTTTCATATTTAGTATTAAATTTAGTATTATTTTCGTATATTTAAGGCGTTTTTATATTTTGTTTCATATTTTTTACTATAAAAATCCTGAAATAAAACATAAATTACATAGGTTTCGGTGGAGTCGGGAACGGATTAATTCTATTTCAATACAACCTTATGGAAAAAATTTACTCGACCTACGACCAAATCGGTTTACGAACAGAATTCAGGAACGATTTAAGTTCGTGAACTGATGTTCAACTGTACCTCTGCCTTGTGAGCCATCGTACTCTCGTACCAACACATTAAGGTTTATACCCCTGCCTCCTGAGGCATTGTACTGTTGTATCGTCACGTGTAGAATTATACCACTGCCTTGTGAGGCGGCTTTCTGTTTTCTAAACATTTTAAGGTTGGTACACTCCCTTGTGAGGAATCGTACTGTTGTATCAACACATTAAGGATTATACCTCTGCCTTGTGAGGTATCACACAATAAGGCTCGTACACTGCCTTGTCGGGAATCATACATTTCTACCAATACATTAAGTTTTATACCATTGCCTTGTGAGCCATCATACTGTTGTATCCACACATTAAGTTTTATGCTACAGCTGAGTATTCGTACTTTTGTATAAACACATCAATGATTATACCACTACCTTGTAACGCATCGTACACTTGTATAATCTCATTATGGTTTATACCAATGACATATGTGGTATCGTACTGCTGTATCATCACGTTTAGAATGATACCGCTGCCTTGTGAGACGGCTTTCTGTTTTCTAAACATATTAAGGTTGGTACACTGCCTTGTGAGGCATGGTACTGTTGGATGAACACAAATATTGGTTGGTACCGCCAAATACATGTGTTCAGTTTCTGTATCAACTAAACATCCATTCATGAATCGAATGTATATCTGCCGGTCAGAGAGACGTCGATAGGCTTTTGTGTAATAAGAACAACCGTCTCCCCCACCCCTTATATTAATTCAGTCTCTGTTTCTCGAAGTAGACTCTAGTGCTGTTGCCACACGAGCTGCAATTCGGTCTGTCTTCTTCCTCCGAGTAACTAAATCCTTTGTTCGCAAAACTGTGAACGTTTTAAAGTCTCAGCTCCACGAATGTTTTCTGACGCTTCAGACCTAAATAATTTCAAACAGGAAAACGAGTCTGTTTTAGTTAAAATACAACAAAAACATTGTTACATTTTAGAAAAAGAAATACTTTCAATAAATGTAAATAAGCACTCTGATATTTTACTATTCCCAAGAGAATATTTACCTGAAAAAAACTCTGGCGTTCTTTAGAAATTTGAATTAAGTAGATAGGATTTCTTTTTTTAATGAGAATTTTTCTATGGCTCCATCTCTGAAGCCGAAATGAATCCTTTCCTTTTATTGGTTATAGAAAAATCACTCGTGTTTTCATGAATATTTTAATCAATTTGCCTTTATATCTTTTCATATTTTTAATTAAGATAAAATATTTTATGGAATTCGTTTTGTGTAGTATTTTATGACGGCTCTCAACAGATATAAAAGAAAATGAATTTCTTAATATTTCATTTTCATTCGTGAAATAACTTTTTTTTTTGCTTTGGAAATCCCAGAAAAATAATCTGATTGGGAATGGAAATTTAAAATGAATAAATAAAAGAGAGACATTTGTTCGCATTGAAGTTCTGAAAGAAAAGTTTTAATTTATATTTTTTAAATTTTAAAAGGGTGACATTTTTCCAACAACGCGGTGCGGGTTGACGGCGGAGAACAAGTAGGCCAAATGATAGTGCATGTGGGATCACCTCTACGGCGGAAAACGAGCAGGCCAAATGACAGTGCATTGTGGGATCACCTCTACGGCGGAGAACGAGTAGGCCAAATGACAGTGCATTGTGGGATCACCAGTACGGCGGAGAACGAGCAGGCCAAACGACAGTGCATTGTGGGATCACCTCTACGGCGGAGAACGAGTAGGCCAAATGACAGTGCATTGTGGGATCACCTCTACGGCGGAGAACGAGCAGGCCAAACGACAGTGCATTGTGGGATCACCAGTACGGCGGAGAACAAGTAGGCCAAATGATAGTGCATTGTGGGATCACCTCTACGGCGGAAAACGAGCAGGCCAAATGACAGTGCATTGTGGGATCACCTCTACGGCGGAGAACGAGTAGGCCAAATGATAGTGCATTGTGGGATCACCTCTACGGCGGAAAACGAGCATGCCAAATGATAGTGCATTGTGGGATCACCAGTACGGCGGAAAACGAGCAGGCCAAATGACATTGCATTGTGGGATCACCTCTACGGCGGAAAACGAGCAGGCCAAATGACATTGCATTGTGGGATCACCAGTACGGCGGAGAACGAGTAGGCCAAATGACAGTGCATTGTGGGATCACCAGTACGGCGGAGAACGAGCAGGCCAAATGACAGTGCATTGTGGGACCACCACTCAAACTCGATGGAAACCATTTTTAAAGAAAAGTTTAATCTATATTTGGAAAAGCGTCAGTTAAACATTTTTTTACTCAGAATTCTAAAAAATTTCGGAATGAGGAATTTTTAAATAATGAACAAAAGAACGAATGTTTCTATAAAAACCAAAATAAAACAGGCATCCGAGGTTTAATTACTAATTTTAAATCAGATTTTTAAAAATGAGTCTAAATATGCTGTAGGGATGCGCTTTAGTTTTTAAGACCCCTTTGTCAGATTGTGTTTAATAACCTTATTTTACTTTAATTTCCATTCTAATGTTTACGAAAGAGCTAGGGAAGTGTAGCGTACAATTGTCGTCTGAGAACGAATATTATATTGCAATTTTCATTTCACGAAAAAGAAAAGATAACTGTCGTCTACGCAGGAAAACAAAGCTACTAACGTGATTTTCAGATCGTCTAACTTGTCTGCGGCGAAATATTTTTAAATCTATCAATTATTTTAAGTATAAAAGTTTGTTTAAGTTTAGTGTTAACTTTAATACTGACCATGAGTCTAGAATATCCATAGCAGCGTGTTGCTACTTTGTCATCTAAGACAAAAGGTTTAATCTTTAAAACTGTGGATGGAAGAATTTATTGGCCTGTAAATTTACTTTCTCTCTCAGTATCAGGATGGGAGTAATTAATTGTTGTTTATCACTTGTTAGCTTCTCAAATCGAGCTCGAGTCGTGGCAAGCAAAACACGTGGAACTGTTTATGGCAACAATAAAACACGTATATCTCAACCAGCATCGGGTGTATTTTTGGAAAAACCATTCACCGTCAGATAGCGTCTCCAACCGAGTAAAGTTACCAGAGCTGAAGGGGGAAGGGAAAATTATAATAGGCGTCCACCCAGTGGCAAAGAAAGCAGCACAACTTAGTTACTCTATATCCCCATTAACATTCTGAAAACGTTATTTAGCTTCTTAGAGCGGCAACTAAGATTGGCACATGATAAGAGTAGTACATAATCCTGATCTTCTCAAAGCTCAACTCAACTATCGTGTATTATGATCCTTTCACTTGAGTACTTACGCTTTAAAAATATAGTGCTGAAGCGGAAGAGTATATTTCCATCTAGAAAACAAAACAAAAAAGAACTTACTGAAACGTTGCAATATCAGTGAAACTGTTAGTGAAGTTTTTACGGTCACCTTGCTGATGATTAGATCATTTACCACACTAGCGTAACGCATCTGTAGCTTGGTGACAATTCCGCTTGTGCAGCCGCACCACAGCCTTCCTCCATCTTCGTACGTTTTCTAAAACTTGCCCAGAAACCTAATTAAAGCTGCTGTGACTGTGGCCGTTTGTTTTCTGTAATCGATGGTTCATTATTTTTGTCTTAATATCCACATTTTCTGGTACTGGTAAACTTCTTCATATTTATTACTCTGTGCGCACGTTAGTGAATAATACTACAAACCAGACGGTTGGCTAGCTACTTGTTTCTTCCGAATACATATGTAGTATATCAAGAGTATAAAAAATCCAACAAAAAATGTTTATTAAGATCGAGTGAATAAACACAAATTTTATCCCGCCGAAGACTGAAGTGCTTGGCCATTGTGCGCGGAATAGGCAACGTGCTGTAGCAGCTAATCACGGCACTGCGCTCCCTCACCAGGGTTATCTCCCGTGTAGTGACTGCTGCACAACAACATTAATACGATTTTTATTAATGGCTTCCGATTGGTTAAGATGTAGCAGTGTAGATATCTTTCAATGAACGCTAATACACATTTTACCCAGGTCCTTGCAATTTACCAAATGACATTCATTAAAGTCTTCATGGGGAGAATAAATAATATCAGTTTAGTTTATTTGAATTTCCAGCAAGAAGTAGGACGCCCTCTTGGCTTGTAAAAGTTCTGCAAGGGTGAAATGCCCATCAATTTGATATTTAAAAGCTGGTTTGCATTAATACTAATCATTTGTTTACAACTTATTACAGTTATTAACGTATTTAAACTCACTTTATAAGTTTATTGGGAGACAGAAAAAAAGGTTTTAAATATGCAGTTTCTTTATTGATAATTGATAATCGCCCTGAAATTTAGAAACGACAGTAGTTAATATAGATTTCCAGATTTATTTTTAGTTATAAATTTAGTTCTGCAGGCCGAAGCTTTCTTGTTCTCATAGCTTGCGCTAGAACGGTTCTGAGGAGGTGTTTGGCTACTTATTTAAAGTCGCTGTACATCTAAAGCTACCGTTCAAAGTGAAACGGTTATTATTTTTTTTTAAATGGCGCGAGCAAGCAGACGATGGAGCGCTTTGGTTTTATTTATGACCCGGTGTTCACTTGTTTTCGTTTCTAATTTTGCAGACTTCGAGATCCCCGGAAGCGCATTTGTCTTGGTTTATTAGCAGCTGTTTTTATCCGACGTCTCAGATCCACCACCAGAGGGCGAGAAGAGGCGTTGGTTTCGTTGAATGCCGCAAGGACGGATCATCGCGTAAGTAAAAACCAACAACAATAAAAACGAATGAAATAGAATAAAATCCCGTGCCGCTCACTTAAAGAGAGACATCAGTAAAAACTACGGTCTAAAATCATGTTTCTCGGTGGGTAGTTCTCATGGGGGGGTCCGTTCCGATTCTACAGATGCCAACAGCATTCTAGTTGAACGTGTGACGTCAGAATGGATTATTCCAGGATGGCAGGAGCCGGCGGACTGGTCAGAAACTCGACCCGAGACCTCATTGGCGGCAAGAATCAACGGTGGTTTAGCACGTGGTTGCCTCTTCGGTTTACTTATTTGTTTGTCTGTCTGCCTGAACGTTAACGGAAGACGGTGCCTTGAGACTGCGTGCAGCCTTCTTGAAAACAACAAACTCAGTTTTAACGAAAATTGCACGTAGGACGTGCATAAACAACTTTTCTTACGAATTAACCCTTTGGTTCTGAATTGTGTGCATAGGTTGGCTGCATGCTCTTCACACTCTTCCAGAAACATAACAGATTACCTTTCTTGAGAAAATGGGCAGCCATTTTTTAAAAAAAAATAAATTTTAATTTAGCATCCGTTAGTGTGACTACCGGGCTCGGAGATTTTGTTGAGTTTTCTAACTACTATCAGAGTAGTTTCGAGAAGCAGCCATTTCTGAGCCTCTTGTGTTGTCAGGAAAAGTCTTTATCGAACAACCATCATTTAAAAGAGATGCTGTAGGATGTTTTCGAAGCCACGGTGAGCTCATCTACAAATAAAAATTTCGTGAGGTGATAACGCAGTCTTCAGAGTAATTTAGAGTCATTTTTTACCATACCTCATCGCAGCCACCCTTGTACTACTCAGTACTTTTCGCAGCGAGGGGGGGGTGGACTGAAACAGATTTTTGGGATACTTCAGCAGCCACCAGTCTAAATAAGCATGCATTTTTCTGAGGCACCAAATTTTGGAGGAAAATCCAACATGTTGACCACTGGAAAGCTACAGAAAAATGGGCGGGCAAAACGATAAACGTTTGATATTCTGAAAAGATTAAACTTTGGTAAAAAAAATCTCTTCAGAGAAGAGCAAGAAAATTAATTATCGTAAAAAAATTAATATAAAAGCTTGAAAAACACCTCCAGTAATTGAAGTTGTAGGAATTTAAATAATTAAACTTCAAGAGTTTGTAAGCAAAAAACAATTCAGTGTATTTTGGAATCATTGAAAATGATAGAAATTGCCCTGCATTTTTCATAGAAATATTTCAGTTTGTGCTAAAATTGATCAGAAATTATCAAAAATATTTTCAAAAATCTCACATTAAAAGATAATAGAACAAGATAACAAAGGAAAAAAATCTGATATTTGGAATTTGTAGAAAATCATCTCAAACTAAGGTTTTAAAAAAAAATTCCATAAAAAGGGTTAGAATTATAGAAATGCGTAAAGATAAAAAATAACACCTTAATGTAACGAGGAATTATTGTACTTAGGAATCTTTAAAAATTATAACAATTGCCTTCATTTGCCAATAAGTGAAAATCAAGGATCCTTTATTTAATATTTTTATACCACTTATAGCCTGCAAACAAACGTAGGAAGCAATGAAATTGTTGATAAAAGAAATAAGCTTCCAGAACTGTACCGTTATGTGTTATTCCTACTTTACTAGCTGACACTGAGGTAAAGAAATACATTTAATTTTATTTTCCATATTGGAAACCTTTTACTTTATGCTGCTGAAACAACAATATATATATATATTTTTTTAAATGTTGGTCTCTGGTTCAAAACCAAATTTTCCAGCACCTCTACTGCATCACTGAGACTGAAGTAGTAATTTGAGACAAATTCAGTTTTGGAAATATCAGATATTTTGGTCAGGGTACCACATGAAATTAGTAACTAGACAAAAAGCATGCCAGTTTTTACACCAAGATTAGAAGAACTCAAATCTGATAAATCATTTGTTTTGGTCTTAATTAATTAAAAATCAATACATGAATACTTTTGACTTTCGACCTTACCCATTTTAAATACTTGGTCTTGTAAAATATCCAGCTAAATCTATTTATTGTCAGTGCTGTCTATAGTCAGGGACCATTCGTTTGTGATATTTGCCTATTGCTTGTTAGAATGGCTCGTTACTCCTGTGATGTTTTGTATCTAAGTGGCATGTGCATGTGGTTGCCTCAAACCACTGTTTACTGTTTATTTGTAAGCGTATTCTTGGTTCGTCGCTCACTGATTATTTAAGAAGAATTACGCGTGTTCTTACGCCTTTCAAAGCTACAAAAAAGTAGCAGTCAACGACTGTGATGTTTAATTATAAAATTTGACTGTGGTTTAGTTTATGATGAGCTAGAAATGCATCGCATAGCAGTCAGAGTTTTTTATATAGTTATGTTAGCGAGCATCCACACTCCTGAAGAGTACTCGCCTAGCTGGGGTAGACAGTAAAAACGCACGTCTACGCCTTAGTGTGCGCACACTTGGCAGAAATAGTTGCACTGAAAAAGAAACAATAATCTGATGAAGTATCTGGATTGGCAACGTAACCAGGAGATCTGAAAAATAGATTACATAGCGACAGCTATGTTAGCGTGACAAATCCAAACTGATTGATTTCATGGAGCTGGAAATCTGAGAGGGCAGGGTTAACAGGCTGAATGACTTGTGTAGCACAATAAACGGGAATGAATCCACAGGTATGAAAAGTGTAGGCTGGACACTTATTATCATCTTTTCACTGTTTTGGCAACTGAAACTAATCTCAATTTTCTTAATTTTATTAAGAGGTTTTTTTTTTGTAATAATGAAAAATACTTGGGATTACTAATATTATTAGTTTTGGCTTCGTGAACTTTGTGTACTGTTATGTGTCTCCAAGTATACTTTAGATCAGAGGTCAAATATTTTTATTGATGGGATGGAAAATGTCATGGCAATCACGCGGTCCGCGCTACCAATGCATCATTTAATCATTTTAATGCATACAAAACCAATAGAATGTACTCACATTTATTTAAATCTCGAGCATACATGTTAATATCATTTAACAACCACAGTAATTGCATGGCACAACAAGAGAGAAGTCGTTAATGGGAATGAAGGGAGCAGGTTTTAAATTAAATAGTATAACTATGCGCATTCCAATTATGAACGGGTGGGGTAGTCGTTCTTGTCCACACGAGGCGCTCAGGCGGAGACGCCGTGTAAGATGGCGGTCTATAAGACGGGAGCAGGTTTTTGTTCTTGGCGTACTTCGTGCGAGGGTAAGCGGGACCAGACACCAGAGTACCCAAAGGAGGAAGGGGGACAGAGGAGAACATGAAACGAGAGAGCCAGTTTATTTTGAGGCAGGTTTTTTTTTTTTTTTTTTGAAAGAAGGAAATGTAGAGGAATTATTTTATTTGAACAAATTAGGGGTTTTGTTTAGGAAAAAAATATATAAAAAATTGAAATCAAAAAAAAAAATTTTAGCTTAATATTTGGTATTTTTCAAATGAACTTGTTTTTTCCAGTGAGCATTCCTCTCCTCCGTCCACTGAGTATTGATCAGTGAGAAAACTCTTTCTACATTTGCATTGTGTCCTGGAATGCTGAAGAAAATCTCACAGATCTTTAACGATTCTATAAAGCAGTCGCATCTGTACAGCTTTTAAAGAAGGTACACCACTGTTGATGCATGAGATCTTCGGATAACTCTTCCTTGTTTTGTCTAAATGTTTTAATATTGCAGAACTGGTCAGATAACTTGGCATCATCAATAATTATACTCTTATCTTTAAGGTATGGTAGGCGTGGGAATAATTCATCGAATTTCATGTTTAAAATCATCCAATCAAAACAGTACTTCAGATAACGGAAGCTAGTGAACACTTTTTTTTTTAGTTTAATTAATATAATTTATCTTTATACATATTTATGAACGATTTCTTTTTTACTTTAATTTATATAATTGATCACTGACATCCGAAACCATTTTTCGATCGTAAAACAACCGGTTTCCGATGTTATTTTTAGCTGTATTTTGTCATAACCGTAATAGATATCGATTCTTCAGCCATATCAGGTCTATCCGAACAATTCGGCTCCCGCACTCACCTAGTACAATGCCGTTGTGTTAGGGTCGTCATGTACATGTTCGCCATATTCTTTTATTCTGTCCATCCATACATTCCATTGTAATCCATTGGTAAATAAAAATTTATTTGATTTGAAGTTGTGGGAAGCTAATTTTTAAGTCTGAATCATATTTAAGCAAAGAAGTCGGACAATATCACCATATTTAAAATGGCTGCCGGACAGAGAACATGTCCTCCTCTTGCCGGACGTGTGCCCCTCCCCCTCCACGCAAGAGAAAGTTAACTCACAGGTGTATGTACTGCCAAAGAGGCTGATCGATTTGCATGCAAGTTTACGAAGCTCAGGAAAGGACAGGCAACTTCTTGTAGAATTCTACAGTTGGTGACATCTGAAACAGCCCTTTCAGATCCATGCCACTCTACAGCTCAACCAGCTTGCAGATGATCAGGCACCGTCATTGCACCGACATTCACTGGCTAAGTGAAGATCTCCATCTCTCTGTTCCTGTTCTCTGAGCTCACTAAATTTGGAATTAAATCCCCCTTCCATGTAATAAATGATTGCAGCATAGTTTGGTCCATTGCGTTTATATGATTGCTTAGTTCGCTGAAGTGAGCGAAATTTCCTTTACCTGACACTTCCGCGGTCTGAATCTTCGATAAATGCTCGCATGGCGCTGTAGAGCTGATGCCCCAACATATAACGCCCCCCCCTGCAGATCGTCGTTGAGATCATTGAGGTGTGTAGTGATGTCCCCTAGGAATGCAAAGCCACAAAGCCAATCTGGATCTTCCAGCTGCATTACTGGGTACTCCTTAGCTTTCATGAATGATATCATTTTGGTTAATTGAGAGGACCTGCGAAGAACAGTCCCACAGCTGAGCCAGCGAACTTCAGTGAAGTACAATACATCACCACATTCCATCTCCAGTACGTCTAACAGATTTTGAATTCACGATGATTAATTCCACGTGAGCGAATAAAATTTACAGTTTAAATCAGTGTCCATAATGTGCTTCATTTGGAGTGTTTTTGCACAAAGTATCTCCTGGTGAATAATACAATGGTGCCAAATCACTTGTGGCAGTCCTTGGCTCTCGAGCCATCTTTGAATGTGGCCTTGAAGCCCAGTACCTGACACAAGAATGGCTGGAGCACCACCTGTAGCTATACCAGAAAGTTTTCTAGGCATTAATCCAGCAGTGTTTAAAGCAACAAGAAATTCCCAGAACATATTTTTACTCTTTATACTGACATAAATGTCACATAGCTCCAACATTTCCTCAGTGATGCTTAATTCCTTGTCCACATCTTGGACGTACAGAGCGAGCTGTTCTACATTGGTGATATCCTTACTGCCATCCAGTGGAAGAGAGAGGTACCCAAATCCGGCAAGTGTGTCCTTCTGCAGTTGAACATCTTCGGCCAGTAATTCACTGTGATGAGTTACCATGCTATCATTCAGAGAGAGTTCCTTTACTAAGTTTTTCTTTTCAGGGCAGCATGCTTTCACGAAGATACATAAACACTGCTTGATGCGTTCTCCATTAGAAAATGGCTTTAAGTTTTTACTGATGTTGTTACTAATTTCAGAGCTTGCGCGTGTCACATCTTTCACTCCACTTGCCACATTCTGGAATAACAACTGTCAATTCTGGAATGCCTACTTCAGCTATGATAACTTATCCTTGCGCACATCACCAGTGAGTCATATGTGGAGCCATGATGATAGAGTCTCCACATCTCCCTTCTTAGGCAACGCCACTGTTTGCCTGCAGATGAAGCAGAGAATCTTACCAATGTCCTCAACAAAGAAGAACTCCTCCACTCTTTGTTGAACTGATGGTTCTCAGAGTCAACCTTCCACCTCTTAGCTTCCAGTGATGTGCTCAGTGAAATAAGACAATTCACGTCAAGTGTATAGAAGGCTTCACAATCACATGTAAATATAATGTAGATATACTATACATATACGCTTATAAAGCACAGCCAGTACAAAGGCCAGCTAGGAACTGATGATCAGTATTTACTAAATCAAATGGACCCTCTCAGTGTAAATGCAGGTGGACAACTGCACTCTGATTGGCTGGGTGCAAGTGTTTGTGGGATCAGTGAAACCAGGTTATTTAGCTGATATGCATTAGCTCCGAGGTCTGGACTGATGATACTTGTGGTCCAGATGTGGACCAGAGTCCACCTTTTGAGGATTCCTGCTTTAGGTACAACTGTCATGAAAGATTAGGGCCATGAAATCCAGGTAGATCTGCCCTATGACAAACTATAATAATGAAGAGTGAAACAGGAATTTTAAAAGCTTTGCAGGTTGTTTTTTTTTTTCAGTTTAAAAGAATGAAAGAAAAACCACACAATGGGAAATATTTGATATAACAGAAATAATGAGAACTATAAAAAAGTACAGAGGAAGTTTCATCTTCTGTTATATCCTAAACTTTCTGCTGAAGCAGAAGCAAACGTTTGAAGCATTCCATTCCATTCCATTAATGTAGTCAGGTTTTACTCATCTGTATCTGTTTGAAAAACTTGGATGCACCTTTAGTGGTAATGTTCAGCCATAAGAAAAGTGCATGATATCACCTTTGTTTTTAGTGGCAGAGGAAAAATCTCTGCAACTAACGCTTCATGTATATTTCATCTTCAATATTGTTCTCAGAATTTTGGTCTATTTAATACAGACTGACTGTAGCCATTTTGATAAAGTGAATTTTTAGCATATGTGATTGATTCCCTCAACTTTTTTCCATAATTTCCTGATGGAAATTAAGTTGAACCTATCTGTGCTTTTAGCAACTTTTTACCAGATCATAAGATACGACTAACAAGCAGTGAATACGTAGGACTACCACATTTGAATGAAGATAGGTGCTGCTTTCATTCCCTTCTGAAAATGCTTAATATCAATAGACATTTTGTTTTCAGCATTTTACCTCATGCAAAGTGTACTTTCTAAAAATGTATTACTTGTAAAATAAACACCAAAAGCAGTATCATGGCTTTCTTGTCTTTTTGTAGTGAATAAAGTATTGTTTTGTATCTTATGAAATCCTCATCTAACTCCAGCCTGCAGTTTGGCCGTATCTGCACTTTGTCTATCGTCAGAGTCTGCTGTACTTGTGAGTGAATGTAGTGGTAGGCTCGAAAGAAAAGAAAAACTGCTCAAAGAGAACAATCAAAACAAAAAAGTGTGGGAATCGGTCTGTTCGCACTAGGTCAGTAGTAGTAGTAGTAGTAGTAGTAGTAGTAGTAGTAGCACTTGAAACACTACTATAAGAACAGTGAACCACTTTAAATCAAATTATTGCTGCACATTACTGGTAGCTCTCATGTTCTATACTCTCTTAAGACCAGTGAGGATGAAATTGCTGCTGTGTACCTCTATGACACACCATGCTCTCTACACTATAGTTCTTACTGACCCTACAACCTGGTAATAAATGACCTTAACAATTTGTACATACACAATTCATTCATCTGGCAGACAAAGATTTGCTCAGTTAAGGGTATATTATTGTATAGTTTGTTTAGTTTATCTGAGTATTCCGTTTAATTATTTGTCTTTTGCATGAAAGCTATAATTCAATGCCTAAACTGGAGCAGAGATAGTACAAAGAAACACTTGATCATCTGGGATTCTCAGATGTGTAAAAGACATCCATTTTTACCATTATTAGAGAATTGGATACATGTTAAATTTGGACAAACGTATCTCTAGTTAATAGATCTGCTAAGAAAACTAGAGTGTATCCTGTTCTCTAAATGCATACAATTTTTTCAGAAAAAAACGATCAGATTACAAACTGTCACAGACACTTCAGATGAAGCCTTGGTAAAGGTGTAATAATAAATGGTCACTGCATGTGTGGCTGGGTAAATAGATGCTATCAGTTATTTTTTATGATTATTATTATTTCATTCAAAGAGTGTTTCGTTCTATGTGTCATGAGAAATTACTGATTTGAACAAAATATTGAATTTATCATTATATTATAATACTAATAATTACTACCTATTTAATTTTAGTAGTAATCTTGTATTTTTAACATACTTTTGTTACTACAGTTGAACATCAGTTCACGAACTTAAATCGTTCCTGAATTCTGTTCGTAAACCGATTTGGTCGTAGGTCGAGTACATTTTTTCCATAAGGTTGTATTGAAATAGAATTAATCCGTTCCCGACTCCACCGAAACCTATGTAATTTATGTTTTATTTCAGGTTTTTTATAGTAAAAAATATGAAACAAAATATAAAAACGCCTTAAATATACGAAAATAATACTAAATTTAATACTAAATATGAAAGAAACAGCACAGAAGAGAGAGAACACTTAATTTTTACATGGTTTATTGCTCATGTATCTTTCCCAGGGAGACCTGCTGGCGTGAACGAATGGAAGAGAGGAAGTTACTGTTTGCAAGATGAGCCCTCATCCATAATAACACTGGATAACTCTCCTTCAGAGGTTTTCTTTCGTTTTGCTCTCTTGGCCTCTGGTTCGTCCTTGGAACCCGTTTTAATAAAAAATCTATGCAGCGATGTTTGTTCCTTTCTGCGCTGTAGAATCGTCCTAAAATATGACATCACATTGTCGTTCATGATGTTTAGCGCTCTGTTCGCCACTGTTTTGCTTGAATGAAACTTTTCGGCAAAGGCTTGCATTTCACCCCACTTAGCGCAAATGTCTCTTATCATTTCGCTGGTAGCTTCCTCCCTTTCTCCCTCTTCCTCAGACGACTGTTCTTCCACCAAGGCCTTCCGCTGCTCACTCTGAAGGCCGATGAGTTCGTCCCTATGACCGTCGATCAGCTCCTCCACGTCCGAAAAGTCGACGTACATGCCCATGCTCTTGCCCATGGACACGATATCCTTCACTACTGCTGCGTCCTCAGTCTCAAAGCCCTCAAAATCCCTTTCAGGGACACAATCTGGCCACAGTTTCTTCCAGGCTGCTCTCAACGTCCGGTAAGTGACGTCGTTCCAGGCTTTATCAATGAGGTTCATGCAATGAAGGATATTGAGGTGATCTTTCCAAAATTCTCTCAGGGTCAGATCGGTGTCGTTCGTAACCTGAAAGCATCGTGCGAAGAGCGCCTTCGTGTACAGTTTCTTAAAATTTGCCATCATCTGATTGTCCATTGGCTGCAGGAGAGGAGTCGTGTTGGGGTGCAGGAACTTGACCTTGATGAAGTCTAACTCGACATCCAACTCATCCTCCAAGCCTGGTGGGTGTGCCGGAGCATTGTCCATGACCAGGAAGAACTTAGGGGCAGATTCTTCTCCTGCAGGTATTGTTCCGCGCTTGGTGCGAACACTTCTCGCAGTCATTCCATGAAGAGGAGCCTTGTCACGCAGGCTTTCGTGTTCGCCCTCCACAATGCAGGCAGTTTACTCTTCATAACTTTGTGCTTTTTGAATACGCGCGGTTTTACAGAGTGGTAGACGAGCAGCGGCTTCGCTTTCAAATCCCCACTCGCATTCGCGCACAACGAAAGGGTGTGCCTGTCCTTCATTGGCTTGTGCCCCGGTAATGCCTTCTCTTCCTGGGAGATGTACGTCTTCTTCGGCATCTTCTTCCAAAACAAAGTTGTTTCATCACAGTTAAAAATTTGATTCGGAAGATAACCTTCGGCATCCACGAATTTGCCAAACTCTTTCGCGAGCGCGTCCGCAGCTGCCTTGTCCGAACTCGCAGCCTCACCAAGCCTTATTACACTATGAATGCCACTTCTCTTTCGGGATTTCTCAAACCACCCCCCCCACCCCCTACTCGCTTTGAAATCTTCACTTTCGGGGTTTTCTGCAGCAAATCACTGTGTAACTGTTTCCCCTTTTCACAAATTATTGCCTCACTCGCGCTATCACAAAAGTTTTTCAACTTCCTCTAACCCTTGAGACCTCTGCTTAGTTAGCACACTTATTCCTTTCGCCACTTTAGCTGCTTTGATGGCCTCTTTATTTTTCAAAATCGTCGACTCGGCCATTTTGTATTCGGACGCGAGATCCGACACACGAACACCACGTTCATGCTTCTCAACAATTTCTTTCTTCACTTCTATGGTTATTTTCTTCACCACTATCGTTCTTCATTTTCTTAGGGGCCATGCTGGAATTATCATTATTATTATTATTATTATTATCATTATTATTATTATTATTTTATTTCTGTAAATTATAGAAATAATGCGAAAATACCACAACATTGGTTACAAGTGCTGCGGACCGAGGACTAGGCGAGAGTGAGGCGCTCACGCGAGACGTAAAGCTGGACGACGGCGATATTCTATTGGCAAATGAATGTTACACCATGGACCAATGAAATTGCTGGAAAGAACAGTCCCTAACTTTTATTTTGGTGTAATTCATTCACATACACTCACATGCTAAAGAATAGGAAAGCCCATCATTAAGTAAACAGGTTATAAGTGTAATTTTCTGTTTCGTTTTATCAAAAAATAAACTATTTGGCAGAATTTAAAGAAGTTCTTTCCAAAATGCTTAAAACTCAATTACGCAACTAACTTATCAATTATATGATAAAAGGCAGAAAGGACATTGTTTTCTTGAAGATAAACGTCTGAAAAACTCCATTAACACCAATTTATGCACAAACATTACTGAATTTTTACAAAAAATAGTATTTCAGCGTCTCTAAGAATAGTCCATTTTTATTGGTCCATGGTGCATTTGTCAACGGTTCACTGCGCTGGGCGACACGCTGGTACCTTCGTTTAGCTGATAGCGGCGTCTTGGGGCCCCGGGACTCTGGTCGTATCCCGAGAAGGAGTTCGTGAACAGAGGCAAAATTTTAATGACGTTTTTGGTCGTAACCCGATTTGTTCGTGAACCGAAGTTCCACTGTATATATTTGATTTCGCTCAGCTACAGTGTAAATCATGCTTCTTCTAACAAAATGTGGACGCCTAAAAATAAAAGGGACCAAGTATTTATAATATATTCTGACGAATTAACAATAGTGGCAATGTATGGATAATAACCTAATTTACTTTATTTCTATAATATTTTAACTTTTTAAAAAATATGACAGTAGGTCAGCATTAAATTAAATGTGAACAAGTAACAAATGAAAAGATAGAGATTTTCAATTTTTTTTGCATTCTTTTCCCTGTGACTGAATTTTTTTGACCAGGCTGGATGAAGTTGGATCATATGGCAGTAAAAGATGGAAGCTTGAGTGAAGCTTGGTTACAACAGAGTGGCAAGCAAGTGCTTCAGTGCTCAGTGTATGGAAGTCAAACTTTCACAAAAGTATCTTGCCAATTTCTATGTATACCTATTATTTACTGGCTGGAATTTGAGTTTAATAAAAATTGTATGTTGCTTAAGATGAGGTGCATAAATATAGATGGAGCCTAATGGCCAGCATGCCTGTAGACTGCACCAGAGCAGATAAAAATAACTTCAAATATTTTTTGGAAATTTGCAACCTCTTTTTCCCCATTATGTTGGTCTCACTCAGCTTCCATGCAAACTTTTAGTCCCATCAGATCTTATGTAGGGTTGCTTCAAGGCAATGAAAATAAAATAAGATGGAAGGTCTTTGTTTTGACTAGAATACCAGGATTTTTGGACATGAGAAATTTATATAATGTGTATGTTAATGCCTCCAAGCTTGTTTTATTTTTAAAGAAAGAAAAAAGTAGAGGATTTAGTCTTGGTTTGATTAAGGAATTATTATAAAGTTTACAAGTCTAATAAATAGTTTCCTAGTTCTTGCTGGCTCTAATACACCAGAAACCTCACATTATGCTATTGAAAAAAGAAATTTAATGATTCTATTTGACAGTCAGGAATACGCTGTCACACAGTGCTGTTGATATTCCACAGATATACTAAGGAATCACCACCCTCCAAGCAGGAAACAAGTTTATACGTGGAAAACAAACAGGTCTGATTGCATGTCAGGTAAGTATCCTGCAGGGCAAGACTTTCATTAAGCAGTTCTTATCTGCAGCAGAAACTTATGATGTCGCATTGCTGTCTTTGGCATCTGGAAAAATATGAGAAAAGATGAGAAACTTCACTTGTTTTTTGAACTGGTAAAGTGTCGTTGACTAAATTAACACAAAGGAGCTTTTGCTTCAAAGGAAGAAAAAGACATGAAAGGGCTTTAAAATGGTGATGGAGATAGCTACCATTGCTCCACCATCAAAGAATACTACAGCAAAAGGTATTCTGAAGCCATAAACCTGGCCATGTCTTGTACCCAAAGATCACTGTATGTTATCTGTCAAAACCTTGAAGCTATGCTCTTGAAGTTAGCAAATGAAAAGGAATGTTCTGGTTGAGCTTAAGGTCAGTGGTTTCTATGGGGAAGACTTCAACAAGTGTGAGTTTGCCACACATCTGCAAATATTTGTGGAAATATTTTGCTAGCAAACCTCAAAATAATAAGATCATTGATCTGTAAGAAACTCTTCCCAGCCTCTCTAAGGACCATGGCCTTTTTTAAAGCTAGATGCTCGATGGGCTGGACCTCAATGTTACAGCCAATGAATTTGTCAAATGTAGTGAATATAGGCTTTGTTTACATGGCAACTTGTGATAACTTTCATCGCTTAGTTTCAGCATGATGCATATGACTTTTCTCTTTTCTTTGTTCACCTGATTTAAATCTGAAATATCAATTCCCTTGGTATGTAAAATTAAATTCTTACTTAAAACATGTTTGATATATGCTTTCCTTCAACTCTACTGTTAAATAATGTACTACATTTTTTTTATTTTCTTCATCTCAAGTTATTTGCTTTGTCTCAACATTTTCTTTGTATATTGCACTTCACACGGCTTCTTTTGTTGCTGAGTTGATGTTGACATATACACTTAATTTCATATATTATGGATATTTGAGAATAAAAGTCATAATAGTAAACTACAAAAAATACAAGGCTAATAACTGAAAAGTAGAGGACTGCAAAACTAGATATCATGTGGTTGGAGAAAGAACAGTAAATTCTTACTACCAAAAAGTTATTTATTCATTGGCAATTTTACTCCTCTCTTTTGGAAAGTTTTCCATTTGCCCTTTCACATGAAGATATGCCGTTCGAAAATATAATGAAATTTGTGATTAACATCTATTTCTCTTTATCTTTTGTTTTTCTTAAATTTGCACTTTCAGTGTTTTATTTTCTCTCCCCTCTTTAGGCACCGTTTTCTTTTTTATTCTGTATTCTCATTCTGTTTGTGTAATTATGTTTTACATCACTGTTTTAGTATTTTCAGTTTTGTTAAAATTTAAGTATAATTCTGTTAATTTTTCTAAGATTAAGTGTTTACATTTGCTTGTGCATTTGGATTTTACATACTGCTAAGCTAATAATTTTCTTTTGCTTATATGTGTAGCTTTAACTATGAAAAACAGAATATTTATACACACCACTTAAGACAACACAAGAGTTTTCCTTTTGCTTATATTTTTAGCATTTACTATGGAAATCAAGAAGCTTATATACACCTCTTAAGATAACTATTTTCTTATGTTTAGTTTTCATATTGAAAACAAGAAAACCCTGCCAAAAAACAATTAATTACACTGGTATGCAACATATTGGATGTTTCAACATACATAGCTGTTTTTTTTTTATCAATTCAGGTGCTGAATCCAAAAGTGACATCCATTTTTTCTCATCACATACAGTTTTCTAGCCATACCTATCACCTATTTTGCATGGGTGGTATATAGACATACATGCACTTATGCAATGTATGTGTACAATATATTCATAAAATGGTTTATTCATTACATTTATATATATTCAGACTTGTTCTACACGGTAAGAAGAGGTTGTATAAATAACCCTGACATATTCTCTTATATTTGTGGTAGTTTGTGGTGCAGAAACAAAAACAGAAGATCACGTTTTTTTAGAAAGTGTATTATGCATATTTTGGAATGAAGCTTGGAGATCAAGATAAGTCATGGGCTCCACACACAGTTTGTCGAATTTAGGTTGAGGCCTTTAAAAACTGGAGTAAAGGTAGAAATAAGTCACTGAACTTTGGAATAGCTGTGGAATGGCATGAACCTAAGCACCACATGGATGATTATTACTTTTTCACTGTTAACATTGAAGGTTATAACACAAAAAGCAAAAAAAGAGATTTCCTATCCCAACTTTTGATCTGCACTGAGACCTGTACAACATGGCCAAAATGTGCCTATTTCCTTGCCACAGCAGCTTGAAAAGCTGTGTCAGAGTCTGAAGCAGGCATTACTGAAGCTGAAGATGATGGTGATTGCTACAAAATAGATGAAGCACTTTGTGAACCTCTATCTTTCACAAAAAGTGAGCTAGATGGTGGTTTGGTTAGAGATCTGGATTTGCCGAAAGGCTCTGCAGAAGTTCTGGGATCTGGACTCCAAGCGAAAAACCTACTTACTCCTGGAAATTATCATTTTCTTGGTACAGACATGAAAATGAATTTGTGCCATATTTTTCCATGTACAACAAACTTGTCTACTGGAAGAACATTCTGACAGTGATACAAAACATAGGAGCTGCATATCAGTCAACTGAATGGAGACTGTTTATCGATTCCTCGAAAACAAATATTGAAAGAGGATTTTTTTCACAATGGTAACAAATGTGATTCTGTGCCTATTGCACATTCAGTGCATCTGAAGGAAACATACGAGAATCTGGAGCTGCTTCTAGAAAAGGTTGAATATAGTGGACATCATAGCAGTCTGAGTACACAAAAATCCCCTGTGCTTCTTATGTGAATGGGACAGTAGAGCAAGAAATCAACACTAGAAAAAGAAGGTATGGCCACCCAGAAACACGTTTACATCAGGTTCAAAGAACATCATCCACGAAAAACTGATTGAGCCTAATAAGGTTTTGTTACTGCCAGTCCATATAAAGGTGGGCTTGATGAAGCAATCTGTCAAAGCATTAGATAAGGAGGGAATCTGCTTCAAACATATTTGTAGTAAATTTCTAACATTCAGCTATGAAAAAGTAAAAGATGGCATCTTTATTGGGCCGCAAATCAGAAATTTGACACAGGATGAGCAGTTTGACGGAATGATGAATAGAGCAGAGAAAGGAACCTGAACTGCATTCAAGAGTATAATTCAGAACTTTCTGAGCATTTACAAAGACTCCAACTACAAGGACATTGTCAATGAAATGCTCAGCAAAGTTGAAAAGCAAGGCTGCACCATGAGTCTAAAAGTTCAATTCCTTCACTTGCATTTGGACTATTTTCCAGAAAATTTCAGTAGTGTGAGTGAAGAACAAGGAGAAAGGTTTCACCAGAATATCAAGGCCATGGAAAAAAAGATACCAAGGAAGGTGGGATGTTGACATGATTGCACACTACTGCTGGTCATTAAAACAGGAAAGCTTTGAGAACTGCGGCACAAGAAGCTGGCAAAGAAACAACGATTTTGTCCTACTGATCAGTCATGATTGATCAATTATGTATCAAACAAGTATGAATTTACTTTGAATTGTATTTTTTCTGTGTTCCATAATTAAAACATTTTTGAACAATTGCATTCAAAATCTTATAATTTTTTACTCTCGAAAATTTAGTTGTTCAGTACCAATTACGAATATAACTGACATTTTTCATGAAAAACCCAGATGTGATACATGAAAGTGGTTGTGAGATTTAAAATTGGCTGGCAAAATTGTATGATATCACTTAATAGAAAGAAAACATCTCGTCCTTTGTTTTGAAAGGCATACCAATTTAATTCAATTTCTGGTACAAGAAATTCTTGAAACATTCCACCAATGGAAGGACTAAGGAATGTCTATTTGGATGCAGAAAATCATTTGGCACATATTTATTATTTTACATGTAGGTTTTTTCAGCTAATGTGCACACAAACTGTTTACCTGCTTTTCAAACATTTTTTAAATTTAGAGTTGTTTAATTTCTCCGTCTGCTATGCACTAGTTACGTAAACAAATGATTTCATTCCCAGTTGGACTGATCAGACCAACATGGCTCACAATGGAATGATTAGGTTTCATAAGGTTTCTTTTTGTATATAAATGATAAATTTGTAATATAAGGTTAAAAACAACTGCCAGTTTGTTTTCAATTTATAGCCACCTATTATAAATATTCATGAAACATCAAACACTTCAGCTGATGAAACAATGCTTAATCTGTTAATAAGGGCGATACTCTAATGCAAAATTTTCTATCGCTTATATGAAGGATAAATTTACATTTTCACTATATTAAAAATCCTAAGCAATTTTATTTATCAAGTAGTAATACTGTTTCCTTATTTTGTAGAATTTACTTTTCATGAAAATCATACAGATTAATTAATTATTCTATTATATATTCTTTTTTTGACTTAATAATGTGCTTATTGGAGGCTATTGGATTACAGTTGTACAGGGTGTCCTCTACATTTTGTATTCTGTTATTTTTTAGATTATAGAAAGAACAGATCATCCCACAGCTGCTACTATTTCATCAGTCAGCAATGGAAGAAAGTACAATCTGGACACTACAGTTTTTTTTCAAAAAAAAAAACAAATTTTAGTAAAGAGAAAAACCAGTTCACATCTGTAAATTACTGCAAAGAATATTCCCAAAATCTTCCATTATTAAAACAGACCAGTTGGTATATTTATTGCTAAGCCATTATCCAACAGGAAACAGCAACCTGCATTCATGGGGAAAAAACAATGTAATCATCAAGTTGGTTGTGTTTATAATTTACTACATAGTACAGATGTCCTTTATAAAATAGAAAACTTCAGTGTTTTTCAGAATCCGAAGGTTACTTACTGACTTGTAAAAGAAGGAATTGCTTACACATAAGTATGTCTTCTTGATATGTCATAGATTACATGCCAGTAGGCAAATAAAACCTAGCAGTGGAACCTTTAGGTCTCATGACATTCTTCGTAAGTTTTCACAAACTGTTTGGGATAATTTATTTTCTGAATTCTGAGTCTTTTAGAGAATCATGTTCCAATACTTACTGCCATGCCAGATGAAACGACTGGCTTATGAAAGAAGACAAATTTATGTGTGCAACTTTATTATCCACCTCTAAATTAGGATCCTTTTGAAATGTTTATTTGTCTAAAAGATCTCCAATTTACTGAAGCATTTGCAGTCAAAGATGGTATTCGTGATATACTTCACATTTTCAACCACAAATTCATGTTACTAGCAATGCAGAGATGGCATGTGATAGAACCAACAATATATTGTGCAAAAAGGCTGGTACACAAGTTCTCATCAGTGATTACACACAAAAGATGTAGATGTACATCACAAAAGCCACTTGCTTCAACTTATGTTTGCATATGCAATACAACAGTCCAGAAAATTGCTGTTTTCAAATCCATGCAAATCTTGTTAGAGAATCCTCAGATCAAAATGATTCACTCTGAAAATAGTGGGTGGACATGGCACAAGTGTTTCTGCTGTTCAGATGCTGTAATCACTACTACAGTGTATTTACAAATATAGAAAAGATTTCTCCTTTGAAGCAGGAGATATCCTCCTCAAACCACAATCACAAAGAGAAGTTACATATATTGCAACCTCATTGAATTCTTGGAAAACAGTTTGGGTCATCAAAAACCTCACTAAGTGAACAGCTCATTCAATGAAAATGCTCAAAACTCTAGTATTTATGTTGATGACGTCAATGATTTTATGTAATTTTGGAAAAGAATGAAAAAATTTTAAAAATTCATGCTTATTTGTTCTCTTCATCAATATTATATCAGAATGCAGAAAGATTTAGGGATGAAATAGCATCCTTGTGCAGCATGTTACTATTTTTGATCCACTGAAAGAATATTCAAACAAAGCTAAATTTAAACAGCTGCCAAAAACGTATGAATTGTCTAATATTAAAAGATTGAAAAAGTTCTTTTGAAGAGTTCAAGAACTGCATTGTGATAGTAGGAAAGCCTCGCAGCACATGGCATTCCATGTGATCTTGTGGATTCTAGTTGAACTTCCCAACATTGCCGAGAATAGCCAAAAATCCTTTCTCAATTAGGTACACCAACTGTAGAACATTCTTAGTACAGTGAACAGAGGGCTGAATCTTCAGAAAGTTGAGTCATGGATGTTTGTATCCATTCACTGAAGGACTGTTCGGCATACACACTAGTGAAGTTTAAAATTTTGCTTGCCTTTGTATTCAACAACAAAGAGCATTGCATTCAGATTGCTTCAATATTCTTTGAATATACAAAATTCATTCTAGCATTACTTATTTTTTATCCATAATATTTTTATAAAGTACTATATATTATAATTTTATGTATTTTTTGCATATTACTAAAAATAAAGTTTAATGTCTAAAGAATTTCAAAAATATATTCTCCATCCATTCCCCAACCAATGCAAAATTAGGCAGAATGCAGCCTGTAAGATAATTTTCATCTGCTTATATATTTAACTTTTACTTTTACTGTGAAAAACGTGAAGCCCACAGCACAGTTCTATATTTGCTGGAAAAGACAATATTTGGATGAAGTGAGCATAGACAGCAATGAAGTAATGGGTATTTTTCTACCAAAAAAGCAGGTAACTTTTGATGTTTATATCCAAAAACCAATTCCAAAGATGCAGAAGTTGAGACAAAATGCTAGGGTTAAAGAATATAACAGACAACTTTAAAAGTTACATAAACATTCTTAGGGAGCTTTGTAGTTAATCATTAAGCAAAAAAGAGGGAGATTCATTTCATGAAAAGTGTAGAGATTTAATTTTCCAATTTATTTTTGTTGCTTCAAATGAGATGATTGAGTATTAAACAGTCAAAGGGAAATAACTTGCAAAGGTAATTTTTGAACATTGTTAATATTTGAATAATTGTTGTGTTAAATATAAACTAAGATTTTAATTTCACCTAGATACATTTGACTAAAGACTTTAGAAACAATTTATCTGTATACTTACATTTATTATGTCAGATAACTTTTGAAAAGCAAGAAATTCTATAGCGGTTTAGATAAAGTCCCTCGATATTTCAATTATTAAATTTGTTAAAGAAAAATGTCTACATTTAAAAACTATTTTCGATGCAAAGAGAACAAATCAAATGTAATATTGAGAATATTAGTAAAATTCAAATAAATGGTAAAAATGTCAGTTATGAAAGAAACAACAAACATGCTTTGTCTTAACTCAAATGCTTAATCCATTCTGTCTTAAACAAAAATAGAAAGCTTTTCAATAATAAATTTTTTGACTGCTTTGAAAATAAATGTTTGTCTGCCTTCCTCTTTCTGCAGATTACAAAACAATTTTAATATGATAAAAATAAAAATGAAAGTATTTTGTTGGCAAAGGTGTCTTAGATGCTGTCTAATCACCAGGGAAACAAAAGACTGACTATTTGTGATAGCACAGAAATAGGGTCACATGTTGTAAAAGGTGACAACCCAGAATCCACACAGCTAGGATGTCATCTCCATGCTCTGTGAGGTAAGTAAATCTACAAGTTTTCTTTTTATTACCACTTACAAAGATGTAGAGGATTTCTGATCTTGTGTCACGTGGAAACACAACCAACAGCTTGAATGTTAAGTATGAGTGAGCATAATAATGATGCTCACACGTTCATGCTACAACAGGACACCACAAATATCAAGCACGCACACAATGCGTGCGTGTGAAGTTTATTTGTGTTTCACTGGAGAAGCACCAAATTAGTGTTAAAATAAAGTGAAAAACAGGGACAAGTAATGACTTCATGTCAAATATAAAAAAAAAAAACTAAATGGGTGCAGAGAGAAACCTTCATAAGGGCTCGGTGCAATGTGGGTTTTGCTGAAAATCCCACAGGTCACCACTCTACTAGTAATAATGCAGTCCATTATACCAGAGTTTTCCCCCTTTCCTCTTATAACTGTGGTATCTGAAATGGAAAAATAATAAAACTCAGCATGAATGTCAGGTGTGCTGCAAGCTGTACAGTTTGTAAAAAAATGGAAATTGAGCATGTGAATATTACCTAGTGACCACAAACACTTCACAGACAACACAATGGAAGTCAGCATTCTTCCCTAGAATGATGTTAATTAAGTCTATGTAAAGAAACTCTGGTTAAATGGAAGTTGGGGAAAAAAACAGGAGAGGTGGGGGATGTTTTCAAAATGGTTTGGAGCTGCTTAATCACAGCAATGGTGAACAGTAAGCAGCTGGTAACTTTAACAGAATAAATTTGGAGTAATTAGATGAAATTCCATCAACATCAAGGTGTTAGATAAAGCAAAATCATCAGCTGCAAGTAGGTAGGATCAATTGTATGCATGAATGTGGAAGAAATCCTGTTTCTATGTTCAATTTTGCTTAAGTAGAACTAATTTAACATTTGTATCCTGCAAAAACCAATATGAATTAAGGATTACACTAAAATATTATAAAATTTAGCTTTAATTCATAATTTTACATCTTTCCAATGATGCTGCAAAGATCAGCAATATAGCAATGTTATTTTTTACATAGCAAGTTTAGCTATATCTATTCTATTTACAGATTTTAGCCAAATATATTGCTGTACAACTATTTTTAAAATTCTTTTGTTTAATATACAATTGTTTGTAAGGGAGATAATTAAGAATAGTAAGTAAATGTTTATTATGACAAAAATAATAACAACAACAACAACAACAAAGCAGCATTCAATATTCTAGGACACTCTGGTTTGGCTAATTTTAAAAACTATTAATGTCCTTGACAAACTAAATACAGAATTCAGTTACAGTAGCTACTGAAGTCATCAGCATCTAATGATTGATTCTCATTTTAAATTAAAACATTCCAAACTTCTTTCATGTACTGGAAAAACAAGTGGTACTATAAGAAAAAACCTGCTTTACTAACTGTTAATAGTGATCTGCAGATGTTTAAAATCTGGATTCTTCTCCCTGTACAAACAATTACAGTGTGTTAATACACATATTCTTGATCTCAGTTCCTGCAGATGGGTTATGATTTAATAAGATAGAAGGAGAAAAGAAGAGATAAGGGGAAAACGAGAGAGATGATGGTCATCATACACCACCTACTCTCTCACCTGGCCAATCATGTAACAATGCCACCAGAACATTAAGGTAAAATTGAAATGTGCTCGCTATCTTATTTTGTTCAAAACCAAACCGTTGCTATTTTACTAAAATGATTGCTGCTTTAATACTTGGGTATATGTAAAGCTAAATAAATTGAGGAAGCCTTAAGTTGGACTAAATTGTACCTGGTTCATGGTTCAAAATGTTTCATATGCAGTTTGTATAAAATATCTGAACTCAGAAAAGTACTACTCTGGTTGAGGTAATAATTAGTGCAGCAATAGAGGAATTTTGATGAAATCACCACTGTCAATTTGTGGAGAATTTCAATGCTACAAAGTTACAAATGTTCTTTCGTGATTGTAATTTTCTAGGAAAAAAATGGCAAATCATCATGAAAAATAAATATTGTGATCCTTCAAGACCATGCCCTGGAAGATGTGTTGCTGTTACACCAATAATGTTGAAGCAGGTAGTAGTAACTGCGTGATCACTTAGCGGCCTCTACATCATTTATCAGAGTTTCATCTTTTACCAAACCACACATTCTTGCCAAAAAATCACTGTTTGCTGGTATCTATTAAATACATAAATAAATGGAGTCTTACAAAAGATTTACAAGATAACATAACAATGGCCAAATCATTTTAATCAAAAATACGAAAGAAAAAAAAGATGGGTATTTACAGCAATGAAATTAATAAACTGCTAAAGACTTAAGGTATCCAACTATATGATAGCATAATGTTCTCGAAATGGCAGCCGCTAAGCATTTTGCAAAGAGAAAGAAAAAGCAAGATGCAGATAATTAAAATAAATATGAGAATAACAAGTAGATTTAAGGAAACATCCAGAAACGAGAGAAATAAGATGACTGCAGCAGAAGATATTCACTTTCACAAAAGATTGTGTGCTCACCTGTTTAAACAGTTTTGTTGGCAGCATCAAAAATCCAATCCACAACAATCAGCTGTGCTTCTGAAAATTAATGCTGACTGACCCTATACCAGGATGGAGCTACTATCTTAAGTGTGGCCTGTTGAGTCATGGAGCAATAGTAAAAAGTCTGATAGCTGCCATTTTATGTATATTCTCATAAAAAATAAACATTGCTCCCAAGCTTACCATGTTCTGGTTGAAAAAGAGGTATGTTGATCTGAACTCTCCATAAAAAATTGTTAATGGAAGTTAAGTTAAATTGTTAGGAAAAAAACAAAATGGCAATCTAAAAATGATTGCAGACAAATTGATATTGGCAGAAAACACTTTAATGACATGACCACTACTGTTCCCAATATAAATTTGTACATATCTTGATTGGCATCAACCAAATCAGACAATCTAGCTGTCATTTTGAGATATTGCACCATTCAATGAGAAAGGCCACTTCAAGGTGATCAAAAGACTGTGGGCAGAGTTGGTGACTACAAACATGCCCACCTAAAATATCTCAAACATGTTCAATCAGATTTAAGTCTGGAGATCATGTGGGCTACACCATGTAAGTAATGTTGTAACCTAAAGTGCAGTATTGGCAATATGTGCATGCTGAGGTTGGTGTTGTTGACAATAAAGATAAAATTGCAACCTTGCCATTGAACCAGACAGATCTCATCCATGTATCTGATAACAGTCATGGCAACCCCTCCTAATGATGACATCAGTTATTTGGCCAACTTGAATCCCAATCTATACCATCAGACTGCCAACCAAATTAATTATACTGGATAGAAGCAGAGTTAGAAAATCATTTGCAAGCTTGCTTCTAGACTCTTCTGCCTCATCCTTCATTGATGTCAAGACAGAATCTAGACTCATCACTAAAAAGAATATGGCACCATCAGTTTAACCTTCATTTGCAATTGAACAATGCCATGTTAAAGGGATATGCAGCAGTGGTATTATAGACCAGGGTTTCTCAAACTTTTTTGGCCTGTGGCACCCTTTTTAAACCTTTTACCACCATGGCCCCTCTAAAGTATGAATAAGGAACATAAAAGATGCAGCATGATGTGTATGTAATTTGGGTCCACCAAACTTTAATATGCCTTATTTATGTATACCACAGTTGATTCAGGGCTCAGGAAGGTTGTTGCTTACTGCAACAATACTACTCTCAGTAACTCATAAAAAAACCAATCAAAGAACTGAAAAGAGGCCTACTATTAGCTGTCAATTAGTTTGAAAATGCACAAATACTTGCAATACCAAAAAGAAAATAGAATGCCTGACAGTGAAAAATTGTGGCCCCCTAAGGGGCCATATGCTGACTTTGAGAAATGCTATTGTAGACCACATGCCAAGCATAAAGCCTTTTGCAAACTGTCTGTGTAAAAATTCTATGGTTTGTTACTCTTTGAGGCTATTTTGAAAAGATCATTCTGTTGAAAAACAATTTCTTCTGGCAAGAGTGACAAGATAACAATCCTCATGAAGGTGGTAGAGTTACAATCCTTGGGTAACCTGAACTAGGTCACTCCATGCACTGGCCAGTCTGATGGAAGGTTGTAGAAATAACACTGTGATGAACATTGTACTGGAAGCAACAGTAATCCTTATCATCCATCCTTGAACCATCCCAATGGCTTGAGTCACCTCATTTGGTTTTAAATAATGCTTAATCATTCCTAAACAGACTTACACTACTTGAGTGGCCAGTTTATGGAGGAAATGATAATACAGAGAGTGTGACAGAAGTGGTTTACATTTTGAGTTTCTAATGTTACTCAATTCCAGAGAAAATGACTGTAACATTATATGTTGTACATGCTATGTCATGTTTGAAATTCTTTCCTCAATATGCAGATCTTCAACTAGAATATGAACATATTTGAATATATTCTACAGGTATTGCAGGTTTAGCATCACTTGTCACTTATTTTTCAGTCAGGAGTATATATAGATACATCCCTCCTTGTTTGCAATTTCAAAAATATCTACCTACAATTAATGCATTAAAAGTACATTAGCATTAATAGAATAATAGTTAGATTTTTTTGGAAGCAGCATTCACGCCGTTGACTCTGCAGTTAATCACTCAGCAATATAAAATTTATTAACCATCATTAATTAGTATTAATTCGTCTTCTGGAAAGTGAAACGCATACAAAAGATTAATTTTTTTTTTTTAATGCTTGCTTCAAGTTATGTTTAAAGTTTTCTTGCCTACCATTAGCGAGTTATTTACCTACTTTTTTTCACGGTAGGTGGAGACAAAGTCGCTAGTCTCGACGTCTATTTTTGAAGTTGTGTACTTCGCATTTCATCAGACTTCAGCTACGAATTAAGATTGGAAGCTGCTCGCTGCTCCCCTTCCCGCCAAAGGCGACTGACGACGACAGGGGTGGTGGTGGAAATTGTGAATCAATCAGGGATTGCTAATTAGCAGACGGTAGCAAATCGGTGAGAAGAAACAGGAACTCCTGGCAGTGCTTACCTGGTCCGACCAAAGTTTTCCTTATCAGTTCCACCATACAGCCTAGAGGTACACAGGTAACCAGACGATAGTTCTTAATTGGGAAGGTGTGGAGGCCTTGATGTTACAGGTATGTTGTGTTTATTACGTTTCGAACAAAACCATATTTAATTTCCATACCAGAATAGTGTCATCTGTGTAGATTCACGCGGCAAGTTTGGACTGAGTTCCCGAACATTCTCATTTTCTGTACATGCCCCTGTTTCCAGCTATTTGTTCGTTTTTTTAAATCTAACTTTTATTGACTTTCAGAAATTTAAACATCGAAAACCGCAGTAGAATCCCAGCCAGTAGATCGCGTTATGGCTGCCAGACATTTCATGGCTTAAGTCAGAGAGATGTGACTTTTCTATGATTATTTATTTTGTGGGGGGGGGTTGGTATTTTTTTTTTTAAATTGCTAATACCCCACATGTCTGAGTGAGTCAGACACGCAGATGCTTTCGCCTTCATAATCCTTTGCTGCTGAATGGCCATGAAGGCGCTGCGACCAGTAACCATGGCAACAACAATGAAATCTCAGCTCCGCAGCGATCTACCACAAAAAAGGGGGGGCAGACGTCTTAGTGCTCATCTAATTGGACAAGGGGCCAAAGGAACCCTACGCCATCATTTTCAGAAAAAGGGTAATTATTGAAACCCCTTTTTGAGCTTTTAGAAGATTGGGTACATAAGCTGGTTGGTGTAAAAATGGTGGCTTATGAGTGCATTTGAATTTTCTTCTGACTTACTAAAACATCCCGTAGACTTTAGGTCTCGATTATAGCTACATATATAAGGAAAATCCATTTCATTAAAGGTTTTCTTTTTTGTGGGGTCAGAAAATTCTATAAATAATTAGAATTTGAAATTTGAGGGTCTGGGAATAGTCTCGTTTTCGTCTATTTCGAATAAACTTGCAGTAAGAAGATGCCACGACAAATCATTTATCTTATTGATGCTTGTAATGATTTGAAAAGGGCCCTAGAATTCATGCAAAAATATTTTGAAGAACTAAATGGGGGATCTAGAAGCCCCACAGAATATCTAAGTTATTTTTTTTAAATAATGAAATTGCACCAAAAAAAAAACAAGATGGGGGTTGACATTTTACTTTGCCAGAAAACCGTCAACTCCCTTATACCCACATCTAAGGAGTTAAAATGAATCTTTATATTTATCTAAAAAAAACAAAAAACAAAAAAGAATTTTACATCAAATATGACATAAACTATGCGGAATACTGAAGTTAATTATGAAAGATTGAAATTGCACTGAATGTATAACAAATTCTTTCTGTATACACACTGAAATGGGTACAAAGCCCTTTTACAAAAAGTTCAGAGCATCTCTGTATGCTGTCCCTTGTTCCCCGAGCACATCTTGATGCGGTTCCCATTCTCAAAGTCATCTTCCAGGTTATGGGCTGAATTTCCAGAAAGCAATCTTCCACAGCAGTTTTGAGCTTTTCAATTGAAGACAGTCGCAAACTCTAAATTCTCTACTTTATAATCCCCCATAGTGGGTTATCGCGTGTCTAGAAGACCTCTTATCCATGCCAGCTTTGTTGGACATGGGGGTGCAGTCTTCTTGAAACATTCGCAGAAACTTGCTTTGATTTCTTGAAATTTCACTTTTGACCACTTCTGCTCATGGACCCACACACTCACCACAAGATTTTCCTTCATTGTAGAATCACTTGTATCCATCAGTTTAGACCTTAACCTTGCAAAACAAAAAAAAATCATGTTAATACATTTAAAACTCCAGTTACACGAGCACCACAGACTTTAAAGGATCCTTGATAATCTTTATTTACCTAACTAAAATGTTTGTTTTTTGTTGTTTGTTTTAATAGCTAATGGTGGCTGTAAACTCTGGTATATTTAATTTTTATGCATAGTAACAGGTCCTATTTTGTAGAAATTTGTTAAATCTTTTTGAAAATTCCATTATAAACACTGCTTTTTTGCAATGATCAGACATTTAATAAATAGTGTTTATTTTTTTTTTAAAAAGGGTTCTTAAAACTAATAGGTGGGCCTAAACTTCACCAAATGTTCAATTTGTTTACAAAAGAAATCTTACTATATCAAACCTAAGCAAAAATATTTCTTTATTTATGTTTTGTTTACTTCAAAAGGTCCTTAATAATTAATATGTATATATGTGAAAAAATATTTTAGACATGTTGGGTGTCAAAATTTTGTGAAATATTTTAGATAATATAGATGGAAAATGTAGCAGAAAAAAACTTTTCATTAAACTATAAAATTAATTTCTCTTATATGCACTTATGGTCTTAATAATTATTATTAACACTGTTCTGATGCTGTGGGTTTTTTTGGAATCTTAACTCTAACTCCCTAATATTTTCACCATTTTTCATTTCATCTTTAGAGTATATAAATCTCTTCATGCCAATACAGTATTATAGTAAAATGTCATGGTTTCTTGCATTTCATTTTTTCAGCTGATTTTAATCATTTCTTTCTTTTTCTTTGGCTTGAGTTTGATGTTCACCATAACGTTAGACATGCAGCATATAGCTCAACATATGTTCGGATTCATCTGAATGCTGAATCTGCTTCCAGAGCCCAGAGAATCATCTGCCATTATCTGCTGATGTGAGCAAGTATTTTAGTCATGTAAACAGGAATTTCTGGGCAGGTTCAGATTGTTCAGCAAGATACCAGCAAACCCTGCCAAACCGATCGAGCTGCAGAATTTGACTCTTCAATAAATCATTACAAACTGTCAAGTTATCATTAATTGTAGGTCAATTGAAAAACATAAAGGGAATGAACAAATAAAGAACAACAACAAAAATAGCAATCACAAAATAAATATCCAGTGAAAAATACGAGACGCCACCATAAAAGTTTTCGCTGTAGTAGATTTTCTTAGTATTATATTTTGTTGTTTTTATCATTGGAGATTGTTTGCATTCATTTATTTTTAAAAAGAGAAAAAGAAAAAAGCATCTTATGGATGCATTTTCTTTCCTAAAAAGGAAAACACAAGCAAGAGGGGTTGCTTGTGTGTGTGGTTTTTTTTAATTGAAATACAGAGTTCATTAGAGAACGAGTTCTGTGTATAGCTTTTCCTGAGCATGGTTTGGTTTGTAATACGAGGAGATATGAGACCATTTTAGTTTATGCGAAGCTTTGGGCTTTAAAAAACTGTTTATCTGTGCAGTTTTTCCCTGCTATTTGGAAACCTTAAAACCATAACTAATAATAAATACCCTCCATCACTTAGCATTTGTGAAACTAACTTTTTGTTTTGCTAAGTGCTTTTATTGCATCTGAAGAAATAGTTTGATGTTGTTTTTTTTTGCTGTGCAGGATCTAATAATTGCCATTGCATTAAGTTTTGAAATATTCAAATCGTGTAGTGCAGGCCTTAAGTTTGGTGTCAGAAAATGGTTTTGTTTTAAGAATAAGAATGCAGTTCTAGGCAAGGTGGGAATGTTACAATGCAAAAAAAAAACAAAAAAACAACAGCAAATATAATAACTCAGTAGCAATTTGACTTTTTGTTTTTAAATGGTTTTGAATATCACTGAAGAAATGCATTAATTTAATTTAATAAGATCATTTATCAAATTATTGAGAAAAGGCAAAGTTTAATCAATAGTAGCACTTTAATTTCCTTCCTCCTTTCTGTCAGAATTTGGATACAATTCCAAATAACAATGAGTATGCAATCAGTTGATTTGTTGATCAATTGTTGGAAATTAAAGTTTCATACTGAACAGATATCTTCCAGCTATTATTATAATTATAATTATAAGGTTTTCAAGTGACATATTCAACAGCTTTCTGGTCTTTTGTTTCTATTTCAATTTGATTCTCTTAAAATTCTTGTTGCCTCAAATGTTATATTTCACAAAATGTAAATATATCCACCTTTGGTTAGTTTGTTTTTGTCATTTCAAGTTGGACAACACTGTTATGTTATCTGATGCAAATACTTTTTAAAATATGGAAATAGTGTAAATAAGCAAATAGACAAAACAAATCAAACTAATTTAAACATCTGTATTTATTCTCTTAAATAAAGGTGTATTTTTCTTTCTTTATTTTTCCTGTTCTGTTTAAAAGACTGGTTTAGGTTGATTCAGCACCCACCAGTTTGTGTGTTTGTTTTTTTGTTCATATGTATGTTTATCTATGTGAAACATACACATATGTTTCTCTGTGTGCTTAAGTGTTTGTGTGCAAGAAACCATTTATTTTGGCTATTGAAATATTTTTTATTCATATGAGGTGGTTTATAAAATATAAATTTCACTATTGAAAAATTCTACCAGGTTTATTTACAAATAATTTGGGAAATACAAAATGGAAAGAAAGCAGTTACAGAGAGAGACTTTAGTTTGGAAAGTGAGTGTGAACTCAGGTTGTTTTTTTAAAATTATTATAAACATTGTGTCACTGCCCAATGTTATATGGTTAAAATTGAGCACCTCAGAATCAGACGTTTTTTAAATTAAAGGGCTATTTGTTTTCTCTGTTTTAAGTACTCTTATTAATTATCATTATTCTTCTACTCAACCTTAATTATGATGGAATAGCTTTCATTTGTAGGAAAAAAACATCTCTAAAACTTGTCTTAGAGAGGACTTAAGTTTCTTTGAGACCAGATGTCTGAATGTCTTAAGCTGTATTCCTAACTGAATTGTGATTACAAATATTTTATACCAGGGTCTGATTTACATCTGAATTTTTCTAAAATTTCTTATATTTTTTAAGAAAAAAAATAAAATCTGTTCACTTTTAAAGCCTAAGGGGTTTCTTTGGTGAATAGTGAAACTTCATTTTTGTCTAATTTTGTTTTTCATATTACTAAATTATATCTTAAATTTCTTTGCTTCCAAATAATAATTACTGATGTCATAAAATAATATCTCACAATTCATTTATTTTAGTATAAAGTTATGTTGCTAATAGTGAAGTATGTCGATGTCCATTAGCCCTAAGCCCAGTCTTGGAAGTGCAAACTGGGTTTACAAACCTGCTAATCATAACAGGACTTTAGTTTCAACTAAGCTGCATAATTTTTACTACCAAAATGGCATAATTAACAGAAAAACTGAGCACACCACCAAGCACTTTCTTCATGGTTTTAATTAGGTTTAGGTTTCCATATATGCACTCATTGAACTTACCTGGCAGCCATGTAAATTAGAAATTCCTTATGGCTCACCTTGAACACCTTGGTATCCAAAAATTTTTTGAAGCTTTTTACTGGCTGTAAGAACTATTCCATCAATGTGGAGCATTTCAATGATACTTATGCCTGGAGATTGGCTCTACTGCCTTGTGATATGCTCATATAAATTATCATTACTTAATAACCATCATGTTTTTGTATTGTACATATGCTGGTGTTGGATGATAAATAGTTTTTATTTTTTAATTAGCTTATAGTAATGCATAGAATCATATACTACTGTGGATGATGACAAAAAAGAAAAACAGGGATAAGGAATATGTAGCATGGAATCATCAGGGATTTAGCTAGAGCTTCTATATTTCTCTTAAACATTCTGAACTAAATGCTAATTCACAAGGAGCAGTGATATCTTAATGACCTTGGAGGTCCCTGGGCTCTGTGTAAATTGGGGTACACTACCATATAACATAAGGAAATAAATAGTGATGTTTATCTTCAAAATTTTGTGAACCAAATTACAACATAATGCAAATGACATCTGAAAAATCAATTTCTTGAAGCATATGGGATTCAGTGTTCATCTGAGAAGTCATTCTTGTTATGCCTCAAGATGGTTCTGACAAGGGTTATACCAAACCATGGAATCATCAGCTTATTCTGTGCAAGTTACACAAAATTATCACTGTGGGTGCATTGTTAGAAATTATACCTGGAAAATCAGGGAGTTAAACTTAATTGGGAATGCTTTGAATAGTTAACTTTTTTTTAACCCAGATTTTTGAAAAAATCAGCTTTATTCATTAAGTAGCAAAATGCAGCTTTAATTGTAGTACACAACCTCATTGTTGCTCAGCGGGTGAATTTTCTTATTACTTGATTGATGGCTAGCAACATTATCAGACTAGCGCCTAGTTGAAATGGCCATTCCAATACTGTTAGCTGGTTATTATGGAGACTAAAGAGTAATTCAACACTATAACCACAGCTGCCCATGTGTTTGCTTTTATTTAAAATCAAAATAAAAACAATGTGGCCAAAAATTCTGTAAACAACATTTGTGATAAAAGTAATTATATATGCACTATAATAAAACTTAGTTGGATGTCACCAGCTGTAAATAAACTATTAGTGCTCACTGGTTGGGTGAAATACTGTATTTTCTTGACAAAAAATTTGGTTTTTATTTAAGATACATGTTTAAAAAATACCCCATTTATTATTCTGAAGTCACAAGTAAAGCACACCATTTTATAAGCTGCTCTTATCTGATTTACCAATAGAAAGACTTCTTTAGGTTTTGAATGATTTTTTAAAAAAATAATCACCATTTACCAGACTTATAATATGTTTAGGGTTTATCACAGTCATTTCAAGAACAGCTTTAAAAAAAATTTTAAAATCTGCATTGTTATGTCATTATATCCCATTAATACCTTGGCTGGTTGGTGTGGCTGAAAGCCAGGACTTTAGGCAATAAAACTGAAGTTGTGGAAGGACAAAACTAGTCATCGTCTTGATGGTGAAAGGTCAGAATTCTTCTGATTGTCTCCAACCCTCAATGATGGAAACTTTACTAAGTGGCTACAGTAGTCATTTTTGTTCTCTGGGATCACTTTGGCCTCTTTAATCATTGCATTGCCAAAGTAAACAAGATAGTTTATAATAAGATCAGTTTCTGTTAAAGTAGAATGAGTAAGAGGTTATAGTCTGATGTTGGAAGATTCATTTGTATTGTGATGTAGTTTTTTATGTGTATATGTATATAGTATATATATATATACCATGTCTACATATATTGTGTATGTGTGATACATGAATTAGCAAAGGTAGCTATTGTGTGTGTGTGTGTGTGTGTGTGTGTGTGTGTGAATAGGAAAAGGAATCCATTATGAAGGTTGGGCATTGAAAGAATAAAGGCTAATTGTAATGAAAATACAAAAAAAACAACATAATAGGAGGATTAAAATAACAATTTAACAGTATTTCTCAGATCAAAATTATAGTGAAGCTTAAATGATATAGGGGAATGTTTTATGTCAGAATTTATAGCAATTCCAATTTTTCCCCCACCAAAGAAAGATGCAGGAATATTATTTTCATAGCTAACTCTTTAGAAAGTAAGATTTAGCTTCTTTACTGGATTGTATCAAATCTCCAATAAATTTTGAAAAGTATCTCAAAAGCTGTCAGATACATTGTGTCTTTCTTTTTTTTTCTCAGAATATATTTGTTTTCAAGGAGATTATACCATTATTGTATCTCTAGGTGTAGTGACCATTGTAGTACATTAACCATTCAAGACATACTTTTCTATGAGGTTCTAGCAGCTACAGTAATGTCTTACTGGTTTAGGTCATTGAGTGAGTTAACTGTTACAGAAAAACAAGTCATTTTCTAGTGGAACAAAGAGCTGATTGAAAAAATATATCTATAAAATGTAATAAATCTAAAAAAAAACCAAACAACCAACCCTTTTTGCAGTTATGTTAGTGTCACAAAAGCATTAGACAACGAAAGTGATAATTTTTTCCTGAAAGAGAAAAAAATATTTTTTTTAATTGTGGAATAAAGGACTAGTTTATTTATTTTTTAAAAAAATATTTCAAAATCCTGACAAAGTATAATAAACTTTAAAAAAACTCTTTTCTAACATGTTTGACTTTTTAGAAAATTGAAACAATTATGATTGCTTTTAAAATCATAATCTGTACTTGTATTTATATAAGATTAATTTTTGAAGACAATTAATTTAAATTACTAGTAAGTAAATGACTATTTTCCACCTGTGATAACAACAAGCAGAAAGGGCTTTTTTTTCACTCAGATGTACTCAACAATCAGAGGGCCAACTGTACAACACAGATTGCTAACTTTTCTATGACTTCAGAAAAAGGTTTCTTATAGTTGATGTACACCTGTT
Organism: Nautilus pompilius; assembly: GCA_018389105.1. Classification (NCBI taxonomy): domain Eukaryota; kingdom Metazoa; phylum Mollusca; class Cephalopoda; order Nautilida; family Nautilidae; genus Nautilus; species Nautilus pompilius. The sequence goes on along the minus strand of JACATO010000124.1, from coordinate 2,506,455 downwards.
AATGATTATTTATGAAATCAACACTTTGAAATTTGTGATGATGCCCTCTTCATTGCTGATAATGCTTGTATGAGAACCAGGATTTTTACCAAGAGAAAAAAACTCAATAGTTGACAAGGAAGTCATGTGAGCACTGTGGTAATTTAGATTCTGTAGCAAACCTTTTAAAATAATTTTTAATTTTTTGAAATAGGAGTCAAAGTCAGTATAAACAAAGCTCAAGATTGTCCTATATTATCTTGGTGAAGGGATGACAGATGTGTGTGGCTACTTAGATTTGTTATCATGTGGAACATAACGGGCATTGACTGACTGCACGCATGACTGAAATATACATAGGTATGCATGGAACTGTTTCCCTTCAGCTTCATCTGATGATGTGGTGTAGCAAAATTGGCAGAAAAGCTTACCATCTTTGCATTCTCACCATTGTAATTCTTCTTTGAAGCCATATTTTCTGTCTTTATATTGAAACAAAACAAAACAAAAAAAAACTAAACCAACTAAAGAAAACTTGAAATACTGAAATGAAGAAAATAACAAATGATATATATATATCAAGATGTTCTTGATGATGATTTTAAAAAGTGTGTGTGTGTGTGTGTGTTTTTTTTTTTTTTTTTTTTCTTAATTAAAAGTGATAACTAATCCTACTGGAGCAAGTATGGATTTCTGATGTATTAAAAATTGACATTGTTGGCTCTCCTATTTGTTGATCTCTTTTCTATTGTTCATATTTTAGCTATACTCTGGAGATTTTTTCCATTTTTAAAAATATACCAAACATGTGGTGATGAAGTTAATTTAAAAGAAAATTTTTCCTCAAATCTTTGTTGCTGATATTACTCTGAACACAATCTCTCTATTTTAAGAAATAATCCAAACTTTCAAAAAATAATATTACAATAGTGCAAGCTTTGTATTTACAAATTCAGAAATTTTTGCAGACAGTAACATTTTTTTTTTAAGTATACACAGTAGAATGGGAAGTTATTGTTACATAATGTAGAGAGTTAGTTAAGAAATCTCCCATCAGTTTATAGTAACAGTCAATGATTTTTTCCTTGTTGTCATCATCAGAGTCTCATTTTGAGGACTGTTTTAGAATGATAGGTGACAATTAAATGAGCCTGTGCAGGGGCTAGAATGATGGTTAATGGCTACATCAAAAACTTAGCAACCAATGGAGTATGGGTTTGAGGCCAGTTGAGGCTGCCTAAAAAATAAAATGTTGACTGCAAAACTTCATCTGTAAAATTAGCATCATTGTATAGTGCTTTATAGGAGTAAACTTGGTGTTGATGATAGGGAAAGATTACAGATAGGTTTATTAGTTAGTTTAGGTACTAAAGATAAGAGATGTCCAAACTTTTTTCCACAGACAATTGAGCTTTACTATCTCAGTCTGTAATAATTCTTATTTCTGTTTATCTTTTCCTCTTTTGTCTTAAAGATCTTCAAATCTTTTGATTAATGCAAGTGACACTACATTTTTCAGGAATGTCCTAACTAGCTATCAGTTACTTTTTTCTACTTTAGTAGCTTGGTCCCCCACCTTTTTTTTTTTTTAGCAGATGCTGCAGATCGTGGAACTAGGCTCCTTATAAAGTAGACATTCATTCTTCACTATCCTTTTGTATGTGGTTACTTGTTCTGGCCTTGAGATCTTCAAGCCTATGTATCTACCTTTGGTTTCATGATACTGTTAAAGATCCCTAACTTTCTTGGATTATTAGATGCCTACCTAAAAGCATTAGATGCATTACTGACTACTTTTTGTGGAAATCTACAGTTTACCTAAAACCTTGCTTTCATTCATGTGCTGCATTTTATTCAAGCAGTGGTATATGTGCATGTTAATTCAAGGTGGTTTCTATTGTCATTTTTTTAAAGGGTTTCAAATACTGATCGTTTGCTGCCAGTTTCTCTGATCTTTAATTTAACGTTTGCTTGAGATGCCAGATTTTTATCTGCAGCAGCTTCTTTATTGATTCCACTAAGTACAGATTCTATAACAGCCTGGATTTCTGTGGGCTGATCATAAATAATGTGTGAAAAGTTCTCCTTTGATTTACCCATAAATGTTTTCTTTTCAATCTTCAGAAATACTTTGGCATTTTTTCAAATGTTAAACAGTTTTCTCCCGTTTTTCTGGACCCATTCGGTTCTTCAGCTGCTGTTGTCAGTCTCCAATAACTTCATGCAACATGCATGTTTTTGATTTTCCCAAATATTTGTTTGTTTTCATGTCTCCTTCATATGATTCATCACAACACTGCTGGTGTGTTGCTACAATCATGACTCTACTTTGTCATGATCAGTGCAGTTTGTGGCTGCTTGACTATTACTTTTTGCATGTTTAAGTTTATTTTTTTCTTTAATTTTTATTATTCTTATTTTGGTGAGTGGTTCCATATATTTAAGTTAGTAACACTGATTCATGTCAGTCATGACATACCTGCAAATGATCTTTCTAGCTAAAAGTCCTCTTTCTATCTTCAATCCTGCTAGTCATTCATTCATCAACAGATTACTGGAAATTTCTTAGATAAAGATTACAACTGTATAACAGCATAGCATCATAAAACTGAGCTGCTAAAGAAACAACTAAGGTTTACACTCCCAAATCTTGTGACGACCTGAATACCAGGGCAGAATTCGGGCTCTGTCATTGCAACCTTATGTCACTATGGTCAATTATGAAATCCGCGCACATTGTCTTGGTGGGGTATTCCAGGTTAAGTGAACAAACAATGCTGCTACACGACACTGGTGAGCGAGAACCACTGTGTATGATCTGTTGTAATCCAAAAACAATTGAACTTTGAAACGTTATACCCATCGGTCATGCGACTTACTATCAGGTCAGGGTCGATCTCAGTATATAATCAGCTGCTAATACACTTTACATTGATCATCATTAGATGAGTCTACATTGACACTACAGTTTTCCATGACTATGAAAAGATCACAACCGACCTTGGTTGACCTTTTTTACACAGAAGAAAGGTCAGTTTCTGAAAAATACTGTTTTTTGCATAAATGGTAACTTATTATTAAATGTACATGATTGTCTCTCATGCTCGAATGAAAATCTTATCTCACACAACCCAGTGAGGGACATTCATGGCTCAAGGATACGTTGTGGATTCCACACGTGGCATTTTCCTTAGAGGATCATAATTTTGGGTGGAATCGCAACCTCAGACACAGATCCAGGAATTTTTGCAGAGGTTGGTCAGGATCTCAGGCATCCTCAGATCAACTAAATACCAATGTACAAAACAAATGATGAGCAAATAAAAGTTGACAAACGCCATGTGCTGTTTTTTTTTTTCAGGTGTTTCCTCGTATCTGTCGGTGTGTCTGTAATCTCTTGTGTGTGGACTTTTTCAGTTGTTCACAAAATTCTTCACAAACATTTTTTTGGTGGGTTGAGCAGGGGCGAGTCACAACCCCACCTCTGGATCCGTGCCTGGGCCTGCATAAAGAGAATCTCTGGCATTCTGAATCTCTGCTCAACCTCCTTGGACCAGCTCGGTCATTCACATTGCCGAACTGCGCTGAAGGGTCGTTTTACTAATCTGTCTTGAGAACTGGTTTCTTCCTGGTTCTGATCCTCTATTAGTTCCATTCAATGAAAGTGACAATGTTTAGTAGCTTGTATAAACTCTAGACTGCGTGAATCTGCTGTGCGGCGCCCGGTCTGAGTGATCAGTGATTCAAGATGAAGATCATCATTCAACAATGACAGAGGAGTGATTCAATGTTTTCTACTTTTTGTCCACAGGGACATTCGCCTGGACTATGACAGGATCATAAATGTATGTGCACAGGTACCCAAGGCGCATGCTTTTCAACAACCCACTGACAGAATAAATATTACAAAATCGGTGCGTTGATACATGACACTTGACAGTGTATAACATCAGTGATGATTCCTTGTCTGTCATTTCGCAAATATATTTTGGTTTTATCTGGGATCTGAACACATTATTCAGTTTGATGAATTTGCTGAACTGCACTACATTTCCTTGAAATAAAAATATATTACAAAATAAATATGCTATTGTTAGTTCAATATTCTTGTGAAGACTTGATACTACTGATGCTGGATGTTGTCTGAAATGAATTGCATGTTCTATGGTTAGTGATCCAGGGGTGGGAGAACATTGTCTATGGAGGCTGCATGAACACCTGTTGTATCGCTGCTCGCCTGCATTCCTCAAAACTGCGGAAACCCAGAGTTTTGTTTTGACTCCTGTGTTTCTAAAATTCGGGCCAACTTCATAAGAATTTCCTGTTTTATACGAAACCAGAAAACTGCAAAAGTAGGCCTACAAATTTCTGAATGGACGGCATCGATCTGACACATGCCTTGGGATGTAAATGAACAAGGTGTAAACATCCCATTTTTTGTCTTTTTTCAAATGATGCTGCAGGCCATAGTTTGCTTGCTTCTGGTCTAGTCATTTGGAATTCGATGCTCGGTATGGACTATGCCATGCCCCTCCCTTTCTGAAAATCCTGAATCCACCCCTGAGTATGGGATGGCAATTGAGATCATATATCCACAAATTATCTGAATGTAGCATTCACTGTATTGGTAATACCAGAGATGTTTTTTTATTGAGTAACTTATCAAAAAGAAAATTTGTTTATTCAATTTGTCTTTTCTGAAACAGGCCAAAGTTCAGAAATCACTTGGGAAAGCAATATTGAGTCTTGCCAACATCAACACGAACTCTTTTTCATCAGTGCTTCCTGTTTATTGGATGATTTTCTTCATTACCAAAATGTGAGATGCACCCGAAAGATTCCAGTGTCTTCCAATGGTATTTGTGTGCTATTATATGAATGTGAATTAATTAAAGAACAGAATTTGAATATTAGCAAAAAGCAGCAGAACATAATTGGCATTTAAGGAAGGCATAATTAATACTAAACAAATGATATTTTCAAATTAATTGTTTTCTGAACTATAACACATTTACAACTACACTGGCTATCTATTTTATTCGGACTTATGTAACCTTTCAGACTTGTGCCTGACCTGAGCTGTGTATGCAAATTAGTTGACCACCTGAGGTGACAGGTAATTTCTGCAGCAGTATATATATCTTAGCCAAGAACATCTGCAGTCAGTCTAACATGGGGAAAGGCAAAGATATTTAAGAATTCAAAAGAAACATGATAGAGGATGAATGTTTAGCAGGTTCCACAGTGATCATGACAATTTTGTTGTTAGGTTTCTCTAAGAAATTGGTCAGTAGAGTTTATCAATGATAACAAAAGGTAAAGAAAATGTCTACTGCAAGGGGGAATTGTGGCCATAAATATGTAATGACCAGAGGATAAAAGTGAGTAGATATGATAGTAAAGTCCAACCATCATCAAACAATTGACAGAGAGACATTCAGCTGTACCTTATGAAAACATTGCAATGAATGGACTATGACAGTAGGAGATCATTCTGTAAATCACTGATCAATTGCCAACATGAAAAGAAATCTTGTATGGTGTAAAGAACACAGACATTGGACTAGGAAGGACTGGTGAAAAGTGATGAAGTCTGACTAGTCACATTTGACCCTCTTTTTTTTTTTTTTCATAGATAGAAAAAGACAGATTTGGAGAAAGTCATGAATCCTTTGAATACTCTTGTATGGGTTCAGGTCCATGATGGTAGAGTCATGCTTTGCTGGCATACCCTAGGCCCTTTTAGAAGGCAGAATGAATGCCAAAGGTTAGCTCATCATCATTTCCAATAAAGTGCACTCAGTACTCTGATGGAAACAGCTGCTTCCATCCACCATACTCACATAGTGCATTCTTGATTTGAGGAACACGATAGAAATTTAAGGCATCTTCTATGGCAGCATAATTCTGGTTCTCAATCCAATTATGCATCTGTGAGGTTAAATTGAGAGATCCATTTGCCATCATGATCCTTTACCTACCTTGCTCCTGACTGCAAATAATATTAATGACTGAGTAGGAAATATCTTTCAGAACACCTTCCAGCACCTTGTGGATTCAATGCCACATCTCTTCATAACTTTTTGGGGGGCAAAAAGGTAGCCAAACTATTATTGGATGTAGATCCTAATAAAGCGGACAGCCAGTGTAAAATACCATGCAGTTAATGCATAATGCATGATAAAATTTATCCAGAATAACACAAATCAAAAGCATTATATTTGCACATTATTTTATTTGTAGAAGTTAACTAATCAACTCTACTCTTTGAACTGCTTGAAGATATAAGATATTTTGGGGTATTTCATGGGTGAATGAGCTAAGCATAAAAAGTAATTGACTCTCTCAAGAAATCAAAATGGACTCAACACACAACTCATCTTGATTCATGCTTAATTTGATTGAGATCCAGAATTATGCTGGCCATAGAAGATGCCTGAAATTTCTATCATGTTCCTCAAATCAAGAACGCACTGTGAGTATGGTGGATGGAAGCACTGTCTTGAAAGTAGTTGTTTCCATCAGAGTACTGAGTGCATGTAATTGGAAATGATGATGAGCTAAGCTTTGGCATTCATTCTGCCTTCTAAAAGGACCTAGGGTATGCCAGCTAAAAGAGGGATTGATGAAACATATTAACTATTAAGGGATTGATAGGGTAAGTGATTGTCTGGTTAGAAGCAGAGGAAGAAAGATGAAGGCTTTTCACAGGCATTGTTGTTTGGTTTTATTATGGTAGTGATAGTGAGGTTGAACAGATAGCCATTCTGTTTTATTTCTTGTACTGCTTTGTTCCTGATATAGAAAGAAAGAGCACTATAACCTGCTGAAGTGTTTCTAAGGGGGGATATCTTGTTTCTTTTTTATGTCTTAACTTGGAGACATGCATCTGAATGGGATGATTGACAGATATATACAACCTGCCATCATCCCTCTCTTTTTCTCCATATCTCCTCCTCCAACAATAGTAACTAGTTGAGGAGATCAGAAAGAAAGCTTATGGTTTTTGTTTGCCAGCCAGAAAGCACATACTTGAGCAGTTAATTATTTCTTAGACCAACTTTGTACTTGACCACTTTTGGTCTCTCTCTCACTTATATTTTACCTATAGAGTCATTCTCTCTCTGTTAAGTTCAGTTTTATTTTATTTTCTCCTTGGGATTGGGGAGGTTTTGAAGAGAATTATGCTTGGCAGTTGACCATGATGCATCTGTGAAACAATTGAGTGAGGAGTATGGGTTGGGTATGACTACCATATATGATTTAAAGAAGCAGAAAGAACAATTACTGAAATTTTATAGTGAAAGTGAATCTCAAAAGTTAATGAATAATAGAAAAACTCTGCATAGATCAAAAAATGATGAACTTTATTGTGTAATCATGTTAATAACTACAATGTATAACAAATCAGAAAGCAAATTCCGAGATGCAATCAGCCCCAAGATTTTCAGATAAAGGATGCTTGACCTGTAGATCTTTTATTAAAAAAAATGTTTATATGTACATTGCTCAGTATATTAAGAAACAAACAAACAGATAAAAACACCTTAATTTGGATTCTCTTTTACCTACTTAGTAAGTTAGTGGTACTCTTCCTATTTTTATTTTACATTTTTTAAAAACTTGTTATATTACAATTATGCACTAATTATTTAATTTGAAAAGATGGAATTATTTCCTAAAATATCATTTCTAAATGCATCCAGTTGATGTATTTTGTTTGTTTTTTAAATAATTTTTGCTGATGTGTCCCCTGTGATACTGTTTGATGAAGCTTGGATCACTAGTGTTTGGTTTTCTTATTTGTGGAAGTGTAGTTTCATATTCCATCACTGGGTTATTTATGTCTTTTCTCACCCTGCTGAGAATGTATTATAATAAAAGTTAAAATGAATTTGGTAACATCTGAAATAAAATTGGCAAAAATTACTATTATTTTATGATGCCATCTAATGAAATTTCCAGTTGGAAGATGATAAATTTAGAAATATTTTATAACAAGCCAAGCTTTTTTTGGTAAGCAACTTTTTAAAAGAAACTCTGTTCAAGACTAAATGTGAACAGTTCAAAGAAAAATAAAGCAATCATGGCATTAAATCTACAATTTTAGAAATTTTATTTGGTTTGAAGGTTTACATTCATCCTACATTGCATTTGGCTATGATTAGATGCTAATCATTCTTTTAGAGATGCAATATATATATTGGAAAAAAATTAAGTTTAACCTTGAATCTTTTCTTTATTTTCGAATTATTATTTGAAACTATTCCTGCCTTTTTTCTTTTAAAAAATCTAGTAATATTATATTCTTGTCATGCATCAAAGATTTAGAAGTTTTGATTTATTGTTAGAAGAACCTGTGGTAAATTTCTAGAACTAATTCTCATAAATTTACTTGTAGTGATGTATGAGAAATTTTTGTGAACAAACTGTTATCACCTAGGCTTTTTACAAATCATCACTCACTTTAAAATTCTTTCCAGTTGAATGTGTGGATGCTGTAGTTAATACTTTCTCTGTCTGAAGAGTTTAAAAGGATGAACAGAAATATTCTCGCCTATAAGTGCATTTATAAATACAGATTGATATAAATAATTGGAGAACTCTGAAAAAATACTTTAACCATTTGAATTCTTTATAGTTATTTTAATTCAGGAAGGTTAAAAAGGCAACAAAACATTTCATTTATATGAACATGTGAGGCCTATTAACCATAAAATGCAAGTTGATAAGAACCCTGAATATTAGCATTAGAAGCTTGGATTTCCAATTTTCTATCTTCAGACTTGTAGCTCTCATTATTTTGCTGTTTGACTTTTGAAGTATAGTGATTTTTTTAAAAAAAATTTCTCATTTACTTCAGAAAGACCTTGCATCTTTGTTTTCACTTTATACCAAAATAGCTAATCTTCCAGTCTTAATTGAATTAATTTGAACCATCATGCTGACTTTGATCATTATTGTTATGCATTTTGTGACTGCATCAGAGAAGCACTCAGCCATGAAGATGTTTTGACATGCTTGCACTAAGTTTTGAAGTAGCTCGATGGCTCACACATCACTGATAATGGCTGCCATTTGTGTTTTTCTTTTGCATTTCTTTTTGAGAATTCATTTATCATTTGTCAAACAGCTGATTCTTTTCTTGATGAGCCTAATCGCCATCTTTAATCAGCCAAGCAAGGGCTGAAGATTTATGAACAATCTGTGTTCCTTTCAGATTCTAACTGTGATTGATGTTAAAGAACTAGCAAGGAGAATCCAGATGCCATTTTTCCTCCATTTTGTCATTTGGCTATTGATTGCTGCTAGCTGATTTTACATTGAAGAACAGTTTGTTGATCTCCAGCATATGAACTTAGATTACATTATTCAGCCACTCTCTTTAATAAATTTTGAAAATTTCTTGATAAGATGAAAAATTTTCTTTAAATGATGTTTTAAAATTAACCCTAATGTAAAGTTTGGTTTAGAAAATTTATTTATTTACTTGGTGATTTAGAGTAAAACAGATGGTAGAACAATTTTGCTGTAACTTAATGAATTGCATTCAGCTGCACATTTTCAGTTTAAAATTCACTAAAACATCACACACACACAACCTGAACAGGTTTTACTTTGTACAATTTAAAAGCCTAGTTTGTTTACAGAGATTTGAAACTTACAGATGAGCTACATTTGCCCATAAGTGACAAAAGTTCACAATCTACTTGTTTATAGACAAGTGGAATGAAAAATAAACTTGCTGCTTTTTATGACTGTTGAGCTCAACTTTGGCTTAATTTTTTGGGAAACGTTATCTGATTTAGCCTTCGCCAGACTGATTGCTTTAAACACAGTATTGTAAAAATATTCTTCTTACTATTCTGTCAGTTTATATTTTAGATGTAACAATCTGGTGACACTTTTGGCAATGGCTTTGTAGAGAGGGAAGCAAGAACTGTTTTAAGATTTTTTAAAAAATCTCATGAGATTCAGAGCCAATCTTATTTTTATCTTTTTGTAAATAGTCTCAAAGCTCTTGTGAAATATTAAGGTAGAAAAAAATGGTCTTAACCTTGTGAGTCAGAGGAGGTCTTATCAGGGCCAATTAAGGTGTCCTAAGACATCCATTTTTCTAAATTGGGAGTGTGGATTCATTTTCTGATGGAGGGGAGAAAAGTGACACCTGGAGCAGCAGATGCAATTTATGTCCTTGTCTAAGCTTTCAGTATCAGAAATGAGTGCATTAATATTTCTGCCAGTCCTAGACTCAACTTTATTACAGAAATCTTTCAAGAAGAATAAGAATAATAATAATAATCATTGACTACTAATAATAGTCTGTATTTTAAAAGGATTTCATAATAGATTGCTTCCATTGAACCCTTAAAATCTTAAACTTTAATGTCAGCATCATAATTTAAACAACTATTCTGGTTTAACATTTAAAGTCAACATTGATACAAGCTTTAATCTAATAAACACCAGGGAGGGCGCTGTTTAATAAAATGTACATGAAGCCAAATTTGATCCAATAATAAATAATCATGTATGTTGTAAAATTGTAGTGGCAAATTGTTTGTATTGCTTGATTTAAAAATTCTCAGTTGTTTTAGAGAAATAATTTTTGGCATTTAGTCATGGCACACAATCACAAACTTCTCAGAAATGGCCATCAGCTGTTTACAAAGAGTCAGAAACACAATGCCATTTACTGTTTTAAGAAAAAAACTTTTGTTTGTTTGTTTTTAATTCTTCACACGTTGTTTCTGTGTGGATCATCATATGAGATCTACACTAATGTTTGGAAATGAGATTTCATATTAGCTTTTCCCTTATTTTTTTGGTAAAAATGAAACATTTCCTTGTTCTTTTTTTTAAAAAAAAAAAACTGTCTTCAATGTTTTTTGTATCTTCTTTTAACTTGTATTATGCTAGAAAACAAGTGTTTCACTGTTGAGCCAAGAGAAGAAATTTCAGCTTCCTTGTATGCATGCACACACTAAAACCTATCAGAATGCTAAGGCATGACTTTCTGCCATTTTGACAAGTGCATACCTATTAATTCTGGTTTCTTTAATAATATTTGACCATAATAGTGCCTACCATTTACATCTTAATTTAAGAATAATTAACAAATGAAGCCTAATCTGTATTTTCATGATTAAACAGCTATTTAAATTAATTTTCTAATGCAGAACCTTTGTAATATCATATGGATTCTCTGTGACTGCACAATTTCTGCATTAAAATAAAACCAATTTCCCTTTTTAAAAAAGTTATGTAAAGTATGCATACATTTATGAAAGCTGGTATTCATAATATATTACAACAAACACACACACACACATTGTTTAGCACTTTTAATTTTACAATTTATGTATTTATTTTCATAGCTTGTATTTCAGACTAATCTGAACATGTGCAGTGATTGAACCATAATGTATATTGTCATTGTTTTTTATTCCTCAAAATGCCAGATTATAGCCATGTGTTTTTTTTGTTTTGTTTTTTTTTTTCTAGGATTTTACTCTGCAGGAAATTCCATTTGTTTAAGACAGGAGATGTTGGTTGCTCAGATGTACAACCAGTCAGAGTTACTTGCTGTGGTAGCTTTAAATGTGGTGGAAGAAACATGTGAATTACTGGTAGGTGACATGAGTTATTCCATATATAGTAAATGCTTTTAGCAGCATGAAAGATATGTCTTTGCAATTTCTCTTTGAAGCTGTTTTTTTTTTTTTTTTCAAAAGTGGTCGTTTGAAAGCTCAATGACTCAAAAAGAGTGTTTTGCTGCCCATGACTCTTCCTAAGGAAGATATGATTATTAAGTGCTATTTAACATACTTCAAAACCCCAAATATCATTATGGCTGACAATGAGAAAGGGGTGATAACCCAACAATGTTACTTTGTTTTAAACACCAAATTAAAATTTCTTTTAATACATTGCAATTTTTTTTTTAAAAAAAAAATGTTTGTTGAAAAGGACAGGGTATAGAGAAATAAATATCTTTAAAAAGAAAAATTCAGACATTTTCTGATTACCAAAACTTTTAATATCTTCAACAGCATTTAGCAGAATAATTATTAATGGGAATTTGTCATTTAATTAGGAATATTAAAGCATGCATTTTTTGACATATTGGAACAATTATCAATAAATTCTTGATTTTTCTTTAATGATATCCAACCATTTAAATTTAAATATTCAGTTTCATTTTCCTTTTTTTTACTTTCAGGAGAATCTTGGAATTTTGATAAAAAGTTTGATCATCAGGAGAAAGGAATGATGCCAAATGGTTGGTTCCTTTCCAATTCTCAAGGATTCAAGTCTCTGGAGAATGTGAACTACAGGAACAATGAACAACTGGAGTAGCACAAAGTGAAGGATGAGTACACCAGGCTTGTTAAATATCTCTTTAGGACAAACTTGTTTGAAGGAATATGTGAAGTCTTCTTTGGGGATCAGTAATGATGAATGTGAGTAGACTATAGAAGTGTGATTAGAACAATAGTGGTAAAAGATATATTACAGATGATGAGAATAGTGGAGTATGAGAATAATTGTTTGTAATTTATGGAATTATACAGTGTTTTCATAACAAACCCATACTGAAATAATTTGAGGATTGACAAAACAAATATTGAAGTATTGTTTAATAGAATAAAAATGTATAGTGTTTTTTTTTTAAAAGAAATGTAATAAGAATTACACTGTTCAAACTGCAAAGAAACAAATTGATTTTAAGTAAATTAAATAAACTTTTAATAAGTTAATTTTAAAAACAGTCTTTATATATTTGTTTATTTATTTACTTTGTAGCTTTTTGTTTGGTGAATATAAGAGTCTCAAACCTCCCAAGTTTAACAGGAGACTTCCAAAAAGAAAGTACATCTCATACTTTACATTTACTAGTACTAGTTTGGTTAAATTCTTACAAAAATTCCAAAAAGAGTTCTGCGGTGTTATCTTTTCTGTTAGAAACTGTTTGATTGGCTGAAATGACTTGAATCAGATGGCAAATGAAAAGATTTGATCTAATTTCTTGTAATGTATCAAACATGGAACAATTTCGGAAATGTGGATAATATAAATATAATTAGTGAGTTATTTGTGCTCCATATTGTTTTTCCATTTCAGCTCTCTCTCTCTCTCTCTCTCTCTCTCTCTCTCTCTCTCTCTCTCTGCCTTCAAAAGATTGTCAATGTGAAATGAACTCTAGAAGGGGTGGGGAGGAATAGCCATCAAGTGCCTAGAGTTTACTTTAATTAACCTGGTCTGCTTGTGACTGGTAAATATTCCACAATGGACCATATTGTGCAAATTTCCAAATTTTCCCTTTTATGATGAAAAACAATATTAAGGTAGAAGCACTCATAAACAAAAAAGTTCTCTGAGAAAATGGAGAACATACTAAGAACATTTATGGTCTTAGTCTCATTCATCTTGAGTACTTGGAAAATAAAACTTTAGAAATTATGAATGGTTGAAAATGCACCCCCTCCCTCACACAGTGTAGCTATAATTGAGAAACTGATCTACTCTAACCACTTAACCATGAAACTTTGGTGGTTCTAGAACAGCTAATGAAATGGAATCTGAATACTTGGTTTTTAAATGGGAGGATTAACAGGAAGAAGCATGAGACAGTGCTGTGCTCTTTGTTCTTATAATGTTTTTATTTACAAACATTATTTTTTGTTTATCAGCACAAAGCAAAAATATATATATCTTGAATTCCTTCTTATTGTCTATCTTGTAAGTTTCCAGAAACCTTTTTTCTTTTTAATATTCTTTATTTTTCAGTTTACAACTTTTACCTGCTTTTAGTTCAGTTCTTTGGTTTTCGAAAAGTGGCAAAAATTAGCTGAAGGTCAGAGGTCAAATGGAGAAAAATTACTGTGTATAGAATTCGATCAATTCAAGTCTCTGATAGAACTGAACTGTCATTCACTTGCCTGTTTGTGTAACCTCATTCCTCTTTTAATGATTTGCTCAAATGCTGGTGTTTTTTGTTTCTTTTTTTTTTTGCTGCCCTGTGGAATTTAATCTGAACATTGTATCAGTAGCCTTTATATTGACAAGCCATGTTAACAGGAGGTTATTTGATAAGCTTGCTGGTTGACCATGGAAATAAAAACAGGACCTGTTGATTGACAGCTGTAAACACACAAGCTCTTCTGCCATTGAGGACATACGAGTCTCAGGACAAATCAGGAATGCATGAATATTATCAGTTCAGATTTTTCATTTTGGTTTTCAGAGAGTAACTCTCTTATTACCAGTATTTCTACTTGCACTCACTCTCTGCTCTCTGCTGTAAACCTCACTCACCCACTTTAACACCTGCCATGCAATGCAAGGCATCAGAAAATAAACAAAAGTGCAGGGTAATCATTTGACTGACTGACTCCTAGAATGTTTGTAATTTTGCCAGACATCAGCATTTGAAAATTTAGCAATTTTTTTTTTTTCCTGGTGTAATTTGGTTTGGAAAGAGTTAAATATATTTGCTTTTTTTCTACCAAAATTATTTTGACATATCTACTCAACAATGTGTCATATTAATAGTGAATTTTGAGAATTGTCATACATTATCTAGGAGTAGAGATGGGAACCAAAATAACAGAAAAGGGGAAGGAATGAATATTTAAATAGTAAAATGTAATGTAGTTCTCAAGAGAGAATACAGGTCTTTTTTGAAAGGTATAATTGCCCAGCTTCTATTCATAATGTTCTTTTTTATATTTTTTGGAGACTAACTGTTTTTAGAGTTAACAGATGTTTAGCTAGCAACTTATTTAAATATTTATTTGAAAAACAAGTTTTGCAAGACAGTCACCTTCTTTCTAAATCCAGTGGTTCATTCAATTGCAAAAATTGATTTTCTTTATTTAAGCAAGCCTCTTTATTTCTGTATAAAATAGTGTTACCTTACTACTTGCTCTGTCATTAAAAAAAATTTTTGTTTTTCTTTGACTGGTTGGTGAAACTTTTTTAATAAAAAAATTTACTGGTAAGCAAGAGTTGTACACGTGACTTACACACATACGCTTGCTTATCCTCTCTCTCTCTCTCACTTGCACGTGCATGCATACACACACACACACACACACACAAACACACACACACACATACACACACCATTTCCAAGGAACAAAGGAGATTATTCTGTGTAATTTCTTATCTGAAATTTAACCAGAGAAAAAATCTATATGCCAGGTTATACAAAAGCAAATCTCATGTGTAGCGTGTTTACCAAAATAAATTACAATACAACCAGATGAATTGAAAGTAGTAGCATTTATATATATTTGATACAATATAGAACTTAGAACAAGGCATTTCTTTTGTTGAGTAGTAATTTAAAAAAAAATTTTAAAGAAATTTTTTAAAATTCTAATATCAGGGCATTTTTATCTGAACACATGATGAGATACTGAAAATGCCAGCATGAGAAAATTTAATTCTACAGTGATTATTTATTTTTTCTTTAAAACTGGTCAGAATGAATGCCCAATTCTGTAATGGATCATGTCAAGGAGTTATGCCCCTTGCTGATAGTAAAATGATTGGGTTGTGGACAGCATAGTTAAAAATATTTGTTTCTTTTTTCTTTTGGCTTTATATTTGTGTTGAAAGCTGTGATTGACCACCCCTTAAATGAAAGAGTTTCTTATCAGTAATAGGTAACAGTGGACTACAATGTACATACAACACCATCAGTTAGACTCATTCCAGAGTTAGTAGTCCAGACTTAGTACATAGTTTCCTCATTACCAAAGGGACAGTGGGTTGAAAAGAGATCCTACTAGAATGCTTAGTTTTAGTAATTATTCTGTTGTCAAGAATTACTACAAGGGCTAGGATTGTATAGTTTAGATTATTGTTGTTTTAAAGGTGATTTAACTGCAGAGTATTTAAAATGTTGCAGGTAAAGAAAAGATAGCTACATTGACATATTTCTTGACACAAGTGATAATACACTTTATAGTACTCATTACAAAATAAATGTGAGATAAACCAGGAAATTTTCTTTTAGTGGTTGGCTAGGATGTCTCAGCAAGCAAAGCAATGGATGCTAAACAAGTCAGTCAATTTAAGAATGTTTTAACTACCTCTTTTAAGACAAAAAGACCATTTATAAGTTATAAAATTTCTTGCGTTTTTAATTGTCTATATTTATACACAAGAGAGCAGAAAATAATTTATATAAAACCTATGATTTGTAAATACAGTCGATGAATGTTTGACCAGTTTATAATTGGCTATAGTAGAAATATTGTTAATCCTTGGCACAAGTGATAAATAAAAAAGATTGGGTTTCATGGCTGATTACATTCATCTCTGAAAATGACTTGGGCAGGGCTGGAAAAATTCTGCTCTGTTGATGAAGACACTCAATTTTCAAAACAGTTTTAAATTAGCTGCTATTTATGGATGAGAACACTAAAGATGGAGGTGTTGTGGAAAATGAGGAGACTTGGTCTGGTTTTTATCATTGCCAGTTAAAAATACTGTCCTGAAAGCTGGCCAGAGAGCATGCCAGCAGATTTCTTATAAGGTAGCTGGGTCAGGGTTCCTGTCTCTTCTAATTGTGATATGAAATCTGGGAGATAAGGGAGCCTAAGCACCCCCCTCCCTTCAAGCTCCTGACAAGGAAGCTGTGTGTGGGTAATTAATTATTGTAATCAGATCTGTCAAATTCTACTTTTCTGGGGAGAGGGGGTGAAAACTCCAAATGGTAATCTTTTACCATGTATATTATACAAAGACCTGACAAAAGTAAGTAGATACCTTCTGAGACTGTGATAGGTCATTCCAGTCACATGATAAGAAATGCAGACAATCATGTTGCAGACAGTAGATTCACAGGAGATAGACTTTGAGAGAGGAGCACAGTTGGACAGGATGTTAGAAGCCAGTAAAAATCTATCTCCAAAACACCTGGGCCCACTGTTGAATGTTAACAGGGTTTGATTGTCCTGTTCAAGAGAAGATATATGACAAGTTATTTATGTGGTCCTGTACATTCCAAGTCATCAGAACCAAACTTCCAGAAACTTTTTGCTGTGAAGAGAAGCTTGGAAACTGAACTCTAATGATTGGCTGCAAATGTAGCAGAGCATTTTTAGATATCTGGTAGAGCCATGAGACATTATCCCCATAGCAAGAGATACAACAGAATGGCAGTGAAACAAATCATTCCTAACCCAATAAAATGTCAGTGATGCTACCTGGCGCTGCACAGAAAAAAATGGCTTTTATAAAAAAGATTTTAAAACAAAATGAACATTGAATTGATGTTAATGATGCATTTCTTAACATTCAATAAGCTGTACATTTAAATTTAACTTTGTCCTATAAGAGCCTCTTTATAGACTATTTTTTAATTTTTCCTTGGGGTGAAAAGTGAAACAGGTTTTTGTATTGGCCAACTTTTTAGCACTCACCCAATGTATAGATGTCCATGTGCAAAGCAGGGATTCTCCAAACTGAGGCCAACAACTTTCATTGATTGACCCTGTGCTTTATTTTTGATCATAGGAAAGCTGAGTTTTATAGGGAGGTGGATTCTCTTGAATTCAAAGGGGCTCTTTAAAATTGCTTAATGGTTATGTTTCAGCTGACTTGTTTAGGAATCTGAACAAGTACCTGACCAGTATGGGATAGCTTATAAGATGATAACTGTAGCAAACTACTAAATGACTACAGATCTGTCATGAAAGAGTAACAAACAAGTGGAAAAACACATAAAAATTTGAAAATATGTATTAAATTTTCAAGCTATAACAAAATATGGTGTGGGGTGTGATATAGGTCATTGGATTATCATAGCTGGTGGTTTGCAAAGAATTTGTAACTTCTACTTGTTTCATCAACATTCTTTTTCAAAGATGATCTGTCTATGCTGATGGCCATTCGTCCAAGCAGAGCAATGTTTTATGGAATTTGTTCTTGCAACACAAAAATGGAAACAAAGTCAAGTCATCAGTAGTCTGCCATGGCTTGGTCATTCATCAAATATGAACCACTTGAGCATGCATGGGTTATTCTTGACAAATTCCAAGGCATCTCTGAAAAATCTGCTACTTAGGACTTTTTGACTTAGGAATGAGTTGTAATCCCACAGACCAGGATTGT
This sequence comes from Nautilus pompilius, assembly GCA_018389105.1. NCBI lineage: Eukaryota > Metazoa > Mollusca > Cephalopoda > Nautilida > Nautilidae > Nautilus > Nautilus pompilius. The sequence continues at coordinate 2,488,347 of JACATO010000124.1, read as the reverse complement.
TGGACTTATCCAAACAGTGTGTCAGCACTGCATAAGGCAAAGAATGTGCCATGAAGTATTAATCCCCACTCATTTTACCAAGTATCAGTGTGCTTCTAAACTAAACAGATGCCCTTCCAAACTTGTGTGTTTATTTATGTCAGATATATGTATATTATACGATTTGTTTTGTTTTTGATTTATTTATGTTTTTCTTCTGTTAAAATGATATTCTTCAGTCAGAATAATATTGCTAAATATTCATATATGGAAGTTTACTGATCTGTCACTTAACTGTTGCATGCTTCTCCACTGCAAATTATTACACTAAAGATGTTCAGTGCAGAGTCCCTTTGATTATCCAAAAAAATGCTTGATTATTTATGCCAGAATTACATTTTTGCATTATAAATCGCATATGAAATCCTGATTTTTCTTTCAAAACTATATAATGCAATCATTTTGACCACCACTGTAAATGCCATATCTTTGAGGTGACAGGGACCCTTGAAGCAGAACAAATTTGTTCCAGTTTAGAAAGAAGCATAGTTGTACTGAAATAGAAGACTGAGTTGAACAACAGGTGACTTTAGATTTATTTGGCATTAATGATCATTCTACACCTGGCCTTTGCTGAGAAATTTTGGCAAAAATTTTATTTCCTTTCAGACTTACTCTGTTTTTAAAGGAAAACCTAAGTCTGTTAATAAGAGGGCTTAATTTACTCTAGAGTTAAAAACAGTTTTTGTAATAATTTATTCATATAACTAATTTCAAGGAAATTCATTGAAATTAAACTTTTAAAATGGTAGTAAACAACTTGTACATTTAGTGTGTATAGTGTTGATTGGTATTCATTTGTGTCATAGTTGTAAATATTGCTGTATGGTGTTCAGTTGTATTTTATATGTTGTGCTTAATGTTGTATAGTGTTTAGTTGTGCATAGCACTATATTTTGTTTAGCTGTGTCATAGTTGTGCATACTGCTTAATTTTGATCATCATAAGCAGTAGTAGTATGTGCTAAAACTTGATGGCGTTTAGTTTTTTTCTCAAGAACTATAATTCACATTGGCACTTGATTAGGAGTTGAATTTTCTCTCATTTCATCAAGAACATGTAACACTGCTCTGGAGACATGAAAAGTACTGGCAAATAAACTTAACAATGATAGTAATAATCACTTTACAAATTGTGTTGATGTCCATTTCTCTCCTCTTCTCTATGTGTAGGAAACTTTTGTAAGGCATGATGGCTTCCTTGTAACTGCTAAACTAAATGCTGACTCTCAACTGAATCATGCGAGGTGTAGTCAAAAAGTATCCGATCTTTGGCCAAAAAACAAGTAATATTAAAAAACTCACCATTTTGATTTAGTGTCCTTCAAAGTATTTGCCTTGGGAGTCTACACACTTCTGCCAGTATTCCTGCCACTGCAGGAAACATTTCTGGAAATCACTTTTTTGGATGCTGTAGAGCTGTGCTGTCGAATTTTGCTTAATGTCCTCTGTTGACTCAAATCTTCACCCTTTGAATGTTTTTTTGAGCTTTGGGAATAGCCAAAAGTCACACGGAGCCAAGTCTGGGAAGTAGGAAGCCTGACGAACAAGTGGTGTGTTATGCTTGGCGAGGAATGCTTGGATGATGTGGGCGGAATGAGCGAGTGCGTTGTCATGGTGGAGTTGCCAGTTCTTTGCTGCCCACAGGTCAGGTCGTTTTCGCCGCACAGCTTCACGAAGGTGACAAAAAACCCCCAGGTAGTATTCTTTGTTAATTGTCTGACCTTGTGGGGCATATTCATGGTGCACAATACCTCTGTAGTCAAAAAAACAGGTCATCATCAGTTTAACATTGCTGTGCACCCGTCTTGCTTTCTTTGGTCTTGGCGAGGATGGATGCTTCCATTGGGATGATTGCAATTTTGTTTCAGGGTCATAGCTGTACACCCATGTCTCATCTCGCCAGTGATGATAGTGTTCATGAAGTTTTGATCTTGGCTAACACACTCCAGCATGTCCTGGGAGATTTCCTTTCTGTTTCCTTTCTGCTGGTCAGACAGCAACTTTGGTACGAATTTGACCTCATGCACAAATCTTCTGTTATAATTGACTGAACTGACCCATGGCTGATTCCAACTTCGGCAACAATTTCCCCCATAGTCACATGACAGTCTCATAGACTATTCCTCGAACCTTTGCAATCATTTCGTCATTTCTGCTAGTCGATGGTCTGCCACAACGTGGCTCACTGTCCACTGAGGTGCAGCCATCTTTGAACTGGTTGTACCACTCCTTTATTTGTGTTTTTCCCATAGCATCATCTCCAAAAGCCTTCTGAACCTTCTCGATAGTCTGGTCTTGCGTATCACCAAGTTTTTGGCAGAATTTGATACAGTATCTTTGCTCAATGCAGTTGGTCATCTTGACTCAAAAAGAAAAATCGCACAGCAGACTCTTCACGTCTGTACTCAACGCGTCACTGTGGGCAACTGGCACAACCTACAGACAAAAAGTTTTGCGCATGCTCAGGAAGGACGTGGCCACCTAATTAATACCCATGCGGATTTTGCTCACACATGATTATTTTGTTCAAACAAATTCAAGGTCGGATACTTTTTGACTACACCTCGTATATATATATATAAAGTAGTAAATGAAAATCCCATTTCTTATATCTTATTGTTTCTTTCTGCAACAAGAAAACTAAACAAACAAATGTGGAGGAATAACATTTTATTTGCCTGAAATAAGTTAAGATCAAAGCCTGGTGTATCTTTCTGACCTTTGTAGCATTATTCTAATACAGTCTGCTCAGTCCTGAGATTCCCAAGATGGCCTCAGGGATAGCCCAGTGCTGATAGATAATTTTCCACCCCCTCCCATTCTTTTTTGAGACCAAATAAAAGGTTGTAAACTTTCTTTTTAGAGGTAAGAAAAGAAAGTTATTGGTGATGTGATATTTACACAAAGTAAAGAGTTTGGCATTTTCCATCTCCTAAAAGAACAAATTTTTCTCTCTAATACCATCATTAAGGTTTAGTCCTGGAAACTGCTGTAGAGTATAGTTATGGTCTAACGTAAAAAATAATTTTTTTGTATAATACAACATGGTCTAACATTTAAAAAGTGCATGTACTCTACAGCAGGGTCTGGTTAGTGTAAGATTGTGTGGATCCTTACAGACAGGAATCACTCAACTGATACAGTTATTTTACTCTTTAATCTCCCAGGTTTTGGTTATTAATAAACCTGGTGGTTTAGCTTAGCTGAAGCTGAAATAATTTTCAGTGCATGCCCCCTTTAGCTGAGTATGCACTATTTTCCTTTTTTTTTTTGTTATTCAAAGATATGGTGTGCATCACTAAGTAACAAATTGTTTTACTTTCAGATGGTGACAAAAAGATGTTTATCTGCTCATCCATCGTTATGGTCATGTCACCCAGCACAAGTATCTCTCAGAAACTCAGGTATATCTTTCCTTCTGAGGGATTTATTTCTCAATTCCAGTACACTGGCTACTGATGGGACATTAAATTGATATAAAATTAATTTTTGGCATCCATTTTTTATCCTACCAGGGAAATCAGTAGTCAGTCATCAGCTGCCTGCTAACTGCTTCCCTCTTTTTTCCCTCTCCTTCCTTATGAGAAAAAAATCAATCAACCACACTCCTGTTAAGGGCTGTGTAGAACTGCAAGTTGGATGCTACTAAGACCAGTTGTTTTTGAGAATGCATTTTCTTTTTACCTCCTACATGATTATGATTTTTCCTTTTGTCTGAATCTTTATTAGTACATTAACCTCAAAGTAAGTTACACAGAGGATTTTTATGTTAACTGTTAATGTACTGGTCATCTCAAAACATGATTGGTTTCTCTATATGTTACCTACAGGTCAAGTTTAAAAACAATGTTATTTACTTTTTAAAAAATGCATTATCCCAGAAAAAACTTTAAAATCTGATGAACAATCTATTGGAATATGTAAACCATTAATAGTGACTTTTTTCAATCAAACTTTTCGCACATAATTATGGACCTAGCAAATTATTTTATGATTGTTAAATTTAGTTCACTGACCCTATTACTAATGACTGCTAATGCTTTATGAAAATAGCACCTAAAAATGAAATATTATTTGAGAACAGGTTACATGTTATCCATTATTTTTCTTCATAAAGCTGCTTAGTCTTTATGAAAATTTGTGATGTAAGTTAAGAGTTACACAGGGTAATGTGTAAATAAATGCTTCAGCCTTGAAGTTAAAGGGCTGAGGAAAGTACGAGAGCTAAATTTTCTCTACATTTAGGCATAATGGTGGAAATCTGAAAGCATGGAGTTATTTTGCTGGTTATTCACCTAATGACTTGATAAAAATTGATAGAATTTTCAGAAAAGAGAAATATCACAACTTACTACAATGCCATTTCATCAAGGCATCATTTTATGGATGATGGGTTGATCTGCAAGACTCAGTAGACAGTATCTTGCTAGAAGGGAATCAGAAGAATTTAAACCACCTCTCAGTCTCCAGATCTAAACTCCACTGAATTTGTGTGGGATGAACTAGTTTGAAGAGTCAAAGAAAAAGGTCCAACCAATCAACTTGTGAGAGGAATGGAGGCTACATACAACGCAATATTTTGTAAAATTACTGAACAGGATGCTTAAAATATGAGCATCAGTTAACTATTTTGATGCTTAAAGTGATAATAAAGTCACAATGTTGTAATACATAGTTCATCTGATTGTCATTTTTTTTTTTTTCACTGGAATAAAGCACTTTCATGAACAATATAGAAATGAGAAGGGGGGATAACTGTGTATTTTTTAAGGTATGCTCATAATTTTGAATGCCAGTGTCTAATACATAGGTGGATAAGTATGTAGAGTTCTTTTTTTCTTTTAATCTTAAATTTATGAGTTTTTCATACGCAGTTCTTTCACTTAACAAAAATGTGATAAATGTCTAGGGCTACGTTTTGATTTAAAGTGAATGATTGCTTAAATAAACATGGGTCCTGAGAAAATTCTTAGAAAGATGTTGATTAGACAATTAAACTTAATAAACAAGGATAACTATTTCATTTGACACATCATAAAGACCACTAGGGCTTATGAAAATTGTATAAAAGATCTTATGTGAATTTTCTTAGAATGTCATTTTCATTTTCTATTTGATTAAACATGGCATAAATGACTGCTAGGTGCTATAAGAATGGTCATAAAGGAAAAAAAAATGTTTTGATCCTTGTTTGTAATTTATCAGTGCTTCTTACTCAAAGATCAAAGTGAAGACATTTGTTAGTCACAGGAAACAAGAGGAGAACAAGCCCACTTAACAATGAAGACTTTACTGGAATAGTAATAGAAAGCATTAGTGGAAACTCTTGTTAACCTCATTGGAAAAAAATTAAATTATAGTTTGAAGGAATATAGCTGCCATTTTTAAATGATTCCATGAAAAGACTAATTTATCAAAGAAAATGAGCTAATAAGTTTTGCCAGATTCACTTTGTGTGTTTTTGGCAGCAGAAGAAATCAGAGCTAGTTGTTCAAAGATCCAAGCTGTAACAACTGGCCCCTGTCTCCACTACAGTTGGACTACTTTCTGTGAATCATTGATGCTGAAAAGAAAACTCTTGTTATTGTGAACTACTTGTGCAAAGCAAGAAGATTACATTCTGTCATTTGATGTTGGATTTCAAAATTCGAATTGGTCAATGATATATTTTCATTTGCATTCTTTGAACATTAGCTTAAAAATGTTAAAATAGTTGAATTACATTTCTGGTGTTTTAAATGAAATGTGGGCTTACAGCATTAAACTACTGAAAAGAGCAATGTACACTATTATACATGTATAATGGGTTGATAAGGAATGGACTTATCTCATATATGTATTTTTAAGGTAATTATGAATTATTTTTCTTTTATGACTAAGTTTAAGATTTAATTTCTGAAGATATAATTTGCATACTATCATAAGTGAAAAGGTTATGAGAAAATCTCTCTTGTCTTTCATCATGTGTGCAAATTATATATAAGACCCAGTTAACCCCTTATAAACAGCATGGGAATTGAATGCATCTGTTTAGTAACAGTGAAAAATTGTAAATTCTTTATGGAATCCAGCACTCTGGGTTCACATTTTATCTCAGCAACTGATTTTACCAGCATGAATGTCCCTGGTGTTTCTGGACTAAGTAGGGTTCATCAGTCAGTGATGTGTGCAGCACATTGTGACAAAAGACACTACAATAAGCCATATCATAGAGATCTTTAAAGCAGATGCACTTTGCTGGTTTCTACAGAAACAATGCACCAATAACAGGGCTACATGTTATTGGCTTCTGTTTGCACATTCTACTCCTATAATACTTTTCTCTAATTTTGTGGTTCTCTTTTGTGTATATTTCACTAAATATATATTAAAGTCTTTAGAGTGACATAAGCATAAAATCTGTTTATATTATATTTTCTCACTCAAATAATGAACTACACCTACACCCTAATATTGGAACCCCATAAGTAGAGGCTCCACCCTGAATTGTGATGGTATGTCATTGTTAAAAACAATTTTTATAGTTGCAGACCTATTAAAAATAGAAACCACAAATAAATTACTCTTCTGTGTTGTTGGGGTTTTTTTTTTTTTTTATCAGTCACTGTTGAAATGTTCTGTTCCTGAAATTTTCTGGCCTGTTGCTTCCATATTTGGTTGGTTGTGTGGAGGAGAGGCAGGAAGAACTGCCCACCTGCAGACACGGATTGCTTTCAGTGAGAAAAGTTCCAGCTGGTATTTGGCATTGTCAAGGCTAATTGGTTCTCCGCACTTGTTTGAATTAGCAAGGAAATAACGCGTGTGTGTTTGTGCATGTGCTGTTGTCACGAATCTGATCTTCTCGGGAAGTCGGCAGCCAGTGTAGGAACTTAATGTTACTTGATGTAACTTCATATCCATTTATGTTTTGGTTTTTATTGTTCTTTTTTTCCTATTTCTGATTTGTAAGTGTTAAAAAAAACAACTTGTGTGCAGCAAATAAGGCCTAAACAAAGAATCCTACCAATAAATTGGGTATTCATTTTTATATATGAGATGGTGTTGTGCTTGGACTGCTAGGACCCGAGTTTGCTTCCCATGGGAACAGCTCAGTTTTGCATACTTCCCTAACATAGTTTCTCGCTTTTCTTTTTCCCAGCTGGCTGCATGAGGTCTTTTCTGGACACTTTAGTTTCCTTCCACATCTAAAAATGCAGAGTCAGAGTCAGAGTGCACTGGGAGCACTTTTGTGCTGGCTATAGTTTTTAGTGTCATGCACCCCCCCCTCTTCACTGCATGGCTAGTGTTTAGGGCCATAGCCTACGTTAACAGTTGAGGGCAACAGGAGATAAGACAATATCTTTATGTATAATTTTTTAAAAAATCGTGGAGATGAACATAATTCAGGGTTTATACAGAGCTGGAATTCTCAGGGAATTTCAGGAGAATTCTATTATTATTGTATAACATTCTGAATAGCAGCAGTCTGAATCATATATTATTTTTATTAGTCTTTATTTCTGTTTACCAGCTTCTACATGGGAGCATAGTACTGTGGTTATCTGCTAGAGAGCACATTCTGTACCACAAGTGCCTGGCACTGCTGACTTTGATGAGGGGAAATATATTTAGATGTGGGAGGAAATCAGAGAGCTTGAAGGAAACCCACACAATCAGCTGGTGAAGAAGAAGACTAAAAAAACCATGCTGTTATAGGGGTATGTTAAAGTGAGCCGACTCTTAACCAGTGATTGAATTCAGGCCTTTTAAATATTTATTGGAAGTTTATTTATTTTTCTATGTAGCTTATGGCTGTTATGAATAATAATAAATTAACTGGGATTATTTGATAATAAAATATATTACCTACCAAGCTAAATTATATACCAAAACTTTGTATTGTCTTGATAATAGTTTTGCACAATTGTGTGATTAGTGTATGAATATAGTTTTGCTCTTTTAATAAATAGATTTTTAAATTTTTTGTTTACAGTTTAACAATATCAAAATATGTAATAAATTGCATTTTATATTAAATTTATTATAATTAAATATATATAAATTGAATGATATTAGTGTAAAATGTATTATTTTAGATAAAATGTATAGAAAGTTTAAAATCAAATAACAATTTATTTATTTAAAAATGAATATTTAAGTTTTTCTTATAGTTTAGAATATGTTGAGATATTATAACATTGGAAACCCAAGGGTTTTTATTTACTCATGGAAAACCTGGAATACATAGGGAACTTTAAATTTATTTTTTATATTTAAACTTTAATAATTACAAAACCATCGTGTACATTAGGAGGTTGGAGGGAGTAAAAGCAGCCTGTACACTCTCCACATTTGGGGATGTGTTGCATGAATCTCAAACAGAAAGTTTGTTTAGTGATTTCCTCATATAACTCCTGACTGTAGACCTTGTGAGCAGACCTGTAACTGATCACTTCTCTCTCTCTCTCCCTCCCTCTCTAACTAAAGCAGGACTACTGTAAATTTGGGTTAGGGTGTAGGTTGCTGTCTTTGTGTTTTTTTTTTTTTTTTTTCTTTAGAACAGTTGGTAATCTATTTTAAATTCCACTAGGATTGTGGCAGAGGGCAATGTTATTGGGTTTTCTCCATCTTCGGTCATGTGGTGTTGTGGGTGGTGTGCATTAACACCAGTGTTTAATAAAGGGTTGCAGCATGCAGATATTTCAAACTGTACTTTGGTTTGTTTTTAACAAAATAAGAACCAACCCAAGACAATAATCAAAACAGCACAGATACAGAAAATGACTCTGTGTTGAAATAAGAGTTATTGCAGTTTGTCTTGAGTTGTTTTCTTCTTTTTTGTTAAGATAGTTCAGAATATCATTTTTGACTGTATTAAATTTAAGTATATTTATTACAGCCACTTTTTTCTTTAGTATTTAAAAAAAAAAATTGTTTGTTTATATATATTTAATTTGAAAATTGCTTGACAAAATCTGGGGGTGTTGTTGAGAAATATAGAATTATCATTTTTCACCTGACTTCTGTGTCCATTGTTTAATAGTCTGGTGATCTACTTAAACAAACAGGTTGATTTATTATGTAATTATTTTGGAAGTGTGTGTTTAGGAACTAACCTGTTTAGAAAATCCTACGAACTATAGCATAAAACAACTACACACTCTGATATCTGTTAACTTATTATAGTTTATGTTAAGGTTTGGTTACATCCTAAATCATAAAGCAATATTAATTAGTTTTCTCTTTCCTGTTCAGTGATTATAATTAACAGAATTACGAGTTTATTTTTTTTACTTTCTGTAAATCACATGACTACACAAATTCTACACAAATTACTTTCCATCTACTCAGCATTGAGAACACAAGTTAATCTTTTTATAATTATGGTTTGTAATTATTTTTTTTAAAAAATTATCATCACAACTGTGTGAAATTATTTTAAAAAAATGAAAAAAGAAAGAAAGAGATGTCTGTAATTCTTAAGATGAAAAACAAAATAAAAAATACCAAATGTTAATCTACCATCTGAAGAGTCTGTGTATCCCTTTCTTTACATTAACACTTGATTAAAAAATATAAATACTATATAAGTCACTTACTCTAACCAACAATAGTAGTCTCAAATTTCACATGCTGTTTGTTTTTTCAGATGTTTGTAGTGATCTGTCATGTATATATATGAAGTAAATAAATACAATGTTAGTCATCAACAGGATACACGCTGAACACCTATTGGGCCACTTCATCACTTTTTCTAATGATGCACTTTATAGAGATTATACTGCCAGGTTTTTTGGTATAAAATAACTATTTACTGTAGTCAATTCTTCATTTCCTTTTTCCTTTCTTTGTTATAGAGACATCTATACCATAAATATAATAATGTAACTAAACTGTTACCAGCCTCTATTAAAAAAATAGTCAGACTATTAAGAATTTAATTTACATTCCTTTCTAGCCCTTTTTTAAAATGTTAATGTCAATAAATATTATTTCTGTGCCATAAAAAGGTGTTTTGATGTAACCATTATTGAAATTAGATGTACTGAGACATCTGGTTACTATATGTATGGCAGGTATACATATATACACCCATGTGGCAGTACATTTTGTATCACCCCATAATTTTATAATTTTGCTCAGAAAAGTCTAATTAAACCTGCTGAATCTACATAATAATATTCCTTTCACATATTGGAGTGCATGCTGCTTTGTAGTTTCCCCTCATATTTAATGGGAAAATGCCCAAAATTGAAAAAAATGTAACAATTTGAAATCTAATGTGCAAATATGTGATTTAATGAAAAGGCTCAAATATAAATAATGAGGACAGGTATGATTCATTTATAAGTGGTTATGGGTACAGCATTAAGCCATGAGTATAATTTGGAGATAGATTTTTTTTAAAATTTTTTTATAGAGTAATGCAAAACTTTTGGCCATGGCTGTACAAGGCACTTCAAAAGATCCTCATGTTTTTTTCTTGGACCAGCTACTTTTCAGTAGACTAACTAAAACTAAAAAGTCCAACTTTACCAGCCAGTAATTATGGGTTTTTTTTTAATCGTTCTTTGAAGAATCACTTGAAGTCTGAATGGCAATGAACTACAGTATTCTTCATTCTCTTTTTTAAGCAGTAATTTGTTTGTTTTATTTGGCCTTTATTTTCTTTTTATTGGAGCAGGAATTCCGTCTCTCTTAAGAGTATTTATATAATTGGTTAATTCATTGTGTGGCTGCCACAAGAATTCTTGTGTAATTAACTGTAAAATTTCCACCTCCCCCAAAAAAAGCAGAAAAACAACAACCAAATATCACAGTTGGAGCAGTTCTGTTTTTCTTTAATTAATCTAGATGTGTTTGTTGGCACCAGACTCTTGTTTTTGTTGGATTAGGTTAGTAGCAGCTTCATTTTATAATGAATAACTTTTGTAATTAGGGTCTCACAATGCACTTAGTTTTTTTTTAAGACTAAGTGATTCTTTGACCTTATTTCCCCATTTTACTTACTTATTTATTTTGATTGCTGAGTCTGAAAGGCAGCCATTATCTTTTATTCTTCCCTACCTCTATCACCTGTCATTTAGTTTCCCATTAAAAAAATATATATAAATTGTTTTAAAATATTGAAATTACTCTTACACAACACTTGTCTCTGAAGACTCTTCTCTTTTTTTTGTTCAGTCATCTTTATTGCTCTTGATTTGCAAATTCCCTGCACTTTTCACTTAAAATGTCTTAGTAAAGCAGCTATGTTCTGGTTATGCAAGGGATTGTAAAGCTTTTGTGACTTTCACAAGGTACCCAGGGAAGAGGGATCTCAAACCATCACCACCAGCAACCACTGGTGATAATTTATTGCAATCCAGCCATGCTGATAGTACAGTTGATTTAATGTCATGACTCTCCCACCAGTACTTGCAACTGTAGAATTTATGAATGTTCACCTTCTCAAATCTCTTGTTTTGAAAATCTCAATAAGATTCCCCCTTAGGTACCTAATACCCAAACTATTTATATGAATCTGACAATAATAACCACTCAGCTTACATTGAGTTAATATTTGGGGTGTGCTGTCTTTGATTATAGCTTTTTCTGCAGTTGATAGAGCTGTGGCAGATGCTGACTAATTCTAAAAATATTTGCTGAAAAATGGAAATTACAAAAAATGTTTGAAATAACTTTAGAGCAGTTATTCTGAGGATTAGACATTTAACAAAGATCATTTGGATGAGATAGAAGTGAAATGGTTTGTTCATCTGCTAGTTATTGATGGGTGTAAATATTCCTCAAATTTTTTGTGGAAACTTCTAGAAAATCATGGAAACAGAAATGAAGAAAAACAGAGAAATTTTGAAGCAGAAAGAAAAACAGAGCATGTCAATTACCCACATGAGTTGTCACCAGTAATTAAGGAACCAAAGAAGAGATGTGCATAAGCATCTTTTGTATTTGAATATATGTGATGCTAATTAAGAAACACAAAGTACACTTCCATCTTGTTTGGTTTGTGCTGGAAGAATTTATGCTTCTCTATAATTAAAAAAGAAATGTTTGACAGAGATATGGGAAATTTTTCTTTTATCTACATTGACAGAATTAATACCAGATAATTAGTAACTTTGATTAAAGAGCCTTAGACGTCCATAAATAGCTGATATCACGTTTCTGTCAAGTCTCCACATATCTAATGCAATCATTTCTTAGATAATTTTTCATATAAGGGGGTAATGACACTATAATTTTAAAAAAATAAAAAATTGTATTAAAAACACTGCTCCATTAGAATGAAGTAGCAGTTTTTTAAATATGAAACTAGTATTAATAATTCTAATTGCTTTAAAAGAAATCTTTAATATTTGATTCAAATCTTCTATGGGTAATGGAATTATGACTTCATTTTAAGACATAGACTTTTGTATCTATTTATTTTTATTTTTCACCATACCAAGAAACTAGTGACCAACTAACTACCCATGCCAGCCTTGTTTACAAGATTTGTCATACTGAACTTGCTGTTTTATTTCTCTTGTTAATGATTTCTCATTTCTCCTTGCCAATGATGACAGTTATTTCCCTTAAAATATTTGGTTTTACTAATATGTGATCATTTAAAAACAAAAAAAAAGGTTAAAATAATTCTTGTTTTTTTTTTTTTTGTTTTTTTTTTTTGACAACTTTTTGAAATAACTTATTCTGGCTGTACTACAGTCAGTGACCAGATTGGAATCTACAGGCTATTTAGGGAACATCTAAGGATCTGGTTAGGGATATTTGAAACCACTCTCACACAGCTAAGAATGACCCTCTAAAACATACAGGAACTTTGGAGGGGGCAGGTTCCCTGTACATTCTGGAATGACATGAATATGGAATTTGGAAAAAGCAGATGTGCAAAATCAACAATCAGGCTCAAGAAAATAGATTGACTTCCCCCAGATTATCATTGACTGCTTAGCTTAGCATTTGGAGTGCACATTCAGATGTTTCCAAATCTGTTACTTTACAGCCAATTACCCACATTGTGGAGGTTGTTCTATGAGCACTGTTGGGGTCAGAGATCGTGTAACAACCTTTTGATTTTCTAGTATGATGCTGTTTAAATAAAGCATTACCAGAGAACATATACAGTTTATTTCGACTCGTCACTTTGTAGATATACAAAAAAGACCTCCATGCGAACAGAGTAGACAAAAGTAGAAAACAAGGAGGCTGGTTCCTTTAACCAGTAAGAGAGCAGTAAATTGCTCTGACTGAATTACCAAAGCAAGCTACATTAAAAATTTTAATTCATGTGACTGTTAGAACTGTCATGCTACCATTTGGCACTGCATTTATACTTTGCCAAAGTTTCTATTACTGTTATTGATCATTAAAACAATTAGTCTCATGAACATCTTACAAGGAGCTACAATTTGACAGTAGTCTGCTCTACTGGATTATCTCAAAGTGATGCAGCTTTTTAGAAGATAATGCCAGACTGATGAAGTAAACTACTGGCACCATCAGAGGCTAACCCTTTAGCAGTAATCTATTTTAAATCAATTAGTGCTTAACTTATCCTGCTGCTCTGTAAATTAACTGTAATTAACTGAAAGCAAATTTAGTATTTGATTTATTTTTTATTTTCCTATTGACCAAAATTGTATTTCACCAATAAAATAATCTATCAAATGAAAAAGGATGTATAAACAAAAAGAATCTTGTGTAGCAAAATTTATGAAATATGGCTTTTCATGGATGAGTCTGCAGTATTGGCCTTGAGTGTCTGGTTTAAACTGTTTTATAGACCACATTGGAGTTTTGAAGTTCTGTAAACCAACCAACCTCAATCCCTAACTTTGTTTTAGAAGACTTCTGTACAGAATTTCTCAAGAAGTTTGATGATGAAGAGTGTATTTTTCTACTAATTTTTATTTTAAAAATTAAAATAATAAAATGTATATTCTTCAAGTTAATTCCTGGTATATATGTTTGGATTACCTGTGTTTTGATGTTGGCCCATCCAAAAATATTTCCAGGTAGTCCATTGGGTTATTTTACAGATTAAATGAAATTTTTATTCTTCCTTATTACTATAGTTATGTACAAGAGTTTAAAATGTTGCATATGATTGATTTTGTGCTTTAATTTCTTTTGTTTGTTTGCCTACTAAGTTATCAAACTGGGAAAGGGAAAAAAAAAAAAATATATATATATATGTATATACACTAATAATGACAGTTTTTTGTAGAGTAACAGGAGATTTTTCAGCTTATGTGAAGCCTGCCACTGATCTTGTACCTGACTAAACACATTAACCCCACACTTATAGATTTAAGTTATGGCTATTGTAACTTGACAGCTTGAAAGAAAACAAATGCAAACTACAACTTTTCTACCTGTTTCCTACCTTTCGTAGTTTTAAATATTTCAATTAGTTTTTTTGTCATTGAATTACAATGCATAGTAGTTTCATAGCATTCCTAATAAAGAAGAGCATTAAATGTCCCTAACACTCACTTTTTGAATTTGTTATGGCTATTTTAACCTTAGGCATCTGATAACATTTAGTTAATTATCATGGTGCATGTCTTACCATTACTGAGAGCAGAAATATGGATCAATCTTTTGTGTTGATACATGAAACTCATTTGTGGACCACTACCTAATGTTAGCATCTCTGTGAAAATTAATTAGAAATATTGTGAAAATGATATTTAATCAAAAAGTTACATTTGTCCTCTAATTTGTAAGTTGTTTTTTCGTTCTGGTAGAAAAATTCTAACACTGCCACTAAATTTACAGTAATGTTGCTAGATGTTTTTTTTTTAGAAATAATGACATGACCGTGGATGTACAGCAAACAGAATACTGCATGGTATCTCTAATGTATGCACTCTATTTTTGGGTGATAGTGATTAAACTTTTTGAATTGTCTTTTACAGGAATGTATGCAGGGTTACTTTTACTTTGTCAAGTGGGAGCTGCCCTGTATTGATGCCAATCTGTTGAGGTTAAATATAGCTCTACGGTAAGCTGTGAACTTTTTGTTTTATTTTTAATTTTACCTTAGTCAGTGAGGGTTAGTTTGACCATTTCCTACCATTTTTTTACTGTTAACTAAAGTAACTAATTAGCGTACATTTCATTGAGCTCCTCTTGTCATCACCATCCCCAGTGTTTAGCCCTGAGATGAAGGAGAGACATGAAAAATACCAGATGGAGAGTTTGAAGTAGACAACTTGCAGGAGGAAATTCTGTTTTTTTATTTTGTGGCCTGAGTTGGTCTTGAACCTGTGACCTGTTGATTGCTAAATTTCTGATGTTGTTTTTAACCAAGAATGATTGCATAGGCAGTTAACAAGGATTAGAAATCATACTGCCATTAAACATATAGGGGAGGATAGACAATTAGTCTACTGATTTATTATAACTTTGTAGTTTCTATTTTTGTTAACTTCACAGCCACTTGCTTGTCCTGACTTAATGTAACACCAGGAAAATGTTGCTTGATATGGAGGACAGGCAGGATGGTGAACTGAAGTTAAAATAGATGTATTTAAAGCAAATATCTGAAACTGTTCATTTAGAATTATATGTTAAGTTATTATTGCCAATAAACTCAAGCATAAGTGAAATTTTAAATATTTTAACTGCATTTATCAATCTGGCAGAGTTCATATTACAAAAATACCCATCATTGTCCAAATTTATAGTTTTAAGCTATAAACATGGTGTTGAGTTGTCCATAGAAAAAATCTGCTCTTAAGAAACATGCAAAGATGACTTTGAAATAAACTTGCTTACATTAGATCAGTGGTTCCCAACCTTTTTCTAAAAATGTT